>CM069526.1:17807500-18275000 GCA_035773235.1 Eospalax fontanierii
GAAAGAAAGAAAGAACCAGAGAGGCAGAGAGGCAGAGAAAGAAAGAAAGAACCAGAGAGGCAGAGAGGCAGAGAAAGAAAGAAAGAACCAGAGAGGCAGAGAGGCAGAGAAAGAAAGAAAGAACCAGAGAGGCAGAGAGGCAGAGAAAGAAAGAAAGAACCAGAGAGGCAGAGAGGCAGAGAAAGAAAGAAAGAACCAGAGAGGCAGAGAGGCAGAGAAAGAAAGAAAGAACCAGAGAGGCAGAGAGGCAGAGAAAGAAAGAAAGAACCAAAGAGACAGAGAGGCAGAGAAAGAAAGAACCAGAGAGGCAGAAAATGAAAGAAAGAGAGAAGCAGAGAGGCAGAGAGGCAGAGAGAGAGAGGCAGAGAGGCAGAGAGGCAGAGAGGGAGGAAACAGGACATACTCAGGAAAGCTATCAGTCGTACTGAAGCAGCTTGCCTTTATTAACTGCCCCCTATTTATACTGTGAGGTGAGCAAAACAATACTAACACAGGCAAAACAACTTAAGACATGATTGGCTTCCCTCAAAGATCTTCATGTGGCCTCAGTCTTAGGTGAAAAATAAGCTTCTCCTCAGATGTAAATCCTCTGCTTCCAATAGCACTTCTGTGCACGACATTGTGTTCTGCCTAACCCAAAACTAGGGAATAGTTCAAGGCAGGCACATGGCCCCCGACATGGAATGTTCCATGGACTTCGGGAAACACAAGCTGAAAACTAGTGATATGCCTCCCCTTGGACTTTATGAAGATAGAAAGCGGGTCCGACATAGTTCAGTAAGTTCACCATGACCACACAGCACTGGGACACAGCATCCGTCTCCAGATAGCATGATGGGGCTCATCATCTCATCTACACAGAGACAGAGGACCCGAGCCTTTCCCTCATTATGATAAGTCTGGGGGTGCCAAACTGAGACCTTAGTGTCTGAATCTAGTATCAGCATCTTTTGTTTAACTAACAGCTGTTGTATGTGCCTTTGTTCATTCATTTATGAGACAGGTTGTGTGTACTATGTAGTCCAGGATGACCTTGAACTTTCAAGCCTCCTCCCTCCATCTCCTAAATGCTGGGGTTATAGACATGTACCAACACGCCTGGCTTCCCATGGTGTTTCTTACAACCTGAAGCCTTTAAAAACAGGGAGACTTGGCATGTTTTAAATCCAGCTTCTTGGCATCACAAAAAAAAAATGATTTCTTATCTGGCCATATTTAAGCCATTAACCATGGCCATCTGAGTGTCACTCTCTGTGGGGTAAGTGTTCAGGAAAAACGGCCACTCCCAGGACTGTCACCCCAATGCTGAGGACAGCTGGCAGTTGCCAAGCAACATGGAGCCCACACGCTGGTTTCCTCTATCAAATGTATGACTTTTCATGGTTTAGCTCTTTCCATTTATTTATGTTCCCAGCTGCCTGAAGATGTCTGCATGTCCAGTCTTTGATGGTCACATACTTTGCAATCAGAGAACATGGGTTATGATCACTGAGTTAACTTTCTAAGTTTCTCTCTCAGGAAGAGATTTCTGACCAATGTTAGATGTGAATAATGTCCACAATGAGAATATAACCTGTCCCATTCTGCCTAAATACTCTCCTTATCCCTTAACCTGTTCCCGACCCAGGCTATCAACTGTACTCACAAATCCAGCCCTCCCCACAACAAGATCAAAATATGAGGCTGAGAACTGATGTCTCCACTGAAGACTTTAACTCCATACCCTTAAGCCTGAATAATAAATCTGCTCCTAAATCCCACCAGTTCTCCTGCGTGGCCCATCTACAGTCTGGAGAGAAGTAGCCCAGAGATACCATTCACCAGAGCCTGCCAAGCTCAGAGCCAGGACCCAGCCCCAAACCAGCAGGATGTACCTGTGGTCTATGCTCTCCTGAATCCCTCTCTCCACATGCCTCCCCTTTCTTCCCAGATGAGGACAGAACTTCCAGGTTCAGGTTCCAGCTTCACGAACCCTACCTTCAACTGACCACAAAGCACAGTGAGGATGGGGAGTCCTCTCATGGTCTAAGCTCGGCCCAAAAGCCTACAGCATAGATCCTATCACAGATAATACCATAGTTGGCAGCAACATCAAGAAACCCACTCACCTTTAGAGAGCCACTGAAGTCACTGTGTGCAAGGGTTGCAGGGGTCCCCACATACCAAGACACATCCCCATGGACTCCCACTGCACTGCATGACTGAGGAAGGCAGTGACGAGGTAGGGTAGGAAGTCAGTGGAACTTGGCATCAGGCCTGCATTTGAGTCCCGGAACTGCCACTTTAATTAGCACAGGCCCACGCCTGTGAAGCAACTTGAGTTTTCTCATCCATGCTGTGTGTGTATGATGTTGTCACCACCAAACTGCTGTAGAGTCTTAACTCCAAGATAGGGCAGTGCCAAGAGATAAGGACTAGTGAGGAGGCTTGGGTCGCCAAGGCCCAGCCCTCATGAGTAGACTACTGTCTTTCTCCAGCAAGTGCCTGCTCTCACAAGACTAGGCAGATCAGTTGTCCCAAGAGCAGGCTTTATGAGGCAAAGCTTCCTCCGTGTCCTGCCTCTTCTGAACACATCTACTTGCCCTTCTACTTCCTGTCATGATTAAAGCAGTAGGAGGCCCTCATCAGATACACCCAATCTTGAATATCTAGTCATGTGCCATAACAAAATCTTTCTTTTAGATTGCCCTATCTCTGGTACTCTGTTACAGTGGGGGCAGACTGGCAAGCTACCTACTCTGTAAACTTTGTGTCAGGCATGGCAGCACATACCTAGAAACCCAGAACTTAAGAAGACTGGAGGGTCATGAGTTTGAGGCCAGTTTGGGCTACAGAGAGAGAGAGAGAGTGTGTGTGTGTGTGTGTGTGTGTGTGTGTGTGTGTGTGTGCGCGTGTGTCCAAAAAGAAAAAAAGATGTTATATCCAGCAGGCTTGAAACAGATTAAGCAGCCCGAGGCAGTGTGGCGGTACTCTCTAAATGATATCAAATACCATGGACCATATAAAAGTGTGTCATGCTGCTGCACCAGAGGAGGACACACCCTCAAGACAGCAATAAGCAATAATGGTATCTAGATGAAGCAAGGAAGGCTAAAGTATTGTTAAGTTTCAGAGATGAGTGTTTGAATTTCACTTGTGTACACTTGATAATTTTCATAACTGTAAGAAAACAGCTGGGGCTATATGGGATATCTCTGTAACTTCCTCTGAATTTTGCTGTAAGCCTATAATGCTCAAAAAAAAAAGCATTTTTAACTGTATTAAAATTAAATGATACAATCCACATGAAGCATTCAGAATACATAGGACTTCATAATAAATATTAACTGTTAGTTTAATTGTTACCATCAGCAGAGACTCCAAAAGGAGGGCTAGAGTGACAAAGCACAGAGAAGCAGGCTACCTTGTCTATAATTCTAGCATTTAGGAGGCTGAGGTAGGAAGGATTTCCAGGTCAACATCAGACAGGGATGCATACAAAGACTGTGTCTCAAAAAAGGACAAAGAAAAAGCAGGACTCAAAAGGCAATTCTACCAATGCAGAAAACTTAACAGCCAAGAGGGCAAGCGTCTTGGGTTGGTTTCATGAAAGGAAGAGCTGGGGCTAATTCTCAGCTTGCCTGCCCCATGCCTCCTGGTGCCCGCCACAGCGGAGCTGCACTGAGTCCCTGTGAAATCCCCTCACCTCAGCCCCAGAAGCTCTGTACTGTACACAACGCCACTCTCACTCCCACTCCTCGTACCTCTTTGCTGCATCTGCCAAATGTGGCAGAGAGCACAGGACCTCAGGTCCCCTTTTCCCCATGTACCAGAACCCTGGGTCTTCAAACAGGATGACTGGGGAGTGGGTGCAGTACACAGGAGGTGACAGGTGACTTTCAACACCTCATCCAACCTAATGAGTGCCCTGAAGCAGAGGGTCAGTCAACTTCATCTACAAAAGGCCAGGGAATGAATATTTTACATTCTACAGGATGTGCAACTCTGCCAGTATAGTGTGAAGTCAGCCACCTGTTAATACACAAATGCCCATGACTGCATTCTAATAAAACTGTATTCATAAGCATATTTGGGCTCCAGTTAATTTTTATGTTATGAAATATTATTCCTTTTCTTTTCTTTCAACCACTTAAAAACATAAAGGCCATTCTTAGCTCATGGACCATGCAAAAACAAACCGTGGCTATGGTTTGCTTGACCCTGCCCTAAATCGCATGCTTACGCTGGACAGGATCACAAAAGCACACTTGCAGCAACTCAGAGTTTGGGCCCTGTGGTCAGGCCCTGGCTCCACATCCTAGTTCTGACAATAACTCCCTACAGCACTGAACTATGTGTCTAAGACTTCTCATGTGAAAATAAGGATTGTGTCCATACCCTCCTTAAACACTTGAGAGAATTAAGTGAAATGCTATGGGACAGCATGCACGTTCAAGAAAGGATGATTTAGTATTTCTGTCATTGCCTCCTTGTTTTTGGCTAGATTTCAATCAGCTCAATTTAAGAAAGCACTCAGGGTATCTCAAGGCTGGTCTTGGTTTCTAGGTGTCTGATAAGACACAGGAAAAAATAAATACTTTCTTAATTAATAACAGGGTATTGGGGAAATGAAATGATTTGAAATGTGAATCTACTGTCAGGAGAGGGTGGTGCTTGGAGATCACAGCAGAGGGATCACAGAGCTCCTCCTTGAAGCAGCTGCACAGCATCCTGTACAATGTGTTTACCTTCTTTCCTAGCTCTAGAACCATTACACACTTCACATCGACCAGTGCATTACTCATCGCCTCTCCTGTGACATGCTCAATCAGCACCAGGTCTCCAGGACTGGGGACTGTCGGGGGCCATGTGCCTGCTTGAACTATGCCCTAGTTTTGGGTTAGGCATAAGACAATCTCGTGTACAGAAGTGCTGTTGGAAGTAGGAGTTTTCATTAGGCAAAATGATTTACATCTGAGGAGAAGTTTATTTTTCACCTAAGACTGAGGTCACATGAAGATCTTTGAAGGAAGCCAATCATGTCTTAAGTTATTTGGCCTGTGTTAGTATTGTTTTGCTTACTGTACAGTATAAATGGGGGGGGGGGGGAAACAACTTAATAAAGGCAAGCTGCTTCAGTATGACTAACAGCCGTCCTGAGTCTGTTCTCTCCTCCCTCCCTCCCTCCCTCCCTCCCCCTCTCCCCCCTCCCTCCCCCCCCTCTCTCTCTCCTCATCCTCACTCCCCGCTTTGGGTATGGTCTGATTTCTGCAGGCGGGCTCCGGCAAGTGGCACCTGGAACAGGGACCTGAACACTGGGGGTCAAGCGAAGGACATATGAGTGAGCTCACTTAAAGAATGTAAAGTAAAAGGAAGAGTAAAGGAAAAAGGAAAGGAAAATAAAGGAAAAGTGTGCGGTGGGAAATCTCGGGAGTAAAATGGGTCAGGGTGATAGTCCTTTGCTTTTTGTAAATATGTTGGAAAATATGCTTTATGCTCGAGGGGTTGGTGTAAAACAGCAGCTTTGTAAATTTTTGAATTTTGTAGAAAAGTCTGTCCTTGGTTCCCTGAAGATAGGTCTGTAGATTCAAAAACATGGAAGAAAGTAGGAAGAAAGCTTCAGGAGTATTATGATGTTTATGGACTAAGGTTCCAGTAGATACCTTTCATTTGTGGGCTTTAATTAGGAATAGTTTAGATCTTAAATAGAAAAAGTAATAGAATGTACAGTAAAGGAAAAGTAATGTATGCGGTAAGATATCTGATAGTCGTTTGCTTTTTGTAAATATGTTGGGAATCCCATAGGTTTAAGATAAGTTTATGTATTAAATAGTTTATATTCATAAGTATAAGAAGCACGTGCTAAGTAATTAAGTCTTATAGGTTTACTAGTTTGTAAGTTGTAACAATGTATAAGTATAGGCAATAGGCAATTAGTTTATAAGTAGTGAATAAGTTGTGATCTTTTTTCTTACTAATGTGGTGATCTAACGGGGCTTTGATTAGGAATGGTTTGGATCTTGGACACGGGATAGAAATGGTTTGAGAAAAAAAAAAAAGAAAGAAAAAAGCAAATGGAAATGGGATCGAGCCCTCAAGCTGCTTTGCTTGAGGAGCTAGCTTTTGTGAAACCTGAAATCAAGCAATTATTCAAGAGTCATTAGATCCCAAAGAAAAAGAAGAGAGGGAAAGGAAGCAGCTAGATGTCTGAGAGAGGAGGATTTTTCACCATTTGTTGCATAAGCAAAGCCTAAGGCTGAGCCAAAGGAAGAATATTTAGAAGAAATGGGGCATTTACAGGGTGTGGTTGAATCTCTATCTTTACAAATGTATTCTCCTACAGCAGCTAGTGGTCAAGGAGGCTACAGCCTAGAACATCAAGGGACCATGATCTCAGATTTTGTTAATTACCTCAGGTTTTTTTGCTACTTAATTACCAGGTGAATTACATAAATTTCACCAGTCCTAGGGTGCTTTGTTTTCTGAAATAACTACTAAATAGGCAGTTCTTTTTTCAGTTTACAGTTTGCTGGGTTGAGACTATAGCTTAGTGGTAGGATACTTACCTAGGATACATGATGCTGTGAGCTCAATTCTTATCCACGTCTCTTATTTGAACAACGCAAGCACAACTTCAGGAATCAGACAGCTGGTTCCTGTCCTAACAGTGCTTGGTATTAATTGTACTATTATTTTGCTACTCAGCAGTGGTGATGGCAACAGAAATAGAACACGTGTTTTCATTCCTACTGGTAGTTACTGAACTCAGCAGCTCTTCTGTCCTTTGTAAACTGAGTTAAAGCGAAACAGGCATTTTTGTGTCTGCGTGTAAATCATATTGATAACACTGAGAGGTTGACTCTGGAACTGGACTGGCCATCTCGTTTCAGACTCAATCCCGTTTACACAGGATGAGGCTGGCCACCTGACCCTGTGCAAAGCAGCCTCAGAGTAAGGACATTGTGCTGTTGAGAGTAACTGAGGAATAAACTAATTTTAACAGAGATGGTTATTCATTTTATGTTGTAACATGTTTATAGCAAAACTAGTTCATGGAATTCTCTATTTTCTCACACCAACAAAAAGTCACTAATACAATTTACAGTTCCTGAAGAAGGTAAATGACAACCTCTACCTAAAAACTTCTCAGTTAGTGCTGTAAGCTTTAATTCAATAATATGTTCCCAGGAAGCTCTTTTGGGTATGGACAATCAGGACTTCAAGTGAAGCAATGTCCTAATAAAACAAAATATGTCTAATTAAGGTTTATTTAGGAATGTTTGGTTTTTGCCCAAGTTTTAGCTGCATAGCATACAGTAATTTCATAAACAAGAAACTTTACTAGCAGCTTATGCTCTTTTGCAGCAGGCTCTGAAAGAGCAAGGGCTAATTGTAGCACTGAGAAGGTAAAAGCCGAATTTCCGTATTTATATTTGGGTTATAGATTATATCCTAAAACAATTTTGCCTCAAAACATTCAGATTAGGAAAGATGGGTTGAAAATGTTGAATGATTTTCAAAAATTACTGGGAGATATTAATTGGCTTAGACCTCATTTAAAAATTGCTACAGGAGAACTGAAGCCTCTTTTCGACATTTTAAAAGGTGATTCAGATCCTAAATCGGCTAGAAGCTTGACGGAGGAAGCCAGAAAGACTATCTCAGGTAGAACGGGCTATTGAAAATCAACAAATACAATATATAGATTATACCCAGGGATGGGCAGCATATATTTTGGCTACTATTCATACTCCGACTGCAGTTTTATGGCAGGAGGGACGTTTGCTATGGTTGCATTTACCTGTCTCACCTGCTAGAATGTTAACTCCTTATTATGAGGCAGTAGTGTGTTTAGTTCAAATGGCTAGAGCTGAGTCTCGTAAGTTTTTTGGAAAGGAACCTACTGTAATAGGACTTCCATTTACAAAACAGATAGATTGGTTATTTCAAAATGTGGATTTATAGGCCATACATAGCTTTTGCCTGTTATTCTGGCATCATAGATTATCATTATCCGAAAAACAAGCTATTACAATTTGCAAATAGTCATGCTTTTATTTTTCCAAAAATTGTGAAACAGGATCCTATTAAGGACACTTTAGTGATATTTACAGATGGGTCCTCTAATGGTAGGGCTACTTATGTGTTACAAGGACAATCCCATATTTTTCAAACTTCTCCAGCTTCAGCTCAAGTAGTAGAACTTCAGGATGTGGCTGCTGTATTTCAGTCTATGACCTCTACTTCTTTTAATTGGTATACTGATAGTCATTATATTGTTAAAGCCTTGCAGGTACTTGAAACTGTATCTTACATTGAGGCAACTAACACTCGGTTCAAGAATTATTTGGTCAAATACAAAGGTGTTTACATGCTCGTTCTCAACCCTGTTTCATAGGGCATATTAGAGCTCATACTGGGCTCCCAGGGTCTTTGGCTTTGGGGAATAATTTAGCAGATAAAGCCAGGCGTTTCATGGGCTTATCTCAATTGGAATTAGCACAAAAATCTCACACTCTTCATCATCAAAATAGCCAAAGTTTACGAAAGCAGTTTCAACTTACCAGGGAGGCTGCTAGGCAAATTGTTAAACAGTGTTGCTTATGTCCTGAGTTTCATTCTGTCCCTCAATGTGGAGTTAATCCACGTGGACTAATGCCCAATCAATTGTGGCAGATGGATGTAACTCACATCCCGGAGTTTGGAAAATTAAAATATGTTCATGTGTATATAGATACTTACTCAGGTTTTCTTATGGCTACTGCTCAAACTGGAGAAGCTACTAAGCACGTTATAGCACACTGCATTAAATGTTTTGCTGTAGTAGGTTTACCATCTATAATAAAAACAGACAATGGCACAGGCTATACTAGTCAAACTTTGCAACGTTTCTGTGCTCAATTATCCATTAAACATACAACAGGCATACGTTACAACCTCAAGGACAAGGGATTGTTGAAGGTGCCCATGGAGCTTTAAAAAATCAATTACAAAAAATAAGAAAGGGGGAGTTATATCCCAGATCTCCACAGAACTCTTTGAATCATGTTCTTTTTGTTTTGAATTTTTTAAATATGGATGCTTTTGGTCTTTCTGCTGCAGATAGGTTGTGGCATCCTAAGACTTTGGATACCTATGCACAAGTGAAATGGAAGGATCCGATTGATGGGAAATGGCATGGCCCACACCCAGTACTAATATGGGGAAGAGGGTATGTTTGTGTTTTTCCACAGAACGCCGAGAATGGCAGGTGGCTGCCAGAGAGGCTGGTCCAGTTCACAGGGATGGAACGAGGAAAGAGTGACGTTGCTGTTGCTGTGGAATCAGTTCCTGATGGACTTATTGGACTTACGTAATAAATCCAACTATGCTGCATCCAACCATATGGGAAGAAAGAGAGATTGCAGCGATGGAGAATGATACTCGCCTATCAAGACGTCATTATATGAGAAGAACAACAGTGAATCAGAATTCTACTGCAGGGAATGCTGATGAACGAGAACTAAGTATAGGACTTTGGTGATTAGATGACAGTTTCCCACAGACTTATATGGGGAAACAGGCAACAACTATGGACAAAGTTAAGAACGTGTGATAGCTTGCCTAAGTCAACCCTATATATTTTTTTTTGATTGGACAGTTTAAATATTGCTTATAATGGTATTAGTTTCAATGTTTTCTGTGTTCAATGTATTTCTTGTGTTTTAATTTGATTAATTGCATTTCAATTGTTTCCATGGGTGAATGCAAGTTATGGTATCTTAGTAATTTTCATTTATTATGATTTCTGCAAATGTTATGTGTGGTTTGAGGGTTATAAATCTTGCAAGGTTTTGGCATAATGAACATATATCCTTAGATTTATGTTAACTGTAAAAAATAGTATTTGACTTTGATGCAGCAGAAACTGCTGCTGATTTGTTAGATAAGCTAAAAGTCTTTTTGCCTTCAGGATCTTCTTTGACCTCAGATCAGGAAATAGTATAATCTTGGGTCTATGTTATTCTCCTTAAAATTTGCATACTCCTTCCATAGGACGCATGTCCTCAGCACATTCTGGGATGTTACAGCTGACATGCACAGTGTTCGGCTCCGAACTCTATAGAGTTGGCCCTTGCAGGAGAGGATGGCAGTCAAAGACGGGTAACTTTCTCTCGAACTAAGCTGACCTAAGACAGGGCGTGGATGGTGGGCATTCACGTACCAATGACGGGTAAGGCTTGTGTTTCGGAGAGAATGATCTAAGACAGGCACAGTCTCCCTGGCCATAATCAGAAAGGTTATGGTATCTTTAGAAAATAGAAAAGGGAGATGTCGGGG
Organism: Eospalax fontanierii; assembly: GCA_035773235.1. Classification (NCBI taxonomy): domain Eukaryota; kingdom Metazoa; phylum Chordata; class Mammalia; order Rodentia; family Spalacidae; genus Eospalax; species Eospalax fontanierii. The sequence goes on from CM069526.1 coordinate 17,817,800, forward strand.
ACCATGTGCCTGCCTTGAACTATGCCCTAGTTTTGGGTTAGGCAGAAGACAATTTCGTGCACAGAAGTGCTGTTGGAAGCAGGAGTTTTCATTAGGCAAAATGATTTACATCTGAGGAGAAGTTTATTTTTCACCTAAGACTGAGGTCACATGAAGATCTTTGAAGGAAGCCAATCATGTCTTAAGTTATTTTGCCTGTGTTAGTATTTTGCTTATTTTACAGTATAAATGGGGGGAGAGGGGGGCTTAATAAAGGCAAGCTGCTTCAGTGTGACTGACAGCCCTGCTGAGTCTGTCCTATTTTCTCATCCTCACTCCCTGCTTTGGGTATGGTCTGATTTCTGCCGGCAGGCTCCGGCAGGGTACACAACTAGCCTGGCTTGCCTGAAGTAAAGCTGAGCCAGGGAAGTGTGAACTTCAAGGCCTCGCGGGCAACCAATGACAACATATATGGCCAGTCATACTCTACATTAGAATGAAACTTAAGGTAGTTTCTGCTTAGAAATAAGGAAAGAGGCCCACAAAGGAAAGAGGCCCAGGTAAGTTCAACAAAGTTAAGTCTGAAACTCATTCATCCCCAGGTTTGCCCACTTGACACCTATCAGGCACTCTTCACAGGAGAGCCATGGAGTCAGTTTCCTAGTCCCAAACTGCTCAAAAGCCAGCAAGAGAGACAAAGAAAGGGTTTTGGTTTCTCGTCCCTCAATTTAGATGGAATTAAGTGGTTTGCTGTGGATACCATGATTTGGCATTCTCCCACTTTACAACTTGCTTTGTCCTCTGAACTTTACAGTGTACAACAGATATAGTCAATGCCTCTTTAAAGGAAAAGTGAGACATAAAAAGCAGATCTCATATGCCACGTGCATTCTTCCACGTATCAGCACACCTCAAATTCCTCAAATAACCCACGCTGTTATTCCTGGCTTGCTGTTCTGGTTCTACTACCTAGAAAGTAAGAGTGTCTTCATTTCCTCCTTTGCTGAACTGTGGCTCATTGTTCCGTGAGGATACGTTCATAGAACTTCATAGAATTCCTTCTCCCCAGAAGGGCCTAAGTAATATTTCTTTCCTTAGTGGTTATGCTGGTTGCCTGGCACTTACTAACCAGGGATTGTCACTGTCTATCTGACTAGGAGCTTCTTGGGAGGGACCTAACAACTCACACCCAGCAGAGTGCCTGGACAGGCTGGCAGGTGGATGGATGGATGGATGGACAATAATAAGCAAAAAGGTAGATAAAAAGATAAAAGTGAGGAAAGAAACTAGGCACAAGAATTAGACAGGATCTGAAACATGAACAACAGGGAAGAATAAAGGAAAACAAGTGAACCAAGAAAAAGAAATGTGAGAGAAAAAACTCAGTGGCAACAAAGCACAAGAAGTGGAAGGCTGGGGAGATGGGCCAGGCAATGCAAGTGATTGCCATGAAAGCCTGAGGACCTGAGCAGAGCCCCTGCACCATGTAAAAGCTGGTCTCTGTTCCATGCACTGCAACACCAGTGCTACTCTCGCACTGGAAAGGCAGAGACAGACAGGCAGATCTTGGACTTACTGGCCGCCAGTCGAGCCAAATCAGAGAGCTCCAGGTTCAGTGAGAGACCCTGTTGCAAAGATAAGGCGGAGATAGGCCAGCTTAGCGAGTAGGAGAACTTGCTGCTGAGACTGACAACCTGAGTTCTATCCTCGGAACCCATACAGTGGAAAGCAAAGAACTCCTGCACATCCTGACCTCCACGTGCACATTAAACATACACACATGATGAGAAAGGTAAAATTTTTAAAAATAAGATAGAGTAACTAAGGAAGATGCTTGATAGATATTTAACACTAACCTCTGCCCCACTAGACACTTGCAAACCCACACATACATGCACAGTACAGGCTCTGTTTACAGAACCGTCTGGGGAACATGGCAAAAAAAAAAAAAAAAAAAAAAAAAACCCACAGAGCCAGATCCTCCTGTACCCATTCTGGGCCACAGCATGATGAGAATGCAGCCTGAACAGAGACCCAGAAGAAGGTCTAGAAGAACCCTACCCGAGGTGGGAATTGCTATGGTCTGAGGAAAATTCAACTGGAATAAACTGAAGACAATCAACGGTTTTTTGAACAAGGGACGGACCTGGTTCTCTGGAACTCCGGCTTAGTTTTCCAGTGGGCTCCCACAGGCCTTCAACCGGACTAGTCCTGATGGAGAAGGTGGGCCAAAGAGTGTGTTTCCCTCAGTTGTCCTGTGAATGCCTGAGAGCTTCTCCCAGTTCTCCCTTCAACAAATCCAGTAATCCAACATATTTTAAGATGTAATCCCATTAGGTCTACATGGGAATTGGAGCTGAGAGTAATTTTTTCTCCATGACCAAGAACTTGAAACGCTTTTCATATCAAGGTCAGGAAAACTCGTGCCCTGCCACTCTGCACGTAGTAAATCCTCTTCTATGACTGACACCATCTGTCCACACAGCACATTATTAGTCATGTTCAGGGATCTTCTGGTTTGCTTTTTTTCAGGAAACAAACTCAGTACTTAACACATAATGGATGTAAATATATTTTATAAACTTCAGTGAACTATGCTAACTCGAATGAGTCAGTGTTTTACAGAAAAGGAGGACCAGTTGTGGAAGTCACGGCTGAGTTAGAATTTCTGCCCTTACTAGCTGCATGATAGTGTATGAGTCACTGAAGCCTCAGTCTGTGAATATCCATGGCAAAGCGCTCCAGTCTAACTACCCACAGCTGTGCCAAGCAAGAACCTGCAATGCAGGGGCTGGAGAGATGGCTCAGTGTTTAAGAGCACGGCTGCTCTTACAGAGGACCCAGGTTCAGTTACCAGCAACCATATGACAGCTAACAACTGTCTGTAAATCCAGTTCCAGGGGATCTGATGCCCTCTTCTGGCCTCTGCAGGCCCTGTATGACACAAGTGTACATATGTACAAGCAGGCAATACACTCATACACATAAAATAAAAATAAATATTTTTTAAAAGAACCTCCAAAGTAGATCCTTCATAAATGTTAACAAGGTACAGTCTTTCTTCAGAACCAACAATATTTAGTTTCAGACAAAAGGCAACTCTCTCTTGCTCTCTCTCTCTCTCTGACTTTTTACCTAGCTGAAGATAATTATTAACTATTAGCAATAATTACCACGTTGTACAAATAAATTGCATTACAGAAAGAGTCACCCTCTTCCAAAGTTTTCATTAACAAAGAAAAAGCTAAAATTCCCAAAGTCTCCTAAGTCCAGTCCATCTTTCTTTGCCATCTAATAAAACACTTTTTATTTCCTTTCATGGGCTTCAACTTCACTAAAAGGCAAATTGTCTGAGGGCATGCTGCTGAGACAACAGGACTCTGTGTGTGCTCAAATAATCCCCTGTTCCAGTTGACTGTTTTCTATTTTTCTGAATAGACACTGTACAGAATCAGGAATCAGAAACGGTCCTGTGATCTCCTTAATTGCTTCCACAGACAAGTCCAAAATGGGTAAAATTTTTAAAAGACACAACTGATTCCAACCCTAAATGCTCCTGTAGGAGCTCCCAGCCTCCTCTCCCACAATGGCCTGCCCACCCCTCTGGGTCAGCCCTCACACCCCAGGGCTGGGCAGGGATTCAAATGGCAGGCAGACAGGGCTGCCCCTCCAGACAAGACCCGTCTCTGCCCAATAAAGGCCAGAACTTGGAGGGGGACGGCCAGGAAGTTGAAGACAACATGTTCTTGGGCATCCATCCTCTTATTACCCTGAAGTTGACCCAAAGTCTAAGCTAGATGACAAAGAACTTCCACAGAAAAAGAAAAATAAAAGTCCTTAAGACTTCCAATACACACATACACTGCCATAAACACAGGAAGAAAAATGCCTACCCAACCCTCAATTTGACACATCATAATGCAGTTCAGGGTCTAAGTCTACCTGGAATTATACCAGGATTCTATTCCATAAATTTCTTACATTAGATCGCTAAGGGAATAGCCAGCTGCCATTAATCAAAAGACTGGGCTGGACTAAGCCCAAGCAGAAGCTGTCTCATCAGGAAAACTTATGTTCCAAATTCACAACAGGTCTGACAACCAACAGACCCACCACTGATTCTAGACATCAACATCTAACAGAGTTCTGTCCCTACTCGCTAAGCCAGTGCCATGGATATCTCATTATGGCTCTCAATAAACTTATTGATTACTGCCATTCGTTAGAGATAATAAGAAGCCCCAGCAAGATTTCTTAGATTTAGGAACCTAAGAGGACATTTCCTGCTCATACATTTTAACAATTTCATATTACAGAATTTTTTTTAACTTGGTCCCTGCTGTTCAAAGAAACATTTCCCTGCTCACACTGTGGCTTCTGACATCCTGCCAAGTTTCAGACGCTAAAATATGAATGGGATTAAAAAGGATTGAGACAGAGTAAATGCTATTAACAGCTCTTCTATTGCATGCATCTATCTTACTCAGGAGCCAATGGCCCACCAGGGAAAAAGAAGGACAGAAGGGGGCTGAGCTCATTCAACACCTGCTTGCTGGGGACAGCAAAGTCAGCAGTTAATGCTGAGCTTTCTGCAGCCACAATCATGTGTCTGTCAAAGGTCTACACCACTCACCTTGACATATAATCACAGAGTACTCCACCACAGACTGTCAGGATGCAGGAGCCACCAGCCACCAGTGGCTTCCCATTTCCATTGTAGAATGGAAAATCCTCTTGAGAAATTAAATGTTAGGAAAAACTCAAAATCAGAGAAAACCAGTAACAAGATTAGAAGGTTTTATTTTTAGAACTCCAAATGTATTTTGTTTACTTGTGTATATTTGTGTGTGTGCACATGTACATTTGTTAGGCACGTATGTGGAGGCCAGAGGACAACCTCAGGTGTTATTTCTCAAGTACCATCTCTACTTTGCTTTTTGACCCAAGGCCTCTCATTGCCCTGGGGCTAAGCACGAGGGCAATACACTCATACAATAAAGAAAAATAAAATTTTTTTTAATAAATAACAAGTCAAATTCACAGCAACAGAGTGGAATGGTGGATACTATGAGGTGGCACAACGAGGAATGAGGACACGTAGATCAAAGGGTACAAGCTTGCAGTTATGCAGAAGAAATAAATTTACAGTATAGATATATAGCATGAGTTCTATATAACAACAGCACACTGCATTAGAAAATTGCTAAGACAGGTTTTAGGTGTCCTACCCATCCCTGCTCACATACACACAGGTGCCTATGTGCACCAGAAGACTTCACTTCTACCATATGCATTATCTGCACCCAAACTAAGAAAAACCACATATCTATTATTCAGAAAAATTGATAAAGCACAAGCACCTCATACCAATTAATGGCTTACATTAATGAAAATTAATAACCCACTGGAACACAAACTGAATGGCTATCAGAAAGCCGATACTTAGTGCTTGAAACACATCACAGACAACTACACAAGCTACCACTTTAATAAGCAAAACCAACCAAAGCATTGCCCAGAGAGATATACAGATATGCCCAAAACAAGTCAGAGTTCAGACAAGATAAACACCAGGATGGTGGTGATCTGGCCAGGAGGGACGGATGATGAGACAAAAGCAGCAAGAAGAAGAAATCATTCCAGTGTCTACTGCATCACCGCACCGTTAACTCCTTTTTCCAATTATCAAATATTATACAATATCTATTTTAAACCATTGGTACAATCCACTCTCAGGATCCATGGGACTAACATTTGACAGAAGCTAGCATTTATCAGGAGAGCAGTAGACGCCAAGCACTGCTCCAGTTCCCCAGATGAGAAGTTGGGGAAGTCAGGTGATGTGCCCAGGGTAACACTGCCCTCTTTCCTCTCAGCTTGTGATCTCTCCACAGTGCTCAATGCCTCACTTACACCTGCCTGTGGGCATCTGCTTAGGGCTTGATTCCCTCCCAGCTACAGTGGAAGGTAAGAAATAGACCTTAACAGTCTTCTCCCTGTAAGCGCCTGGCACACAGTAGGTACCTGGGATGGTTAATACTGTCTGCCAACTTGACAAGATCTGGGATGAGCTAGGAGACACATCTCTAGGCATGTCCATGAGAGAGTTTCTAGACTGGGCTATTTACCTGAGACCCACTCTATGTGGGCTCTACCACTCCATGGGCTCAGGTCTCACACTGAATAAAACAGAGAAGCAGGGCCTGGAGAGATGGCTCAGAGGTGAGGAGCACCTACTGTTCTAAGACCTGAGCTCAGTTCCTATCACCCATGTCAGGAGGCTCACATCTGCCTGTAATTCTAGCTCTTGGAGCTTCAATGCTCTCTTCTGGCCTCTGTGGGCACTTGCACACATGTGGCATTCATTCACAGAGATACACACACACACACAATTTTTTTAAACAAGGAGAAAGCAAGCTGAGCAGCAGCATTCATCTCTCTCTGCTTCCTGACTGGAGACACAATGTGACCACTGCATCATGTTCCTACCACCCCACCTTCCCCACAATGAATGGCTGGAAACCCTCAAACTGTGAGCCAAAATAAACCTTTCCTTCCTTAAATTGCTTTTGTCAGGTATTTTGTCACAGCAACAAGAGACCTAACACAGTGCCCAATAAATACCCGTAGGCTAGATGCACAAATGAAGAACATCAAAGCCTCAGCAGTCACATGATCTGTCATTTAATGCAGATCCTTACAAACTGGCCCCAAAGCATCCACACATACCCTAGAGCCACCTGCTTTATTCAATTAGCTGCTAATTCTTGGCTTCTAGAAAAATGCTTTTCAGCTAACAAGGTAGCAACAGAAAGTGAATTGCCATCAGTCATGTGAAATACTGTCCACCATTTCTTACTAATAAGTTCACAATGGTTATCTTGTCAAAGCTAAGCAAATCCAAAACTCTCTCCAAATGGCCAGAACTTGCATTACTCAACAAGCCCTTTTAACCAGGAGGGAGAAAGGCAGGTTTACAAAAGGCTAGGTTCACAGGCAGAGGAGGAGGTTGCTGAGAACCTGGGTTCTAGAGCAATGTAGAGAGATAGAAAGGCAGTGTCAGAGAAGTCGAGTGGAGGCAGTTGGCTGGCTAGGTCACAGGCTGGAATGCACAGTGCAGGAGGCAGCTGGGATCCTAGGCCATCTTCCTCCATGTCTGATCTAGGGGCCCTCAGAGGAAGAATGTTCCTGTATGCCTGTGCACCCGCATTCTGGTCCTGCACCTAATTACCTATCCTCTCCTAGGATCAAGGCATACCTCCTTGTTTGGAACACTGTTCTGTCTATAAAATGAGATTACCATTCCTGCCTTTGAGTCTCATAAAACTGTTCACAGACCCTAACAGATGGCACATATGGCCCTCTGCATACCTCAAACAATTTTCAAATATGCAAAAGTATAAATGAAGACTGGTTTGGGAGTAAACTGCCCCCCTTATCAGTTTAGCAACTCGGTTGCTAATCAGCAATAGCATCCAGGAGCACCTACACTTCTTAACAGCATCCTGGGGGATCCAGAAATTACTTATGCTCCCAGAAACTATGACCTACAAGCTTCATCCGGAACAGCAGTGCTCCAGGCTCCAGCCAATGTTGTCATTCTCCCTATGCTGGGCCCCAGCAAACAAGCTTTGAGCTATCTGTCCTCTAGCTGGAGCATCTAAAGATTCTGGAAGCGATCTCCCAAGCCCTCCTCTCTCAGCCTGGTTCACTTAGCTCTGGCTTGACAACAATCCTGAGAAAGCAAGTGACCTTGAGAAATTTTTCAATCACCTGAAGGAACAAAAGGTCACAGTGGAAGCCAGAAGGGAAAAGCTATGATATAAATAACTGTGTTTTTGTCCACATGAGCCTTTAAGAAGAAGTCACAGCATAAGAACAGCTGGGTATGTGACTCCTCCTTCCTTCACCAAACACCGCTACTACCCAAACAAGACTTAACCTGGCAGGAGATGTGTGAAGAGTTTTACTGGAAAGTCTAGCCTCTAAAGTGTGTATACGCTTCTGCACACTTAACTCCTCACAGTTACCAAAATGTGCCAATTTATGACAAAAATAATAGTTGCATTATGAGTGCAACAGCAAACTTACAAAACTTTTCTTCATGCCAGGAAACTTTTTCCAACCTTATAAGTAAACACAGTGGCCTTTCTGAGATATGGGATGCTCCTGGCTCCATTCTACAAAAGGAGAGTGTGAAGTATAAACACAGGAAGAGAATCACCCGAAGCCATGACCCTGGCCTTCAGCTCTGAGGTGCGGACACTCCAGATAGAGTCCTGAATGACACATCCCCTAATGCCCCCACCCAAACCAGGAGGGCTTTGCACACTACAGGCTGAAGAAACACCCCACATCCTCACACCACATCCCCAAGCAGTGGGCCAGAGTCACAGGTTGGGGAAGCCCCCGCCCCCCACGCTTGTCTATTAGAATAGGGAAAATCCTGCAGTTTTCCTAAAATGCTGGACATCATGAGCAGGACAAGGACTTGGTTTCAATGACACAAACACAAAGATTGCAGGTCACATACCCAGGTGGCTGACAGCTTCAGGAGGAACCCCAAAGGAAAGCTAGTATCCCTGATACCACAGCAATGGAGCTCGCATGCATTCCAGTGCACTCACTCCTGGTCTGAGAGGACACACAGGCCACGCCACTGCACAGATCCACCTTGAAGAAAACTACTGAGCTCGGCTCTGGCCAGGAAGACAACATCAAAGTCTTGGTGACTTAAGGGGACAAGGCAGAAAGGAAAAGCAACCAGCCAGTCCCTGTTAGATGCCAGGAGTTTTAAGAAAGGTCAGGGCGGCTCGGAGTCTAGGAGAGACCACACTTACTTTTCCCTGAAAATAGGGTAGCAAGTGCTCAAGGGAGAAGGAAAAGTGCATCCAGAAGAATGGGAGGATACTAGGCATGTGGGCATGGCCCTTGGGAGACAAATTCTGTGTCTGTTCTGAGGGGCTACTGCCAGGCCAATAAGGAACCACAGAGCTGACTAGAGATAACACGTGCCTTGATGGAGTGGAGAGAAAGGATGGGGCAGCTGCTTTGTTAAAAATGTGATTTCCCACATTTCTCTTGAGTAATGTCAGTCAGCATGTGTGAAGACAACACTGCTCTAAGAATCTCGGGTGGGACCAGTCATTAAACACTCATGACCAGACTCTGGGGGATGCTAGAGCTATCTGGACTATAGCTGGGGAAAGCAAAAAGGCACTACAGTCACTCAAAGTCTGCCTCTGAGCCCAGTGGACTCTAACCTTGCCATAAAATCCCCTCGTTCCCTGTGGACAGCACTGGGAGCCAAGGACTGTGCTAACACTGTCTCACAAGACCTTCACAATATCACACATCAGTTCCCTTTAAAAGTCCTTATATGGACAACAGGACATCAACTAAAATTTTAACACATTAAAAAAAAAAAAAAAAATAGCCGGGTCGGGAGCCATGTGTGGTGGTGCATGCCTTTAATCCCAATACTCAGGAGATAGAGACAAGCAGATCTCTGTGAGATCAAGGCCAGCATGAGCTACAGAGTGAGTTGCTGGAGCCACAAGGAGACCCTTATAAAAAAACAAAACTAATGGGGACCAAACCTGACAACCTGAGTTCAATCCTCAAACCCCACATGTTGCAAGGAGAGAACAGGCTCCCACAAGTTGTCCTCTGAATGTCATATCCATCCACACGCATGCTGTAGCATGATTACTGTCCCTACACACACAATACACTGAATGAATGGAAAGAGACAGGGCGGGGAGTGGACAGACGACCACGACACACACAATGGCTGCTAGGTGAACTTCTCTGGGGAGACAGAACAAATGCCTCCTCACTCTAGACAGGGCTCCAGAGACAGGCTCCAGAGCACGAATCCACCAAAGTCCAACCTGGAGAATCAACCATTACTAGGTTTACTTACAGAACATGTGAGGGGTTACTTACAGGAATACGGGTAACTATTAGGCCATCACACCACCAAAGTCCCACCCCAGCATGGATGACAACTTCCTCAAGGCTGCAAGATGGTACTTCTGCCCACTTCAGCTAACCTTCTACCTTCTATATACTCCCACACTCTAAGTGCCTCCAGAGTCCACGAAGCTGTGTGCAGTCAGGACAGAACTGCACACAGCTGGCAGGAAGGCACAGGATGGAGTGGCTGAGATCTCAGGTGAGGGTCTAATGACTCTCTCCCCACTTCCCTCACAACAGGGAATGTTAAGACCCAGTCTCCAGGTGATCGCTGAAGATGGTAATGCCTCCTATGCTCAGAGTACATTCTACAATAGTGGTGACACCTGTAATCCCAGAACTCCGGAAGCTAACGCATGAGGATTATCGTGAGTTTGAGGTCAGCCTGGGCTACAGGGACTCTCAAAAAAATATTTTGTAATTAAAAAGAAAAAAAAAAACTTGCTAAATTATTACCAATGCATCAGGTGGTTACAAGCAATTGTTTTTAATGTGCTGCTGACATAGGGCATAGCTTCCTTTTACAAATAAAAAAATATAAGTTTTTTTATTTAATACTATATAATACATATTTGGGCTCAAATAAATAGCCTAAATAAAATAGTGTTTATCAGGACAATAGACACCTTTCCTGCCAAATATCACATGACCAAGGATAACAAATGAAGAAATATCAAATTTAAGAGAGGAGTGTGGTACCTGCGTGAATAAATAAATGATAACCTATTCCCAGAGTTACCTCAGAGCAGCATGTCAGTGGACTTGATGAAGCCCACACAACATCAATTTTCCTCATATGACAGACAAGCCAGGATGGTAACTGTATTTGCTAACACCCCTAGGAGCCAAGTATAAAGAGGCCTTAGCACAGAATCCTCAAGGGACTCCTCCCCTTCGCTCTGAGACCCATTGCACTGGGTCCCTACTTCATCAATCCCAAAGAACACTAGATATACTTTAAAAGGAATAACATGTAGAGAGAGAATGTTGGGACCTGACTGGAGCTTGGGCAACCCAGCAGTGATGACCACCACCTATGAAAGCCACTGGAAACCAAGAAAGATGAGCATTTTACACACATCACCATCGTGGATCTCAAGGGCAACTCTATGACAGTAAGCCAGAAGTGTTTGGAACCATATGTCAAGTCACCATGTTTCATCTGTGACCAGATGGAGTCACTACACCATCACCAGGAGAGCATGGTACAGCATAATAGAGGACCACCCCCGCACATCCCTTAACTCCATCTCCCCACCCCATCCCAACTTTATGTTCTTTATTCTTTTTTATACCACCAAGTCCAATTTGTGCTGCCCAGATATTCATGGGTATGGGGTCATCCACTGGAGTGTGGTCTACCTACTAGATGGAGAAAGCCACATTCCGGTTGAAAGGTGGCCCTTTGAGCTATAATATCTACCTTCCTGAGGTTACTATACTTTGTGCTTTTGCTCTTTTTAATGGAGAACAGTAGAAGCTTTTCATAGGCTGTACATCAGCCTCAAACCAGCGTTTGGGAACTCTTGTCACAAGCAGTTCTAACCATGTCAATCCTAGCACATGCAGTGCATTACTACTGTGCCTGACATGCAGGAAGAGTACAATGCATTTTAGCTGCAGAATGAACTTGAATAATGTGAGCTGTATAAATCACCTACCAGGATTGCTTAAGACAAACACTAATCACCAGAATACTGCATTACATTATTACATTATTATTACTACATCACTATTGAACCAGCCAAGGGGCTCAGAGCACTGCAGGGGTGGTTCATTTAACTTGCCCAACCCAACTCCTCCCTATTTTCTATCAAAGGTTTACAAGAGTCCCAGGAACACAAGAATACTGAAATTTTTCCAGGTTAGAAATAAAATAGGTTTCACATGGTTCCGTGTAGAGAAACACACAGTCGTTTTAAAGCTCTATTGCTCTGCAAAGAGCAGCAGGAAGTCAGAAAGGGGCAACTAAAATAAATACACAGTGTCTTCTTGCAGACCAACTGGTCAGTCAGGATAGGCAGGTGGCCGAAAGCCAAACACCTGAGGTACTCCATATATCCCAGGAAAAGACCCAGTGTGAGGTCACTGCTGCCACCCTAGGCTACAGTGGGAGGGAGCAAAACTCCAGGCTGGAAACACCTGGAGCCCAGAATACACCTATGAACTTCCACCAGTCACTGCCTCAGGTCTCAAAGATGGAATCTCAGTTTACCTATAAGCCAAACACCAGGGTCCCTATAGGCTACCATCCCAGGCAACTGTCCTTCAGCTTCCAGCCTCCCTGTTCCCTGACACCTGCTCTGTTTCAGTCCTCCTGAGCTCTCTCAGAGGGGTGAAAGAGCTAACAGATGGAGACTGTTCAAGAATCAAATGTGAAAACATTAGAGCTGGTGAAAACCCACACATTACTCTCCCTTTCCTGCTCCACCCACAGGCTTCTGGGCTGATTTTTAACAGACATGAAGATTGCACTTACCCAAACCCACAAGGCTAAAAAGGCAAAGAGATCAGACTTCCCAACACAATGCTGAAAAAAAAAAAAAAAAAAACATACTCATCACCCCCTAGTAAAGAATCTTGCGCTACCTATGGTGTGCTCCAGACCGCCCCCACGGTTCTTGGGCTTTCCTGACCATTGCTTCTTAAGCCTCTACTTTAGCCTCAGAACCCTAGCATTCCTAGAAAAAAATGTGTAGGATTCCAAAAAGCTTTTGTTTATACTAAGCCTATCATATGTTGGCATAAATAATCATTTTATGAAAAATTATGTTTCCCAACACATAAAAAGAGAGGAAAGGCAACATTACTTTAGATTTTTGCAAATCTTTCATATCTTGCTTACTCAAGAAATAGCCAGATTCACAGGGCTACCTCTGTATCCACTGTTATAACACAGTTTGTGGGGGGACAGTTAAGTAGGAGGCAATCCTGGGCTCACACACATGCAGTTGGTAAAGGGGAGCTCTTCACAGGCCTTTTAGTAAATACAGATATTTTTGTTGACGCTGCAACAAATGGATGGTCAGCTGTGATGCGGAAGCTGGACCTGTGTCTGTAAACTTTTCAAATACTGTTACATGAAAATCCATCCACTGCACTTTCAGTTTGGTTATCGTTTCTTTCACCTGTTTTTTTTTTCTAAATTGCCTATATTTAAAGAGTATCTGCCACATGTTGAAAGGGCTCTTTACCCTGCATGGCTTTGCCATCAAGCATTGGTTACTTGGAAAATACCAGTTCACTGAGATTTACACACACATCATGAGAGAATAAGAAGAAAGAAACGAACAACAGATTCGTATCATTCTGAAAATACTTGTGAACGTGCAGGCTCCCAAAAGAATCTCAGGACCTCCGAAGTATTCCAACTCCACCAAAGAGAACCACCGGTCCAAAGGAAGATTAAAGCACCTCACACACACTGAATGGAGGTGTTCTTTCATTCATTCAGTTGTTCATCCCACAAAGATCTCCTGGATACCACTGGGTCAGGTGCAAGGAAATCAGCAGCAACCAAAACAAAGCCCTGACCTTTAAGCACAGGCCAACTGCACTCAAACATACAGGCAAAAGTGTCACCCATGTCAGGTACTGAGTAAGTGCTAGTGGAGAGAATGAAGCACTGCTAGCAGACACTGGGGTATGGTTTCCCTAGAAGCCTAACTGGGTTCAGCCTGAGCTTTGCTAATTTAAGTTTCACAATAAAACATGGGTTTTTCTTTTTAATACCCAAGTGCCAGGGACAAGGGGGCGGAGCAGGGTGACCTGCCCCTGGAAGAGCTGCAGCTTGCAACTGAGGCTGCATTCCAGTCCAGTTCTCCAGGAGGAGTAAACCTCAGAGGCCTCACTAAGAGGCCTCCACCCCTCCAGAGCCAAGCACAAGCTCACAGCTCGCCCAGCTATCACTCACACAACCCACACACTCGCTACACAGCAGGTTCAGGCACACCAGCTGTTGTGAGCCTTAGATGACTCCTGCAGAGGTGGACAGGGGTGGCTAATGCTCACCTAGTTTACAGATGAGGAAACTGAACCTGAGTGAAGTCAAGAAGTTAGGAAATACATGGTTTCACCTGGCATGGTGGTTCCTGACTGTAATCCTAGCAACTGGAAGCTAAAACAGGAGGATCATGAATTCAAAGCCAGCCTCAGCTACAGAGTGAGACTCTTAAAAACAAAAACAAAGTAAAAGCACGAAAGAAATGCATGTTTTATTCCACCATAATTTTTATCATTTCCTTGACTTCTAATATTCCTTCATGTAAATAAGAGAAACGGGTGGGCATTGTAAAGGCAAGAACAAAAGACTCAATAAAAAGGCATAGCGGAGTGCCAGACACGGTGGTATAGGCCTTTAATACTAGAACTCTGGAGGCAGAGGCAGGCAGATGTCTGTGAGGATGAGACCAGCCTGGTCTACATAGCAAGTTCCAGGCCAGCCAGAGTTACATAAGACTTATTCTTTAAATAAATAAATAAATAATTGAGTCAGGTATGGTAGCACAGGCCTTTAATCCCAGCATTCGGGGGACAGAGGAAGGAGATCTCTATGAGTTCAAGGCCAGCCTGGTCTACACAGAGAGCTCCAGGCCAGCTGGGGCTACAGGGAGAAGACATAGCTCAGTGGCAGAGCACTTTGCTAAGTATGTCTAAGGATCTGAGACCAATCCTCAGCACCACAAAAGAGAAAAGGGAGGAAGAGGACAAGGAAGAGAAAGAGGAAGAGGAACTAGATGAAATGTTGAAAATAAAGGCAGTTTATTTCAGACCTGGAGGTTTGTTCTCCAAAAGTCTCCCATTCCTGCTTTCCCCCTTCTCATATATCAAGCCAATAACGAAGAAAAAAGAGAGATGGGGCCCAACATTTGGGAGGTACTATCATTTAGCATTCTAAGTTCTATAAATCTTTATGGAGACCCTTGTGTGCCTGGGCCCACGTCCAAGCAGTAGGGACAAGGAAATGAGGAAGAAACACTAAGTACTGGCACTCCTGGAGCTGATATTCCAGGAAGCCATCTCCACACAACATGCTGAAACCAAACGTTCTGTGTGCCCTGAAAGAGTTAACTGGAACATGAGCTTTCTACAACTTCATTAATAGCATCAGCCCAACAAGAGAGCCCTGTGTTCAATCTGGACAGGAGCCTTGAAACATCCCTTTCAGAAGAAGAAAGAAGCGTTATTGCTCTGCCCTTATATGCCACCCATTTTAGAGATGGAAAAGTGAGCCCAAGGCCCAGAAGTCACACCCTCTGAATCTTAACAACCAGTCAGTGGTGTGACAGAGGAACCTGCTCTTTTGACTTTCCTCTGCTGAAGTCCTGACAGCAGCTCATGTCTTGATAGCAACCCAGCCCCAATCTCTCTTTTTAAGATCCCAGAGACATCCCTGAACAGCACCTACATAGTTGTGGCCACCAACCAACATGCAAGCCAGCCAGGAAGGGGCATATACAACAACGGCTGAGAGGCCACCCAAAGCACAACCAGCCCTGCAATGTCAGCCAGCCCCAAGCCCCACATCGAACTTCCTCTCCTCCCCGTTCACTGTGCCAACTCAGTTCCCACCAAGGTTCAAAAAAGAAGTGGAAGTTCCCTTCTGCCTGACTGGCCAGCGCATTCCACTGACTCAGACTGTTCTGGGCACCGTGGAGAAGACACTGTTCATTTTCCCTGAGCTGAGAACTGGCCCACATCCGGACCTGTCGCCAGCAGGAGGGGGCACTTGGCTGTGGGCACGGGCAGATGAATGGAGAGCTATTTTTAATATTCAGTTCCTGTCTATTCCAGAAGGCTTGGCACCTGCACCAGGGTCACGTCACTTCAAGTGACCACCGGCTCAGAAACACATGGACATGGATGCTCAGGTGCTGGGGTCTCTCCTTAAACCTTGGAGTCACTTAGGGGACAGGACTCAAGAGACTGAAACTTTAACAAGTTCCTTGGGTAATTCTTTTGAATCTCTTGAGAATCATTGGCAATTCATTTACTCATTCATCCACGCGACATTTGCGGTGTGTTTCCCATATGTGCTGCACTAATGAAGTAGACATACAAAAATAAATGCCACATGCTCATCCCCTCCAGGTCTGAAGGAGACACAACATAGTGGGAAGTGCTAAAGACTGTGCATGAAGTCCCACGGGGCTCCACGGTGTGAGAAGTTAATTCTGCCTACAGGGCTGGGCAGCTTTACCAAGGAAGGGACCTGGGAGCTGAGACCAACGACAACCATTCCTTACCTTGGCTCACCTTTAGTACTCTCTTTGGCTTCACCAAAGCCACATCCAGTCTGTCCTCATATAACCCAGCACCCTCCTGAACTCTCACAGGTGATAGTACACATGTGACAAACACACAGAGAACTAGAATGGAGTTCAGTGGTAGAGCACTTGCCTGACATGTGTAAGGCCCTCAGTTTGATTTCCAGCAACACACACAAGGAAAGGAGAGGAGGGGCACAGACTGGACACAGAAAAAGGAATTAGGAAGCCACTGAGAACAGTTTCATGTGTATCTACTGTTTGGAATCACAGGCTCAGGAGTTGGACTAATTTAGGACCAAGGGCCATTTCAAGTTAGCCTTTCTCTGTAAAGGAAGGCCAACCACTGCTTCTCAAGGCTGCAGTGCCCAGTCCATGGTATGCCTGGACTTGTTTAGTTATGATTTGTTTAGTAGAAATAATGGTAAAAGATGACTCCACAGGTAAAGGTGTCTACCACCAAGCCTGACAGCCTGAGTTCAATTCCCAGCACCGACACGGTGGAAGGAAAGAACTGATTCCCATAAGTTGTCCCTGACTTCCACATACATACTATCACATGTAAGCATGCACGTGCACCTATGCGCACATGTATACGTGTGTGTGCGCACACACACAAATAACAGTAATAAATGTAAACTTTTAAAGGAAATAATAAAAGCCTGAATTAAGTCCAAACAGCAACCAGTTTGAGTAAGTCTATCCATCTCAAGTGTCCGGTTTCTCACCTGCAAAGCATGAGACTTAGACGAGGCCCTTTCTAAAATCTCTTCTAATAATTCGGCTCCATTTTTCTAAGGTGGTAAAAGAGTTTAAGCCCTCAGGCCTGTCCTTCCCAGATGGACTCCTTCCCTCTGACACACAGTGTTAGAGATGTTCACTGGGCACGCTCACACTTGGTACTAGTCATGCCTTGTCCTTATTGGGGACAAGCCTCATGACATTTTGATGCCTCGCTGTCCCATTGGACCCCCTTTTATGCCTTGCTTCCGTTTTGTATCTTTTCACAAAGAATCAGAGGTGGTACCAGTGCCCGGGAGCAGGCATGGAACAGGAGGCAAGCTGACCTCCCGGTCTTCTCTTTCCTCAGGGCACAGAGTCACTCCCAAAAGCAGGGAAGAAGCATCAACCCCAGTGAGAAATAGACAGCTCCAACTTCTTAGGTCGTGACAAACACACCCTTTGAGAAGCTGCAGCTGGGTAGAACACAGCATCCCCAGGGCCTCTTGGGAGCCTCCTCTCTAGAAATTACTTGCCCTATCCAAACCTCACTCAGCCAATTGTGGGTTTCTGGTCTGCTCCCACTTTACCAGCAGCCAGCAAGCAGTCCTAGGTCTAGCCATGAGATTAGCAATGAACTGGCCAGGTAATGGGGTTTGGTTTACTCTGAAACTAGCAATGCCCCACTGGAGCACCAAGACAGGTAGTCCCATCAGAAAAGAAACTCACACAGTGCCTCGTCCTCTAGCCTGCCCTTTAGTTCTGCCTGTCACTTCCTACGTATTTACGTTCTTCCTGGCCTTTTACATTTTCATCCTCCCTCCGTCCCTCCCTTGATATTGACACCAAGAATCAACGACTGTTTCTACAGACAGCAAGGCAGTCAATACCCTATCTTTGCAGGCCGAATGGTCTCCGTGGCAACTACTCAGGGCTGGCAAGATGGTGACACAGCCACACACAACACATACATGAGTAACTATGTGTTCCAATAAAACTTTATGGACAATGAGGTTTGGATTTTACATCACAATATTCTTTTGATTTTTTTAAACATTTATAAATACAGATACCACTCTCAGCTCAAGGCTGCATAGAAACAGGTAGAAAGGATTGGTCAGATGGCTCAGCAGTTAAAGGTGCTCACCACAAAGCCTGATGACTTGAGTTTGATCTTAGGGTCCCACACTGTACAAGGAGAGAACTGACTCCAGTAAGCTGTCCTCTGACCTACACACACACACACAAATGGAATTAATTTTTCCTCCTTTTTTAAAGTAGAAAGTATACCACACCCTTGTTGCCTGGTTTATAAACTATCGGGATACCCCCTACTCGGCCTCACTGACACCTCTCACTGCCGCTTAAATCCATCCTGCTCGCTCTTACTCAGCCAGATCCTCCTAAAAATTTCACCTGAATCATTTCTTCCCTTTTCCTGTCTGTAGGGCTCCACAACATCTTTCCAACCTTGTCTCCTAACAACCTGAACCACCTGAGCCCATGCTCGCCAATCCTGCAAATCAGCTGTATCCATCATTACAAACTTGACCCAGATCTCATCCTTAGAGCCTTCCAAAACCCCTCAACCCCAGTGCAGTCTCGATTCCTGCAGCACTTGACACCACTCCTTCAGCTATTAAGAGTCTTACAATCTGCTGGGACAGAAGTAAAAATAGTCAGTTACACAGGATAAAAGTAGGTATAATAGTTCTTCACAAGACTATAAATTGTTCATTGCTATTTACAAAGCAACCAACTGAGGGACAATTAGGGAAAGTTTCCACTAAAGGATTTAACCTCTGAACTTGAATGGTAAATAAGGATTCACCAGGCAATAAGAAATCATGGTTTTGAAAGAAGAGAAGACACATTCCAGGCTGAGGCGGTCTGTGCATCAGCATGGAGTGGGAGGAGAGGGTAAGAGCATGGACAGGCGGCAATATGGCGGATCATGAATCACCCGGCATGGCTCAGTAAGGTACGGGAGCAGCGGGCCAGACCGGGATAAGGAGGAGTGGGTCTACAGGAAATATATTTAGGGACTATCATAAGAACTGGGAGGGATTCATGGCTCATTCCTGAAAGAGTCACTCCAACACTCAAAGGATCAACACACAAGAGCAGCAAAGGGCCTATGGAAGGAGATCACTGGTCTACCATCCCACCACTTCTCTCTCAGTCCATACCATACCCAGAGGTCAAAGGAGAGCTGGACACAAAGGCCCACCAGGCCTCGGCCCTGTTTTCCACTGTGTAACACATAACCCCACTTAGCCATCTTCAAAAATGCTGCACACAAGTTAAGGCTGTGTTTCTCTCCTAAGCGCTGTAACTAGGACATGTTAACACAGCAACTGTTTCAAGGAAAAAAAAAAATTGTTCTTTTCCACCAATTATAAAATCACTTTCTTTTAAGACATTTTAAATTCTTCTGGAATTGTACTGGTTTATCTTTGACTTTTATAATGTGGCAGATGTTTCTGTAACAGTTCCCTTCTTCCTTTAAAGGGATTATAAAAATAGAACTTTGAAAAAAATCCTCTTAAATGCAACCGCCACAGGGTCTTCCATTGACGCCAACTCCTATAGGCTTCAGTGGCCAGTATTCTGGACTCAAGGGGCTTTGAAGTCAACTCTTTGAAGTGAGCCTGGTGCTTTGTCAATGCTAAAGGAAGTTAAAATGGAAGCCAGAAGATGAGGAAGACAGAAACACAGACTGAAAAGGGGAAGAAAGTGCTTTCGAACGCAAGCACACTCTGATCCCACTCCTTACCCATAGTTAACTCCAGCCCTATCAGCTGGGCATTTGTTTATGTACAAAGCACTGTGCTGGGGCCTTCTGGAGAAAGAGAGAAGAGGCAAACTGGAATGTAACTGTAATATAACAGCAAAAGTGAATCACCGTTAGGGAGGCAGAAGAGGTCAGATGCCAGTGCTTAGCCAGAACCTGCGACCGCCGGCCGGGCCCTGTGCAGCCACGCCACCTGTGCCGTCTCTACTGTCTTGTGGGAGGAAGGGGTCCTCTGTCTCACTTCATAAGGCTTTGAGAACATGAACCCACACACATACATCATTCCTCAGATAAGCAGGTGGTAGAATTTGAACCACTCCAAGACATCATGCTCTTCCCACACGGCACATTCAATACGAGAAAACTATACCTGTGTGGAGGCAGGAGGAAGACTTGAGAGGCTTCATGAACAAGGGGACCTTCAAAATGCAAACCGGATGATGGGTCTTTAGTAGCTACATCTGGGAAGGGAGAGCGTTCCATGAGAAAAGCTCGAACTTCTGGTCTCAGAGAGAAAACAGTGAGAGGGCTCGCTGAACTTGAACTTCGCCTATGTCTCGAGGAGTGAAGCTAGGAAAGGAATCAAGGCATAAGACATAGAATGCCAGTGTGGAAGGTGACAGAAAACAGCAGCACCAAGGGCCTCAGAGCATAAAATGGACATGTCATATATCAAAACATTCTTCTTAATGTCTGTGGAAGAAAACATTAAGAAGCTACAATGTGGATAGGTATAGCGGTGCACCTGGATTGCCACAAGTGAGAGGACAGTCTGGGCTACACAGTGAGTTCTGGTCAGGCAGGCTACATAATGACATCTTGTTTTTAAAAAATGGGGGGGGGGGTGTAAAAATCCTGCTGCTAGCTATAAAACAATGACCAGAGAATGTTAGAAATGTGCGTTCTCAGCTATTCTATATGCTCTCCTGAAGCTAGTGTTCCATCTGCTAAACTCACTGGCTTCTCTGTTTGCAGAGAAAAACTGGGTTTGGCCATGAGACCAGCAGCCGTCAGCACACCTCCATCGAGATTCCCTAATATGCAACACTTGCAGAGAAGAAAGAGCGGGTGATAGGCCTTCCATGCTCTACCTCCTTGCCCTCATTGGTTAAAATTCCATATTCTCTTCAATTATTTCTGCAAATACTGAAGTAACTCTCAAAAATACCTAAACTATGATGCATTGCACTTTAGAGAACATCAAACAGGGTCAAAAAGCATGAAACTTGAGAGTTGCCTGAGGGCTAAGGTTCAAAGTCTCCATGAGAGTCATGCTGACACTGAACTTCATGGATTCACTCAAATTGCATGAAATTGGTTGATTTTTTTTTTCACACCAACTTTACCAACTCCCCTGTTAGTTACAAGGAAAAAAAGGTGCAATTAATTTTAGACTAAAGCTCAAAAAAGTTGCATTCATTGTCTAGGTCACAGAACGAGTAAGTAGCAAAAGATGATTCACTACCTCAGGAATGATGCCAGTTTGTATCATGTATCACGCCTAGGATCTAATGTGTATTAATTTAGTTCCCATGCTGGGTAATTACAAATTTGGGCATGAAATTTCTGAATCTTATCAAGTAAAAGGATCTAAGCATACTCATGTACAAATTAGTTCAATGTTCCAACATGCTAATATTGAAGACAGTTGAAATAATTATTTCTGAGGGAAAAAGTTGGAACACAGAACAATGCAAAATGCACTTTTATAAAGTTTTTTATTTCAGAAAATTTTTATCTCAATGATGTAAAGAGAATTTAATCTCTTAAGTATAATTTTGCCACATAAAATATATGAAAACTGTCTTAAATATAAAATCCTATGCAGGGCATGGTGGCACATTTCCTTTAATCCCAGTCCTCAGAAGACAGAGGTAGGTGGATCTCTGTGAAATCAAGACCAGCCTGGTCCACACAGTGACTTGCAGGTGGGCTGGGACTAGGGAGACCCTGACCGAAAAAAAAATCCTACATCCTAGCAGATGTGGTAGCAGATCCTAGCAAGATATGGTAGCATGTGTCTCTAGAAGAACCGGGAGTTCAAACCAAAACTATATATAAGGCATAGGACAGAGAATTCATAGATAGACTGGGTCTCTCAAGACCAAAATATCTAACACTAACATCCTAAAGATTTGCAAACTGAAGCTGGGCATACTGGAACATACTGGTGATACCAGCACTTAGGAAGTAGAGGCAGAAGGATCAGGAGCTCAAGGCCAGTTTGGGCTACATCACAAGTTTGAGGCCAATCTAAGGTACATAAGACCCTGTCTCAAAAGTGAAAAACTAGGCTGGCCCAGTGGCTGAACCCCTGCAGTCAGAAACTGTGCATGGAGAGGAGTGTGTAAGCTGCCCTGCCCTGTCCTGCCTCGGGCACTGCACACCAGACAGCTCTGTTCTTGGTGAGTAAATTCACAGAATGGATAACAGAAGCAAATGGTATTAGAACAGTGGACATCAACAATTTTACAGTGGAAGATATAGGACATGTTGTTTACTGTAGTATGCTTGAAACTGGGGCGAAATTGAAAAGACAAGCTAAGTTTGGAGCTTTAGAAAGTAGAAAGCTGCCAGGCAACTATTCTGTGTCAGAAGAGGTAACTGAAGTCAAGGAAGTACTTGCAGAAAATCCAGGGCTGGTCAACACATCCTGTTATGAAGACAGCTGGCTGATCAAAAATGACACTGAGCGCCCTTCAGAGCTGGATGGGCTAATCAGCGAAGGCGCATTTGAGAAATATGTGAAATCCATTGAGAGTGAACACCCAGCCGTAATTAAACCAGTGCAAAGTAACTGCCCCAGCACAGAGTCTCGAATTAGTGGTGGATCTAAAGACTTTAAGAAACTACTCTCAGGGCTAGAGAGATGGTTTAGCAGTTTTAAGAGCACTGACTGCTCTTCCAGAGCACCCAGGTTTGATTCCTAGCACCCACATGGAAGCTAATAACGGTCCCTAATTCTAGTTCCAGGGGATCCAACATCCTCTTCTGACTTCCATGGGCATTGTACGACATAGGTGCACTTACATCCATGCAAGCAACACACTCATACACATAAAATAAAACTAAATAAACCAAAAAGAGAGCTTTTTTAAAAAGATATTATTTTCAACACTGCTATGTGAAAACAATCCCCCTCTGTTCCCTAATGACTGCAGAAAAACACAATGTACACCTTTTTTATAATACCTTAGACTAGGCATTTAGACTATAGGCTAAGCTCTGGTATTCAGAATCTGTGAGATTATCTATGGTAAAAGGTTATAATAAGAATTCTATATTTCGAAATAACATTTTCATAAGTTTCACATAGAACTGTAACTTGCTTATATCCCTGAATTTAGGTTAGAACTAATCTTCCCACCAGAAATGTCTGAGAGAGCAGGAAAGTGTGTTGTACAGGATCAGAGGAAAGACAGTACTGTATTAATTTTACAATATGCTGCATTAGCTGGTGTTATTTTTAGACAAGGGAGCAACGGCTTTGCAGCACAGTAAGAAACAAGTCAAATATTTATCTTCTTCGTTAAGGAAAAATAATAAATAGGCTAGGCATGATGGTACACGCCTTTCATCCCAGCACTTGGGAGGCAGAAGCAGACAGTTCTCAGTGAGTTTAAGGCCAGCCACGGCTACATAGTGATACCCTCTAAAATAATAATAATAATAATTTTTAATCAGTCTTCTGAATTAAATAATTCTGTATTAAAACTCCATATTCTATGTTTTCTCACCAGCAAATATGTATCTCCCTCTTCCTTTGAGTGTGTTCTCTGGTGAAATCTCCTGTGTTAGTTACTTATGACAAAATACTTGACAAAAACAACCTAAGGAAGGAAGAGTTTATTTTGGCTTTTAATTCCAGGGACCTAAAATCTGTATGATACAACGCTCTTCTTCATTAGGTGGTTCTAGGATGACTGGCAATACACCGCAGCACTGAGCAATGTGCCAAGATCCTAGTTATTTGATGCCCCTCACAATCAACCAACCAACCAACCTCTAGTCACTGTTATTATGAACTATTATATCTGTTCTGAGCCATGTAGAAAGTTCCCTGCAGTAGAAGGCAGGTGAGACAGATGGTGTCCAACCCTTCTTTTAACTTGTGTGCAGTGCGGTTCTAGTGAACCAATAATTATGCAATCCCAAGAAAATCAAATCCCTCTACCACTCAGAAAACAGGTAATAATATACTTCTACAGCAATTACCACAACCATGTGACATTCAGACCAGTTAATGGTTCTATCGTATAACACTAAATTACCAGATTTCCCTCTACATTTGAAAATGTCAAAGCCACTTTTAATGGAAGAATATAAAAAAGTTCTGCCCTTCCCAGTACTAACAATGAGTGGTACTTGCTGCTGTTGATAAACTGCCAGAGGATAAATAATGAAGCATAAATTTCAATAATCTCATTAAAAGGTGTTCCACACAGAATAAAGCAGAGAAAACTCTTAGCAACGGTATATTCTTGTTGAAAATCAGATCATCAACCACAGCAAAAATCAAAAGGCCATGGTGGTAATTCCATCATGTAAAACTATTACTTAAGTGGATTAAAAAATACCTGCCAAGGGACAAGAACTGTAAAAGGAAAATAAATGGTGCCTCCACTGCTCCACCCACACTCATGAGTGAGCCTGAGTTCAATGCCTTGCACATGCTGCCCGGGCCATGAGCTCGGGCTCCCTCGTGCCATTCATTCCTCACCACCCTCACATGGCTCTAATGTTGTGATAATATGGATTTTCCATCCCATGTCACACTTAAATATTTACCTGATGCTCAAACAGATGTAACCTCTTCAACCCTGGAGGAATAACTTAGGGGAAGGAAGGGCAGGCTTGCTAAGAGGTATGTGCTCCTCAGTGTAGCAGACAAATATCTCTTCGTATGTTCTGAGATGATTCCACACATGCTTTCTTCACTTGTGATTTTAACTAAACCTTATTTCGGCCACTTCACTTTCATTTGAGAATCTTTAACAATTGAGATGCAGTAATCTACACATGAGGTGCAACTCTGCTATACTAGCTGTTTCCTTGAATACCAACTTAGCATTATTAAGGCTGACCTGGCTACAAATCCAAAGTATTATATAGTACAATTGCGCCTGCCCACCATCACCGGGCAGCAAGGCATCTCATTCACACAAATGAACTATCAGCACAGGCATCATCACAGTGACTGGAGTTGCTAAGACTTAAAAGTCCTGAACATCTTATTCTTAACAGTCACTTCCTTCCAGCTTGGGAGATCCCAAAATTGGGTTCAAAGATCACTTCCTCTCCAAAGCTGACCTTCTCTTTCCTGGGGGCAGATGTGGAGTGTAAAGGAGCCAAAAACTAAGAAGAGCAGCAGTCACCAAGACATACCAGACCATGCAAGGGAGCGTCCAGGTCCTGTTTCATGTTCACAAAAGAACTGAGTGGGCAGAACTTTCTTGCTCTTCGTTTCACACATGAGCCACGTGAGGATTAGAAAGAAAAGGGCCCTAGCCGGTATTTCTTAAGAAGGGAAGTGCTGGGACAAGATTCAATGCAAAACTCATGCGGGCTCCAGGCTCCTCTGCCCGGGACGGGAACGCAAAGCGACGTGGGTTCTCACCACTGCAGTCCAAACCATCTGAACTAGGTTCATCCATCCATGTCTTTTCTTTTTTTTTAAGATTTTTTTAAAAATTTGTTTGTGTATGTGCACGTGTGTATGTATACATGTGTGCAGGTGCCCCCAAAGGCCAGAAGAAGGTGTCAGATCCCATGAAACTGGCATTACAGGTAGCTGTGAAACCTCCAGTGGGGTTGCTGAGAACTGAACTCCAGTCCTCTGCAAGAACAGCAAGTATTTTTAACTGCTGAGCCATCTCTCCAGCCCCTCATCTATGTCTTCTCATTACATCTCTTTCCAGAACCGGCACAGTGGCTACCCTGCATTACCTGATTAAAAGAATACATATATCTGGGCATAGTGGCTCATACCTTTATTCCCAGCACTCTGGAGGCAGAGGCAGATGGATTTCCATGAGATGAAGGCTAACCTGGTTTACACCAGCTGGGGCTACCCTGTCTCAAAAAAAAAGGTCAATAAACAAATGTTCCTGGGGCTAAGAATGTGGTCCAGTTGGTAGAGTGCTTGTCTAGCATTAACCAGGCATGTTGGCATATGCTTGTGATCTCAGAACTCAGAAGGTGGAGGCAGGAAGGTCCAGGAGTTAAGTTAAAAGGAGGTTTGGGGCCAGCTTCTCAAACAAACAAATAAAAGTAGCCTCCTCTCCCCACAAAAACACCCCTGCTGCCTACAGAAGGCTTTTCATTCAATCAATAATGAGTCAAACTAGCTACCCTAACATGAGCACCTCAGCCATGTGGCCTCTCCCAATAAGAAGTGATGAAGAGCTATGTGTATTGTGCTGGCTTGTCCTCCTACTGGGTGCTCTGGGTTTAATACTATCAGCCTGGTTTCTGGAGGACACCTAGTGAGGTTATTAGCAGACTGCTCACACTGAGCTGGAGTAAATATTTCCCAGGACAGTCGAGGTACAGACTTAGAAACTCTGTGCAGAGGTCGCCAGGGTCACAGAGGCACCTAAGGACTTGTGTCTCCTTTTTCAGTTATTCCTGCCCCATCTCCACACTGGCTATGCTTTCTCATTCAGTGGGCCTCTCTGATTCCTCCTAATTTCCTGCTTATCTAGACGGGAAATGAAAAGAACTACATTTGTTGGACCGGTCTTTAAAAAGTGAATGAAAAGACTCCCCTGAGAAAAACACTGATACACTCTCTGGGGGACTCTATTCTCCCTGCTCGTTCAGATTTCTTTTTCTTGAGCTGTCCGGTTTTTCCCTGTGACTTAGACAATAGCTGTTGTCTGACCAGTCAAATCTATAAATGAAGGGATCTCCCTAGGGCCGCTTCTCTTTCCATTTCCATGTGAATTTATATGCTTTAAGATCCCTAGCTATAACGGAAACTTCCTTTCCTGGAAAATGGGATATGGAGAGTGAAAGCATGTCCGACAGGCACCACGCCACAGCGGACCTCCTGTCGGGGATTTTCAAAGCACAAGCTCCAGGCTTGCATTGAGGAAGTTATCAGCACCATCATTGGCAAATGCACTGCTTTCCTTCCCTTCCCCCAATTGTTTGCAGAATGGAGTCTCCAGCAAGCCTGGGAGGAAGGTTCCAGGCTAGAGGTTCTGTAATTGCTCTGGGGGTGGGGAAGGGCTGGTTTTATCAACAGAAGGGACTCCTTTCCAGGAGGCCTCCTAATCCCATGATCCCCAGTCTCTCTAAAGGAGAAAAGCGGGAACAGAAAACAGAGACTCTCTCTGTTCTATATCCCCACCACAAGTTTCAGATGTTCTAAACCGAAACTGAGGATTTGCATTCTTCTCTCTTTGCACAAAGTCAATTCCCTTTTTCACTGTGACCCTGGTGGTTGCCCATAAACACCATTTAATAGTGATGCATCTAGCCATCTAATCATGGCCCTGGAAGGTGCCCACGACTGCTCGGAAGACCATCTGTCACCAACAGGACTAGAGAATTCCCATAAAACCAGCCCTGTTCCTCGGGATGCAGGTTACAGTACAGAGAGAACTCTGGATTCAAATCCAGACTCCTCCCTTGCACCTGTTTTCCTGGAGCAGATTTAACTCTTGAGTGCCTGTCTCACCACCTACAGGGCAATGTGGCTGTCCATCTGCACACATAAATGTCAGAATTCTCAAAGGAGAGCCTGTAAGGACCTCCCTGTGCAGTGAGCTCCATCTCAAAGCTCTAGAATAAGGGTTCTCACTTTCTGCTTTCAAATATCTAAAATTGTTTGTTTTCCAGAAATACACAGTTTTTGAATTTTTAAATAATATTTTCTTTTTGAAAAGAAAGGCAGTAGTGATATTTCCTAATCCTGCTAACACCTTCAGGTCAGTAGTACAATAGTGAAATACCAAGATTCTGGGGCTCAACTGCCCAGGTGCCAATGCCATTTGGCAAAATCCTGGATCAAAAGTCTGGGACGATGGCTCAGTGGGTAAAATGCCAATTGCACAAGCATGAGGACCTGAGTTAAGAGTCCACAGCACCCATATAAAAAGCAAGGCATGGCAGCACATGCCTGTATTCACAGCACTAGAGCAGAGACAGAAGGATCCCTGAGGTTTGCTGACCTGACAGTCTAGAAGAATAGGTGAGTTCCAGGTTCAATAGACACCCTGGCTCAAAAAAATAAGGGCGAAAGAGAGAGGAAAAAAAAAAAAAACACCCAACATCAACCTTTGGTCTCCACACACAGTCACATGCACAACACACTAAGTGTCACTTAACCTCCTCCCTTAGCCTTATATATCGGGGTAGTAATAGCAATAAAGGTGCTTTGTAATCTGTAATGGGCTCTACCGATACAATTCAGTATTTCAGAGAGACAGGTATAAAACAAATGTAATAAAAGACAAATAATTTGCAAACAAAAAAACTTTCAGATGCTTCCAGAACATATCAATGCAAATCTGTATGAGGAAGGGCATCTGATAGGCAGGTACCCCAGATAAGAAGCAGAGACAAGGAGAGGAGGCAGTGGATCATAGAGTCCAGGGAGGACCCCACGCTAAGGGCTTAGAGCCTCTAAGGGACTAAATAATCAATGTAGCCATAGCTGGATACACAGGCTTAAGGCCTGCTGGAGCTGGAAAAGCCTCCTTCCTACACCCCTTTCTGAACTGTCAGCCAAAGTTGCTTTCCCACTTTCTGAGTTAACCTAACCCAAATGGAGAGAGACCTCCTGGTTCCCCAGGAGAGACTGGGACCGAGCTGGGACTTCACTACTTCACTCCACACACAAGAGAAAGAGGGCCTATGTGTGTGTCCCACCATGGCTAAAAGCTGAGGAGAAGGGGAGAAGAGCCATACTCTGAGAGCTCCGAGCCCACATATGATCAGAAAACAGGGCATACAAGCTGGAACGGCACTTAGAAGGAGGAGAGGCCTAAGAAGACTGTTTTTAAAACACTCACTTAAGAACTGGCCTTTCATGGAGCAGAAAAATCAACTCACAGGCAGAAAGAAAAAAAATTAAATCACTAAGAATCAAAACTAAAGCCAAAGCATGAGCTCTTCTTTAAAAACACACATAAGCTGAGAACTTCTCCAACAAATGCCAGATTCTCACTTAGGAGAAAAACAGAAGCCTTTGGGTAAAATAAACAGAAGGGGGAAAGTTCCCCTCACATAAACCAAGGGGAACCTCCTTCCTGCAGATCAAGTTTTGACCTTTATGTGAACTTGGAATAACTAGCTCATGATTTCGCAAAGCAAGAGGAATGGCAAGCATTTTGAATGATGCTCAGAGTCTTCCTTTCTCCTCTGGCTTTTTGTTGGGCAGCCAAGTGTATCCGCCAGAGCAAAAGTAGCTAAAATACACACACTTCCCTCCATCAGAACCCGGAGGGAGGTGATCAGCACCAGCTACCCTCTGGGGCGTCGCCACTGGGTATGTGAAACCAGAATGCTCAATGAGATCTGAGCAAGGGAAGCCAACTTCCTTTCATCCAACAATTACACAGTGAATACCTACAATGTGCCAGGCACTGTTTCAGTAGGCAAGATAGCCCAAACCCTACACTCCTACTGAGACTAATTTCTCCTAAGTTGGACTTGTCAATAAAGCATCAATTCAATCTCTCTCTCTCTTTTTTTTTTTTTTTTACAAATAATTGGGCATGTAAGATATTAAAAGCAGGTTCTTATTTGTTCCTACAAACCTGCTCCTGCCTGGCTCCTATTTCTGCAGAGCTCCAAGCTGGTAGTACATATCAACTCCAGTGCCTCTGCAACTAGTCAGTTGTAGACAGGAACAAATCTCAGCCCCAGGCTCCACCTAAGGTGTACCTGTTGGCAGCCGGCAGGAAGGAGGTGATTGATTGGGAAAATGCTTCATAAACAAAGCTGTCACAGGGCCAATCAGTATATCCCATGCCTATCCTTCTTCCTCCACACTCCCCAGCACCTTGTGTGGCCCTGGTAGAACATTTCTGTGTTCAAGTTCACTGACTTTGATTCACAGCTGAAGATCCCTAGTTGCTGAAATCCCTATCAGTGTTGATGAGGTTGCCATCACAATGACATCTCAAGCACATAAGTTTCTAAGACCTGTATGTTGGTACTTTTAATATCCCTGTTTCACAAATAAGACCAAGATAAAGGAAGGTTAAAGAATGATCCAAAGGTACACAGTATGGAATGCCACTATCCACTGTGTAACACCTTAGTAACAAGTAAAGGAAGTGCCTTCCTCAAATAGTATTTCAGAAGTAGGCAGCTCACCCAGGACCTCCACAGCCATGCAAGGCTCCTTCCTACACACACCTTCCACGATGGGTCTTGCATTCTGGTGAGAAGAGGCAGAACAGAGGTGACGGATATGAATTCTAGTGCCAGGACCCCAGATACACCACTAACTCTGTGAATTAACCTACAACAGGTCCACTGCCATTCCTCTGCCTCAGTTTACCCATCCATCCACGGGAGGTGGTCACAATGCCTACCTTCCAGGTTAACTATGAAATTCAGCAAATTAATAAAAAGAGCTCTGAAAAGTACCTGTTGGTATTCATCATTCTCTGAAGTGATAGTTACTGCAGGTCTAAGCCCAGTGTGTACACTTCATGCTGGAGCTGATCCCCTGCACAGTTTAACAACTTGCATTCATTTGCCAGGACAAAGTCATGTGCCACCCCTGGTGTGAATGAAACTATAAGAAAGCAGATTTGGATAAGGAGGGAGACAGGGAGATGCAGCTCAGCAGGAATCTAGTTATGTCCACCATAAGACAAGACCCAGGCAGTCCATGGCACATGGCTCCCAGAGACACGCTCCCTGGAGCCAGCCTGAGCAGCAAGCAGCCCTGGCCACTGAGGTTCCCTAAGAGGCTGTAGGCACCCAGACCTCAAAAACTGTCCACCATACACTATTATCTTGCGAGAGCAGGAAGAGGAGGAAAGGCAGGTAACAGTTCTGACTGTTAAAGCACTATGAGACTCTGCCTCCTTTTTATAACGTTTGTTTCTAAAAGAAATTGTTGAGGTGTTGGTTCTACTAAAACATCCATCAGCCTAGGAGCATCTTCCGGACTTACTAAAATTAACCGGAGCCACTAAAAGGAGCTGGCATTACCGCACTGGTTTCCGACTTCTCCTTCAGGCCTGCACCTTTCCAAGTCTGTGGGTGGGAAAAGCAAATGTTTGCTCTTAGCACGTCCTGGCTTATTTTGTTATTTATGTAGCAACATGAATTTGGATTGTTTTAATTTAAAAAAATTCTGTTCCTATAAGTTGTGGAGTAGTGGGAGCTCACAGGAGCTCAGTCTCTTTATAGTATACTATTCACACTTTGATGGAAAAAAAAAAAAAAGGTTCTCATAGAGCTTTCTTACTAGCTTTGAAAAAGACTTCTCCAAAATGTTGTTTCAAAAAATGTAACTGCATCTGAATGCTTCATTAACCCAGCTCTTGAATTCTAAGGAACCATAGGGCCTAATCATTTTTATTTCACTTATAGCAAAAATCTACTTTGCAGACCTAAAGGGACAAAAACATGTTATCTTCACTTTTAAAACCTGGTATCCTATACAGTTAACTCAAAAAACAAGCTGAGGGGCTAGGGATGTAGCTTATTTGGTAGAGCACTTGCCTAGCATGCACAAAGCCCTGGGTTCAATCCTTAGCATCAAACAAACTGAGTGTTGGTGAATGGCTATAATCCCTGCACTCAGGAGGCAGAATGATCCAGAGGTACACAGTAGGGAATGCCACCATCCACTGTGGAACACCTTAGAAACAAATAAAGGAAGTGCCTTTCTCAAATAGTATTTCAGAAGTACGCAGCCCACCCAGGACTTCCACAGCCATGCGAGGCTCCTTCCTACACACCCCTTCCAGGGTGGGTCTTGCATTCTGGTGAGAAGAGACAGAACAGAGGTGATGGATATGAACTCAGTGCCAGCACCCCAGATCCGCCACTAACTCGGGGCGGGGGGGTAAGAACTTCAAGGTCATCATAGGCTACATAGCAAGTACATTCTGGGCTAAATGAGACCCTCGCTTCACTTTTTTTTTTCTTTGTAATGATTCTTTGGGAATGTCATACAGTGCATTTTGATCATAATCAGAACTCCTCCTCCATCTCCTCTGAAGCCCACTCTCACCTCCCTACCCCCTCACTTCATGTCCTCTACTATTTTTCCTTAAGGCCTATCAAGTCTAATTTGTGTTTCTCAAATAGTCTTGGCTGTAGGTCTAACCCCTGGAGAGAGGTCAGCCTAACCAGCATCACATCCTTAATGAAAACAGACTCTCCCTCTCTCGGGGATATGAGATCCTTCTTTTAAAAAACACACACACACAAAAAAGGGCAAGCTGGTTAGGGAGCAATCATTCTTTTGTTATTGTGTTGGTTTTTTGAGACAAGGTCTCTCTGAAGCCCCAGCTAGCCTAGAACTCACTATGTAACCCAGGCTGGCCTCAGTCTCACAGAGATCCACCTGCCTCTATCACCCCAGTTAAAGGCCTGTGCCACCACATGGGCTTAGGGAAAGGGCAGCAATCATTGTTATATACCAAGGAGTCTTTACTTAAAATATTCCTTCCACAGAGCAGGCCTTCCAGGACCCCTAGTCACCAGAGCACCCCATTAACAATGCTCAAAGCTCCCTAGGAGCCCCAGTCAAACTATGTTCTTAATGAGAATGGGGTTTGAGTCGATTGGGCAGAGGAATGAGAGTTAAGAGCGCAGAGAAGAGCAGACTCTCAAGAGCTGCCACAGCAGGCCTTGCTCTAATGAGTGTGCCTCACCCTGAAAAACGGAAGCAGTAACAGTAGCCACCTATCAGGCAGGGAGAGCTTAGCTAGAAACTGCCATAGTAAAAGCTATGCCAGTGAACCCTACCCTTATCACCCAGAAAACCAGACCCCTGTGAGGGTGGGGCAATGAGAGGTCTCACAGAGCACAACCCCCAATATCTGCCACAGAGCCATACTCTTTACCTTCTGTGTACCAGGCACTGCCAGTCAGAGGAGATGCAACAGTTAACAAAAACAGATCAGCCTCCCCATGCATCCTATCTTCTCTCTCAGGAAGGGGTGGTATTATATAATAGAGGTAGTCAGGGCTTTGGGTAAGTAACAGGTCAAGGTTAAAGGGGAGCACCAGTGTTAGGGTGTTATAATGCATGGGATCTCAGGTCAGGCCTCTCTAGAAGATGGAGGAAGTGAGGAAAAGCTTGTGGAAAGCAGCAGCCCCTTCACTTAGGATGAGGTAATGTTCAAATGAATCTACTGCAAGCTGAAAGATATCCTAAGTTAAAAATGCACTTAGAACACCGACCCTACCAAATATCCAAGCTTAGCCTACCTTGAACATGCTGAGGAGGACACCTACCCCAGCCTATGGTGTGCAGCATCTCATATGAGGCTTAACTGATTATAAAGTATCGACTATCTTATCTGGCTGGTTGGGAGCTGTGGACTGCTGCTGCCACCCAGCATGCAGGAAGAGTCTTATATCATAGATTGCTAAGCTGGGAAAAGATCATAATTCACAATTCAAAGTATAGTTTCACCAGAAAGTATACCACTTTTATACTATCATAAAAAGAAATTCCAAATTGAAGCCAAGTGTGATGGTGCATGCCTAGAATCCCAACATTTAGGAAGTGGTGGCAGAAAGATCACAAGTTCAGCATCACCTTGGACTACACAATAAGTCTGAGGCTGGTCTGGAGTGACCCTGTTCTCCCACCAAAAAAATGTTTAAATCTAAGAAAACAAAGTTAACCATTGTACGCACTGAAAGCCAAGGACCTACACTTAGGGAAGGAGGTCTGACAAAAAGGGCAGCCCAGAGGCAGCCAGGAGCCCATGTTCTAGGAAGTAGTGGGGCCACTGGAGCCATTCAGAGGAAGTGGGAGGAGACTACTCGAGGGTGATGGCGGGAGGCCATATCAGCCTTTGCAAGAACCTTTTCCCCTGGTGAGAATAAGGGAGTGTAGGGTTGATCATGGAAGGAACATGAATGATCCAACTTCAGTTTTCAAAAGGGACCATCTGGTTATCTGAAGGAAGCAGATAGAAGAGGATCTATGGCAAACGTGGGGAGCCCAGGGAGGAGGCCCTGCAGTCATCTAGACTTGAACCTTGGCAGTAACAGAAGTTGGTCAGGTTCTGGACTGCTTTGTAGGTCAAGCTCACAGACTTCCAGGTGGTCTGGATGTGGAGTTCAGAAGAGAGACCTCAAGAAGACTCCAACGCTGTGGATGAGAACAATAGAAGAGTGGGAACTGGTGGGGGAAACAACCTGGGCCCAGGGGCAGGGGTCATGTTTCTCTTCTCAAGGGGTAGAAAAGGAGCCTTTCTTTAAAAGTTAATTCTTCTGGCTTCCAAACAGAAGAGTTTCCCTCAACGCTCCTAACATCCACATATCCCAGGGAGCAGAAGTGAGTTATCTCACACAGTCATAAGTCCTCTCCTGTGAATATCCACCTGAGGCTGCTACTGCCACAATCAACCCCCAGCACTCATGCAAGGAGTCCCCTAGGCACCCATCACTGGTGGGTGCATCTGGAACCTCCCATTCATACCAGGAAGCCTGTGCTGCCCACACCTAAGCCACATCCTCCACCCAAGCCTCTATCAATAAGAAAGACAATATTTTAATCTCTCTTTTCTTTATACTCTGCTTTCCCAAGTGGTTCAGAAATAAAATAAACCATGCACACTGTTAAACCCCAACAATAAGCAACTCAGAGTACTGAAAATAATTAACATCTACCCGACTTTTAGAGCTCCTTGGAAGCTTATAATAATCCCCCTAGTCAGTTAATCAGCAAATGAGTCCTAAGCACCTACTATTAAGCACCAACTAGACAACAATAAAGGCTAAGGAGAGAGGAGGGTCTGTATCATTAACCTTATTTGATGGTTAAACATCTCACATTAGGCCACACCATGAGGAGATATCAGGCAACTGGGCCAACCACCCAGCTCTCCTGATTCTAAAGCCCATGTTCCGTTTAAACTTATAAGCTGGGTGACTGTGGGAAAGTTAGTTAACCTCTCTGGCCAGTAGTGTACCATCTGTAAAATAGAGGTTATGACATCACTTACTTCCTTGGGTTATTGGGAGGATTAAATGAGTTAATTGACACAAGTACTTGCAAGAACAGCTGACACATAGGAAGCACTCAATAACTGTCATCACTGGCAATTAACATACCAAGCTGCCTCTCTAATAATTAGGATAAAAGCTACCATTACCAAATTGCTCCATGGCAAAAACTGTACACTAAGTGCTTTAGAGGAAGTAATGCACTAAAACCT
The DNA here is from genome assembly GCA_035773235.1 of Eospalax fontanierii. Lineage (NCBI taxonomy): Eukaryota > Metazoa > Chordata > Mammalia > Rodentia > Spalacidae > Eospalax > Eospalax fontanierii. The sequence continues at coordinate 17,852,914 of CM069526.1, forward strand.
TGTAACAAGCTGTGAGTTTTGTCCTAGTTTTACACCCAGAAATCTGAGGCTCAGAAAGCAAGGTTAAGTGTATTGAAAAGTGCTCACACAACTACCAAATAAGTGTCAAAGCCAGGATTTGAACTTGAGTCTTCTAAATGACTTTGCAGAAAGATTTATTGAATACAATAAAGCAACACATGTGCTTCCAACTGCTACTCAAACATTAAAAATACCTGCAGAACTGAGGAAATCTCTCCAAAATACAAAGCTCCTTTTGAGGTACTTCAGCCTAAAAGTACAAAAGAGAAAAAGGCTCTACAATCCTGGTTAACTATATCCACTGTGTGTAACAGTGATCACTCCAGACCACATCCTATACTCAGCACAACCTGAAAACCCACTTCCTCCCCTAAACACGTCCCAGGGAGCAAAAATCAACACTAGCTTCTCCAAGAACACCTTGTGTATTGACCTATGCGTGCCAGAGAGTAACCGAGCTGGAAAAACAGCCTCCTGAAGTCTGGAAAGGGATCAGAGTGCTCTGGAGAGTCTTCAACGCTGCTGGCTATTCCCAGCACCGGCAGCCGGGCCAAGCCGTATCCTGAAAGATCCCAAGGGCCAGAGATAAGATGACCCTAGTACTCCTTCCTGGACCCCATCTTGGTCACCTGACCCTGAAGCCTCCTGGTAGAATGACAGAAGGGGACTCAAGTATGATCAAGCCAGTGGTGGATACTAACCGCCTTGAAGTATAGAGCTGGAAGGTCCTTCTGAGGACCTGGAGGAGGGGGTGGAACTCTTCTTCACATGTGGATCAAGAGATCAGCTCTTGAGCCTCTCCAGACCAGACTTCATCAGAAACATGCTAGAGGGAATGTGACTATCACACTGGACAGGGTGGAGGGGGAGAGAACAGACAAGAAAGAAAGCAAGAGGGTGACCATACGTTGACCTCAGAGATCTGGCAGGAGATGTACAGACTTGCAGACACCAAGGATTACTGTTCCGACTTGCAGGTGATCAGCCAGACAAAAAAAGTAGTCCCTATTACTCTGTAAACACACCTTGGAGGGCATGTGTTGAGTCCCTGCATGAGACAGGCTCCATGCGAGGCTTGGTCTACTTCTTCCACTTCATCCTCCCAAAAGCCCTGTGCGACACTGGGGCTGATCCTATTTTGCCAGTGAAGAAACACACTCAGAGGAGTTGGTAACTTCTGCTATGAAATAGACTCCATGGTAGCACAGACTCAAAACCACTCTGACTCAGAGCTCACACTCAACCTTTTTTTTTTTTGGTCATAAAAAGGCATCATCAGGAACAATATCAAGAGGCCCACTGTATGTGGGAAAGCCATGCAGAGGGCAAACCCCTACTTAGAAAATGAGAAAACTGAGGCTAAAATGAAAATCAACTTGCTCAAAGTCACAGGATGCACGCCTGGAAACTAGAATGTGTGCTCAAGCTGTCAGAAGTAGCACTCCTAGTTCTCCACCTCAAAAAATGTATCCTTGGTCCAAGACAATATAATTAAGAAGAGGTCAAACTCCCAAGCACACTAGCTCCCACCCACTTCTGGCTGACTCCCAGAAGCACCTTTTCTTCAGGTGGTCCCTTCCAACAGGGTCTCTCCATCTCTATACCTCACACTTGGACTGGAGAAGCTGTATCTGAGGAGATATACCTGAGCATTGCAGGGCTTTTACCAGTATTTCTGGCCTCACCCTCAGCAACCCTCTGTCCCAAGTCAAGACAATTCAGAAGGTCTCCAGGCACTTTCAAATGTCCCACAGTGTGCAAAATCACTTCCAATTGAGAAATACACAGGAATCCAAGAACAGGACCCAAGAAATGGCACAAACTCACAGAAGCACCATGGACATGAGCTGGGCCTTGAATCTCAGCTCTACCATGAGGCTTATGAGTCAGCTCTTCCTCTGTAACATGGGAATGATCACAGGTGTTCCTCATGGGGCTGCTGTGAAGAGCCAAGACTAGTTATGCCAAGCAGGGAGTTCAGGGGCTGTGTCACAGGTAGTTTCTGGTACCAAAAGGATTCCAGTTGTCCAGCTGAGCCCCACCTCACAATGCCCTGGAAAGCCACCAGGGAAAAAAGGAGCAGGCTTTTTCCAAATACAATACAGGTCAACACAGTCATCAGGAAAAACCATTTTCCTTACTTCCTTTTGTTATGTGAGGGGAAAGAATATATCAAGTAACTTCTTCTTAATCAAAAATTGGCCCTCAAAATCACAACTACCTTGACCTAGAAATCAAATTCAAGAATCTTCCAGCTCTAACCTGGTCCTCAACAGCCTATCATAGAGTGTGGGTGCTCCAAATCAGTGAATGCTTACACACATATGTACATACACATACACACAGTAACACTGCAAACACAACCCTTTATGAAAATGAAATGTCCAAAACAATGAAATACCCACCAAGAAGATGGTTAAATAAAATACCTACAATAATGCATTCTAGAATATTGGCTACAAAACGTGGGGCTTAAAAGAACAGTTATCAACAGGAGAACACATTCACAATCAGACAGCAAATAAGGCAGACAAGATGCAAAAAAAAAAAAAAGATTTATGCAGTATGATCACTCCTGTAACGTTTTCTGAGAGATCAAGCCCTAAAGAAATACAGCAAAATGTGAACACCGTTCAGCTGCAGATCACAGATTAGGAGATTTTTATTTCTCCATTAACACTTTCCTTCACCTCCCAAGTTATCTTCAACAATCACCCAAGGGCAAGAAGAGCCTCATGATTAAATGTACACTGAACCCCCAATTCCACCACCTGCCTGTGGTGACCCAGAGTCAGGTATTTAACTTCCCCCAGTTAATAGACCTTCTAACAATAGCAAGGGCCTGGATGGCAGCTATTCCCTATTAAGTCCTGAGAATAAAGATAACAGGTAGCACAGAACAAAATATGTCATCAGTTAATTGGCCACCTCCCTGAGGACACTAGAGCACACTGACAGAAATGTTTGCTAGGCACCTTGACAAAATCCTCAGACTTACCAAGACTCACAGATGAGACATACCACAGATAAGAACAGAAGGATAGCCCCTAAAAAGGCTGCCTGCTACAGAAGGAAGCATACCACACCCTAGTTCTGACATAACAAGACAGAGCTCTGTTCCCCTGAATCTAAGAAATGCACTTAGCATTTTTGTAAGTTCTCTGGTTTTACTCTTCTATTTGAAGATTTTATAAATTAGATTTTCTCAGTACATGTCATCTCATCAAATCACATGCTCTGATGTCCAACTGATTCACCAAATAAATGCCCAGGGGTTTCAAATACAGCCTGGCACATAGTAGACACTTAGGCATTCTGATAAATGGAAGTGTGAACCATCAGGGACCCAACTTGGAACTGAGGGAAAGGAATCACCATTACATGCCATGATGTATCACCTATCCAAACCCACAGACTACACACGACTGAGCCCTAAAGTCCTTTGGGTAATAATGATGTGACTGCAGTCATCAAATCTGCCATTTTGGGAGGGGGTGTCAAGTTAGTGGAGTGATTGTACATTTGTAGGTTTGGGAGGATATACAAAATAGCTCCTACTTAATTTTGCTGTGAACCTAAAACTTCTCTAAGAAAAAACTCAACTGGGAGTAGAGACACAACCTGAAATCCCAGCACTGGGGCAGGGGCGGCAGAAGGGTCAGGAGTTCAAAGGCAGTTTCAGCTACCTAGCAAGCTGGAAGCCACTCTCAAAAAAGCCAAAAACAGGGGCTGGAAAGATGGTTGTCTATAAAGTGCTTAGAGCAAAAGCATGAGAACTTGGGTTCAGATGTCCAGCACCCATGTTAAAAACCAGGCACAGAAGCATGTGCCTGTAATCACAGCACTAAGGAGGCAGAGCCAGGAGGATCACTGGGACTTGATGAGCTCATCAACCAGTGAGCTCCAGGTTCGGTCAGAGACCCAGTCTCAAAAATAAGATGGATCCCCAGGCATGGTGGCACATGCATCTTTCTCATCCTAGCTCTCAGGAGGCAGAAGCAGGTGGAACTCTGTGCCAGCATGGTCTACGCAGTGAGTCTCAGGCCAGCATGGTCTACGCAGTGAGTCTCAGGCCAGCCTAGTCTACAAAGTGAGTTTCAGGCCAGTCAGAGCTACACAGTGAGTTTCAGGCCAGCCAAAGCTATATAGTGAGACCTTGTCTCAAAATATAAAAAACAATTTTAAAAGGTAGATGATCAGGCTGGAGAGATGGCTCAGCAGTTAAGAGCACTGGCTGGCTATTCCTGCAGAAGACCCAGGTTTAAAACCCAGCACCCACACGGTGGCTAACAACTCCCTCCATAACTTGAGTTCCAAAGGACTCGATGCCCTCTTTTGTACCCTGTGGGCACTGCATGATACCTTACATACATGAAGGCAATACCATGCACATAAAATAAGTCAATCAAAAAAAAATTTAAGGTGGAGAGTAACGCAGGAAGATATCCAGTGCCAATCTCTGGCTTCCACATACACATGCACACACATACACACATGCCACAAAACAAAATAAAAATAAACTCAACTTAGCAATCATATTTGACAAAGCACATCAGGCTTTATTAGCCATGTGTGTGAAATCCAGCTCATACATGCTCCTATGTACACTCCACCAAACATGTATCTCAAAGCATCTGGCCACAGCCACAAAGACTGGGAAACCAGAAGAGCAGGTTCCCTGAGGGTCTGACTAAAGAAAGCACAGGAATGTTCGACTCACTGTACATTTCCTGAGTGGCGGAAGACTCAAAGGAAGCCTTTCTGGCTTTCAGTTGGTTATTCTCAACAAAAAGCACGTTATCCACAAAGCTTCAATAAATCTAAGGCTAAGCTTTTTTTTTCTCCACAAATTTCCAGAAAGAAAATATTTGAAGGGAGCCTCATAGATGAGTTCTCCAAAAGGCAGGCAGTGCTGTAATTTAATTTTCATTATGAAAGGTCATCCCCACATAAGACCCACTGTCAATCTATCTTTCCCATAGAGGCCTACAGTTAAAGCAACAGAGTATTCCAGACTTCTTAAGACAGTCTCTGTACAAATGTTCTGTCTCCATTTGTTATATATCCCCCTGTAGGGTTTGAAATGGCTGTCATGATTCAGGGTAATCAGCTGAGTAAGATTTTTAATCCCCAGGAGATATTTGCCAACGTCTGTAGACATTCTGGTTGTTGCAACTGGGCCGGGCAGGAAGGAGGCTGCTTTTGGCATCCACTGGGCAGAGGCTAGGATGCTACTAACAGCCTGGCCTGCATATAAGAGCCCACCCAAACAAAGTGTTACTCAGCCCCAAACATCAAAAGTGGGGGCTTGAGAGGCTCTACCACATTTGGAATGCTCTGAGAGAAAACTCTTACCTCTGGACTACCAATGCAGGTTTATTGCAAACAGTGTTCTGTGCAGAAGGCAGAGCCTCTGCCATTTCTCAGGTAATGCTTGACTTTACTGAGCCTATTTATTGTTGGGTTGGTTTTGGGTTTTGTGGTTTTTTTATGTTTTGAGATCTCATGTAGTCCAGGCTGGTGTGAATTTCTGATCCTCCTATCTCCACTTCCCAATCTATGTTTCTTCAGCTGTAAAATGAGGCTAATTAATAAAAATATGTGCCCCAGGACTAAAGAGATGACTCAGTTGGTAAGAATGCTTACTGTGCAAGCATGACGAACTCAGTTCAATTCCCCAGCACTGACATAAAAAGCTGGGCACAGCTGTACTTATCTGTAATCTAATTTTCAGGGACAGAGACAGGAGGATCCCAAGAGCTCACTGGCTGGCCAGAATAGCCAAAATGGCAAATTTCACATTCAGTGAGAGGCTCTGTCTCAAGGCAATAAAGCAGAGAATGACAGAGAACACCCATGTCCTGCTCTGGCCCTGTACATGTACACACACAAGCACATGTATCTGCACACTGACATGTATGCAGCACATACATAACCCACATACAAAAAAAAAAAAAAAAGTCCCAAGCCAATGAGAGAGTACAGCTGGTAAAGGCTGAACTTGCTTTGGTAAAGCCTGAGAAGCTGAGTTCAATTCCCACAATCCAAGCAAAGGTAGACGGGAAGAACCAAGTCCAAAAGCTGTCCTCTGACCTTCATTTGCATGGTATTGTACGTGCATGCTCACACACAAACATACAACAATAAAATAAAATTTAAATTTAAAAAACTATGTGCTTCAGGGCTGGAGAGAGAACTCAATGGTTAAGAGCACTGGCTGTTCTTGCAGAAGATCGGGTTCAAATCCCAGCACCTACATGGCAGCTAACAACCATCTAAAACTCTAGTTTCAGGGGATCTGATGCCCTCTTTTGTTCTCCAAGGGCACACAACACAGGTGCACTTACATGCAGGCATAACACTCATACATATAAAATTAAAAATTACATTTTTTAAAAATGTGCTTCAAAAGGCTTTTGTGAAAAGGGTATGTGATCAACTCATAAATTGTTTCAAAGTACTGTGTGCCACTCTTTAGTGCATGAACTTGAGGTCTTCAGGACTATGACAGTGACCATACCTATGTGTGCAGAGGGAGAGAGGCAGCTTCCCACACAAAAACTAGGAGGAGACAGGGTCCACAGAGGACTGCTTAGCATTTGTAGAGGGCAAGTATCACCATGTAAGAGCTAATCTAGGCTCTTCTGCAGACCCCAAGGAAAGGGAAGTAGACAAGCCCCAAACCCCTTTAAAATGTCTGCTTTGAACCAAGAAAACAGGATTCAGGGACTTCAAGCTGGTCCCCCAAATGCCCACAAACTACACAGCATGTTCCATGAAATCCACTAATGACCAGAACCCCATCAAGTTGGCAATAACCAATCCAGAAGGTTCAGGGCCCCACAAAAGCCCCATGAGAGGTGAAGACTGCGTGCACAGTGGAAAATCTGTTTCCGAAGAGCCACCAGAGCATCTGCCTCCGAGTCATCCTCCCCTTCCCGGCCACATTCATGCTCATATGCATCAGGAGGAATTTCCAGACTTCTGTTTTCTGCAGGTTTGATCAGCTTTCAAAAGTTAATATAGGTCAATGTTGGCAACACACACAAGAAGTTATTTTAAAATCTCTCTTTTTTTTATTTTCTTATTTTTTGGGTTTTTTGGCAATGCCAGAGATCAAACCCAAGACCAAGCAAGCCTACATCTGACCTATATTGCCAGCTCTTAGTTTTTTGGGGCAAAATCTCTCAACGTAGTCAAGGCTGGTCTTGAATTCATGATCCTCCTGTCTCAGCATCCTGAGTGGTAGGATTATACACACACACCATCATATCCAGTTTAATAAACTTTTAAAGTGAATTTGGCTGTCTCTTTTTGTTTTAGACAAGGTCTCGAATATACGGGCTGGTGTGCACCATCACACCTGGCTTTTTAACTGCCTTTTTTGGTTGTTTGCTTGTTTTTCTCTTTTGGTGTTTTGCTTGTTTCAGGTTTTATTTCTTCAAGTTTAACAAACTTTTCACCCCAATCCCAACTGGAATGTGTGTGGAAGATGGTCAAGTACATCTCATCAGACAAAGACTCTTCTCTAGCCCTCAGACCTCAGAGGATCCACATGCCTCAGAATCTTAATTATATGCACAGATATGGGGATTCCCCTTGGCTGGAACTTTCCTTTTGGTAGCTCTGGAGATTAAACATCACGAATTAGACATGCTAGGCAAGCACTCTACCACTGAGTTACAGTCCCAACCTTTTTTTCTTTTCTTGGGGGGAAAGGAGTACTTGTCTGTTCATGTTCATACATGGTACATGTACATGTGTGTGTATGTGTGGAGACGAAAGGTCAGCATCAGGTAGGTGTCAGGGTTTTTCTTGGTGAGGGTTGGTTTTTGAGACAGGGTCTCTCACTGAACCTAGGGCCCGCCAATTGGCTATGTTGGCTGGCCAGTAAGTGCTAAGGATCCACCTGTATACATACACACATACACATCCCCACACTGAGGCTGCAGACATGCCACACCTAGCTTTGTAGGCAGGTTCTGAGGAATCAAAATCAGATCCTCCTGCTTTACAGGAGTCTAAGCTGACCAACCGAGCCAATACCCCAAACTCCCTTTTTTGCTTTTTATTTTGAGACAGGATCCCACTAAGCTGCTCTGGCTAGCCTTGAACTTGTTCTGTCCTCCATCCTCCTGCTTTAACCTCCCGAGAACCTGAGGTTACTGGCCAGATTCAACTTGAAACTTTTTTTTTAATCAGTTTGAGAGTTCACAGAGGAAACCTTCATCTCTTGATCTTCAGCTCTTTGAAACCAGGGAGCCTGCCATTCTTGTCCACAAAGGCTCAGCACACAGCAGACACTCAATAATTCTCTATGGAATGTTTAAATGAATAAAGCAACCCTTGGTGCAAGGAGCTCTATCCTCCACTTACTCATCTGTAAGACAGAGATATTACTTGGCTGCATTAACAGGAGGATGAACTGAACTGGATGGCCATGCTAGCCCAGGGCCTCCACACACTGCTTCCCAAGCATCTCAGGTGAGATCACGAGCAAGAGAAAAACCCAGAAGTGGTAGGTAGCACATGACATGCATATCATGTGCAGCCATGTTCATCACGGTCTACAGAAATCAGACAAGTTCAAGTAGGCCAAACAGGACATAGGCATCTGCCCCAACCCAGTAGGAAACTGGCTCCACACCTGCAGGGCACAGCCACCTGCATCACCACACAGGACCCAGAAAGGGAGAGAAGAAGGAACAAGGGAGCAAAGAAGGTGGGGAAAAGTCAACCCTCGTTAAGAAAAACCTGAAGAGCTGCAGCCATCTTGAGCAGGCAGCCTCACGTTTTCATTTGGACAAGAAGACACTTAAAGAGATGTTTCCCCCAGCTCCTATGGCAGGAACCGGAAAGACACAGCATTTCACAGTACAGGGCCACCTGCTGAGGTATGGGCAGAGAAGGCATTTCAGTGAAGAAACAGGTTGAAATCCAGTCTGCCATAAGTACAGCCAAAGTCTCTCCAGAATCTGCTCTCCCCAGCTGGCAAAACAGACTCTAAAGACCCTTCCAAATAAAAAACCGTCCATCTGGGGCCAGTAAAATGGTTCAACAGGTAAGGGCACTTGCTGCCAAGCCTCACAATCTGAGTTCAATCTCAGGAACCCACACAATGGAGAGAATCAATTCCCACAAGCTGTCCTCTGCCCTTTACATACATGCCATGGCAAACATGGACCCACACAAATACACACACAATGAAGTCATGAATTTTTAGAAAAAAACAGTCTATCTGGACCAGAAATAAAGTCAAAATCCATACCTGAGCCTTCAAGATTTAAAAAAAAACAAAACTGTTCTGCAGACAAATTCCTGATTCCCATCATTTTGGGCAGTGAAGGAAGAACTCGATGGACATGCCAAGCGTGCTGCTCGGAGCTGATCTCACACATGTGACAGGCATGAGCCCAGGAAGAGACCGGGGCAACCACACAAAGAGCCAGGCAAGCAGGAGAGATTCTGAGAATCTACTATGACCAAAAGCTTTCAGGGGCTACACACAAGACCATCATTGGCCATGGAGGCTTCTTCTCCACCTCTGTCCACTGCTATGCCCAGCTACTGCTCCGCTGCCCCATAGCTTTGGTCACTAAGGTCATCAGAATTTGGCCTGCCGTGCTCACTCCGGATTTGACAGTTCCAGAAGCAATACCAGCCCATGATCTTACACGATCTCCATTTCCTCAAGTGGGAAAGCGAGAGCACCTGAGCTGTCAGTCTACTCACCTGGTTTCTTATGACACCCCAAACCCAGGTGATATATACAAACACATTATGCAAATGAGTTCATCTGTTCACCATCGCCAGCAAGACAACCAGCACTGGAGATGAGTTATGGCCCTATGGTTGCATGCAATCACCCAAGCTGCAACTTGGACCTGGCTGCTGATGCCCCTTGAGCCTCACCACCCAACAGGCTTGACCTCAAAGCAGCTGTGCATCTGCCCAACTGTACAGTGGCCCTCACTGGAAGACGTATCTCCCACCCCCAGGCGGGACTCACTGAGGCAGTCAACCCTACATCCAGCTGGGCAAAGAACAAGCTCAACCCCACCCAGGGAGCGTCAACCTTGAAACCAACACAAGTAGGAAGACCTCACCATCCCAGGGAAGGCTGCAAAGGCTGAGGCAAAACTCCACAGGCCTGTATGTCACACTCCCTCAAGTCCAGTCCCTCCTGGAGGAAGAAATGCATGCGGTGCAATAGGAGCCCTCAGAGCAAGCTGACCACCTGGGCCTGGAACTTCCCAGTGTCGAAGCACTGCTGAAGGTTCACACCACTCTTCAGAGGGAAGGGGTTCTTTTTCAAAGCATCAAAGGTTCTGTCCCAGTCAGCCAGTCAGCATGAACTTATGAGCCACTCAGAAGTGAAAAGAGACTGGCAGAGTTGCTCAGACCCTAGACCCCCATGTACTCCACCCATCCAGGGACCCCCGCAATGCTGTCCCCAAGGATTCCACGGTCTACCTCATCAAACCTCACCAGTCTTGAGCTCCCCTTGATGGGGAGGGGGGTGGAATAACTCAAGAAAGAGGAAAAAAGAGCTTCACCATTTCCTTCCCTGTTCTGCTTTGTCCGCCCACCGTCTCATACAGGTGGCACTTGTTCTAGTTAACTGAACACTGATTTTTTTTTTTTTCTAAAGACAAGAATTACACTAGTTGGCTCTCGGCTCCCACCATCCTCAAGCCAAGAAGCATTGGTCTCCCTAGGCCTCTGCCTGGGTCTTCCCGGCCTGATGGGTGTGGTTCTGTTCTTTTGGAAAAGAGAAAGATCTGACTAAATGTGACCTCATTTCTAAATATGGGGCCAAAAGAGAAAGTCCTGACTAAAAGAAAGCTAATCAAAGACTATGAAGACCACTGTCTGCGCATGGCCAGGTCCTGGGCCTGACAGGTCAACACGCACTCTGTAGGAGCGTGCTCTTTCTCCTAAGGAAGCCCACCAGCTGCATTTTTATACTTTTAAAAGACTTTTCATACAGGATCACAGATCATTAAAAACTTTTAGCAACAGCAGACCTGATACCACAACCCCCCAAAAACTGGTTATATATGATGTCTGTTTCAGTCTTGCATTTTAGGAAGCCTTGTTCTACTCTCTCTTCCTCCCTTCCCCTGCCCCCTCATCCTTCTACACACACACACACACACACACACACACTAACAGGAAAAAGTTAGGGCCCAGGGCCTAGATTTCTTCTTACAAACATCTCCAGTCCAGTGTTCTCAATTGCTGTCCCCAGCATAGACTACCTCTCCAAGACACAATATTGCTTTGGTTTGGGAGACTACTAGATAGGAAGGAACTCCTGATCATTGGCACATTAGTTGCTACTAAATTTGTTAGTATTACTCTTCTCTGGGCATGGTGGCATACACCTTTAATCCCTGACAGATGCAGGCAAATCTCTGAGAATTTGAAGCCAGCCTGGTCTACATAGTGAGTTCTCAGCCAGCTAGGACTACATAGTGAAACACTGTCTACACATACACACACACACACACACACACACACACACACACACACAAATTACAAATTACTCTGATAATTCAAAACAAACCTTTTGAAGCTCGGAGACAGAAAGGAGGGGGTCCTTTCCTTGCCACACAAATCTTCAGTTACCCCAAAATGAGAAGCAAACTAATTTAATGTTAGGGAAAAGAAACCACGTGCTGGCCCCAGTGAGCAACAATTCAGAACAGAGTATCCTATTCATGAGAAAAACATGAGAGAGGCTTTTTCTTTGACTATTCAGGGCCTCAATCATGTCCCAGTGGGCAAATAAACTCATATGACCAAGAAGACAGTGAAGAGGCTCCTTATATTTCCCATCACCACAATACCCCATCCGGCAGCCCTGTGTCCCTACAAAGGAAAATGCCTCTAATATGGATATCAAATCCTGACAGCAGTCAATAAACCCTGAAGCATTCAAAGAGATAGGATCTTTACTGATTCAGTAAACAAGACCTACTTAGCCTTTACAAAATCCAAACACTTTTCACTCACTCTCATTCCTCCCTCCTTTCTCCTCCCCCTCCCTCCCTCCCTCTCCCCCCTCTTTGTCTGTCTGGAAGAAGATCTTTCAGCTTTCAATACAGAAGAGGCCTTGAGATGCTCGGCAGTCAGGTTCTATTCTATAGTAGACTTTCACCTCAGAAATAATAAAATTCAGCCCCAGGCCCTTCACCTTTGTGATAAAGCTAGCAATAGAGTAACAATAAACTCTATAATTCACCTCACACAGTAAGCATTCAATAAGTGGTAGTTACTACATAAACCTGGGAATGCTCAAAGAACAAGAAGTGACTCACTCTCCCATCTTCCTGTGGTTTCACACTAATCCTTCACTGAATGCAGAGTTCCTGAACTCTGTGTGCCAAGGCAGTGGGTTGAGAAGCACAGAAATGAGGGAGACAGGATGCCTGCCCTCAAGAGGTGAGCAGTCTAGCTGGGCGGCAGAGACGCAAGGCACAGCACAGCAGGCTGCACCAGGCAGCAGGGGGCCAGACCAAGGGGGAACTGAATTCCCAGAGGGAGCAACAGGATCTAGCCAGGTGCAGAGAGGGGAAATGCTAACCAGAAGTAACATCTATCTGTTGCCCAAAAGGCCCAGAAAAGAGAAAAGCACAATATGCCTACAAGGAGGAACCTGGAGCTCCCCATGGCTGGGGCAAACACAGGAGAACCTGAGAGCAGAAAAGTGGGGGGGCAGCTGGCCGAGCCCTGGACGGCAGCAGGGAGCCAGGGAGAAGACACTCAGATCCACATTTTTGATATCTCTCTCTCTCTCTCTCTCTCTCTCTCTCTCTCTCTCTCTCTCTCTCTCTCTCTGCCTGGAGGCAAGATGGAAAACACATTTGCTGCAAACAAGCAAAGCTGTATAAAACATACGGAATCACAGTCAAAGCTGTGTGCGTAAGAGACTACCCAAATTTTGGTTCTGGAGAAGATTTTCTTTCCTCCCCATTAAGGTCTGCATGTCATTAGCATGTGTGCACATGCCATGAGGGTCTTGCTCTGGAGTACCTGGTGCTTTGTTGCTGCTTAGTAAAGCCTGTGCCATGTGGGAACTCTGTTAAGAAGTAATGTGGAACTATAGCTTGTCTCCCAAGGCAATAAACTGGAGACATAGAACTTGGCAGACTAGAGGAGACCCTTAACTATTACTGTCACACTTTTCAGTGGGAGCCCTTTAGCCTCACTCAGCAGATTTCTCAAGTGTTTCCCAAATAAGGATTGCTAGGGGTGTAACTCAATGGTAGAGCACTTGATAAATCTGAGCCAAGGGGCCCGTCACTACCTGGATAATAAAACCTAACCTAGGTAGATGTAAGGATTAAAGACTTTGCAAAAAAGCAGTTAGCATAACCTAAGTGCTCAAAAATCAAGACTATTAGTAGTAGTTTAATAGATGAAATTGTCATTGAGCTGATCAGAAGAAAATCAGAGGCAAAGCTGTCCATCTGCCCCCCCACCCCGAGCTGAATGGAAAGAAAGGACCCCTCTATTGTCAACACTGCCACCAAGCCCACCTTCCACTCTAAGTAATCTCAGGCACATGGCACCTAAGCATCCACCCCACAAGCCTTTGTTCACTATGCAAGGCAGAGCAACAGCCTACACTGCAGAGATGAATGAAGTCAAAATGCCATGCCATACCACACAGAACAGGGTTCAGCACGACAAAGACAGCAACTGCAACACTGGAGGCTGAGAAGCCGAACTGTGGAGGACGCATAAGGAGAAAGCAAGGGAAGATGGGAGGGTGATCTGAACTGAGCCTCAGGAGAGAGATAGAAGTCACACAGCAGCAAAAGGGAGGGGGAGGCCAAGCAGAAGCCAGACTTCAGGACTCCCGGAAGCCAAGTAAAGCAGACGTGTGGAGGGGCCAGTAGGGATGGGGCCATGCAGGACGTACATAAGGACCTCTATCCTTAGCTCTGCCACATTCCATCTGCTGCTCAGGCCAATGGGTATCAGCCTCACTCTTGGCTTCCACAGAATCAAACAGGCTTCCCAACAACAGTATCTCTCTGAACCCTCGAGTGCTTTGGGGGGAGGGGGGAGTGTCACCTGATTCCAGAGTTCCTTCCAGTTCATCTGACCAAGGGGCCCTCTTCCTCCTTCATAGCATCTCCTGGATCTAAGACAAAACGCAATCTAGAAGAGACTGTGGCCATCAGGGCTGTGCTTCAGAAAGTCTACTTCAGGAGCAGGAGGCCTTCCTAGCATGTTTAAGGCCCTGGATTCCATTCCTGTGAGAGAGGAGGAGAGAAGAGAGCCAGAAAAAGGGAAGAGAGGGGGAGGGAGGAGGGAGAAGGAAGGAAAATCTACTTTACACCCTATAAATATGGAAAATATGTTACTTTACTGAACAAAATTGGTAACATACTTCCCAACAGTAACTCTGAGACCTTACAAGACATAAACTGTGAAGTTTAATTATAGTCATTTAATTTGAGATGGTCTTCCAACTATATTTAGCTCCTTAATGTACTTCCCTCAAACAATCTGATAGTCTTTAACATGATTCTTGTATGTGCTACATGACAACCTGTCCTTGTGACAGATAAAGGAATAGGCTCACTGGGCGTGGCTCTTAAGAACAGCCGGCCAGGTGTGCTTTAATCCTAGCACTTGGGAGGCAGAAGCAGGCAGATCTCTGTAGGATCGACATCAGTCTGATGAACAAAATGAGTTTCAGGCTACCTGGGGCTACAGAGAGACCCTGTCTCAAAAAGAAAAACAAACAGAAAGAAGAGTGGATCACTGCTAAAATATAAAAGAAAAAGAATTCTGGAACAACTCACCATAGACCTCCCAAGTAAGAAGCACTCACTTGTGACAAGCAGTATGCACCTGGTTTCATTAAGAAGACTCTGGAACTCTGACAGGTAAGAAGGCAAGAGATGTGATACTACTCAAAATACCCTGGACTGAAGGGAGACAGATTTGGGGTTAAATCTTAACTTTCAGGCTGGAAAGATGGCTCAGTGGGTAAAGCACCCACTACACAAACATGAACACCTGAGTTCAGATTCCCAGAACCCACATAAAGCTAGACACAGAAGAGTGTGTCTGTTATCCTGCCACTCCTCCAGTGAGATGGGAGGAGGGCACAATCGAATCCCAGGAAGCTTGCAGGTCACCTATTCTGGCACAGGCAGTGGAGAACAAAAGATCCTGCCTCCAACATGCAGAAGGTGAGGAGTCAAGGTTATCCTTTAACCTCCACACACATGCCATAGCATGCACGCACCTGTGTGCACGCGAACACACACACACACACACACACACACACACACACACACACATAGATTATTTTTAAACTATCTTCTTTCAATTTCAGGCCCTCAGTAAACTCTTCCTAGGCTAACTGCTAATACACTGTGATTTATAATAGCAAAAGAAAGGGAAAAAATGCCATAGGATTTGACCCAAGATCTACATACAGTGAAATGGTTAAACAGTGATACACACATTCAGTGAACTGCAAAGCTAAAAAAAATCTGTTTCATAAGTTGATTTTGGATGATAATTACATTTAAAATTCAGGTAATATTAAAGGGGAGAGAAATAATACAGCTGTAGACCTAATTCCAGTAAGATGAAATTTACAAACAGAAGAAATGAGAAAGGGGATATACAACATTTACCACCAGGATTGACTCAAAGAGCAAAACCCTGCAGTTAAAACGAAGCAGAGAAATCAGAGGGTGAAACCTGAGACCACCAGCCAGGGCCCTCGACTGACTCCCTGGAAGGCTGTATTAGGAATGCCAAGGCAGGCAGAGCAGAGATAGGCTCTTCTATCTGTTGCAGTCAAGATGTAGGTCAGTGTGTCACTTCTTCAAAGAGGTGAGTCGGGATCAGAGGAGCCGATAATTCAAAGGCAGAAGAGACAAGAGCTAAATTAAAGAGGCCCCTCTAGAGACCCAAGTACTCCCCTAAGACTTCAATCTCTGTGCTATTTTTCACCCCACTATTGACTGAGAAGAATGCACTATTAAGTAGACCACATCTCCCCCTCGCCAACTGTCCTATAAATTGGTCCTGTGTTTCCCAGGACCAAAAAGGGTAGTAATTCACAGAAAGCAAAATGCCAGCAGCACAAATTTAGAAGATGGGTTAAAAAATATTCTGATCAAGCTCCCCAGTAACAACCCTGAAGAGACAGAGGGGAGAGAGCTTTGCTCTCTCCGCAACTTAATTCTATGCTCTAATTCAGAACAGTATAATTAACCCCGAGTTTCACCACTAACACTGAAGTTTTTCAGCCTGATGAGAATATCATTCAGTATCCTGCAATCGCCAATAATAGCAATATGACACAATGGTGCCTATTGAGGCTCTAATCAGGGCACATAGTCATTTACATAGAACATTTTCTGAGATTCTCTGTAATACAACGCCACAAAGACTCGATTGAGACGCAAGGCTCCCTTTCCCATAAACTAAAAAAAAAAAGAAGAAGAAGAAGGAAAAAGTAACAGAGAAAGAAGAAAAGAAAGCGAGCGTGATTCCATGATTTCCTTTACGGGAGCACACAGATGGTCCCCACCCTTGCTGAGGCCTTGTTCCACCCAGGCACTTAACAGGAAACCGCTTGTCCTGATGCTGGTCAGAAACTGGAGACTGACTCTTAGTGTGTCCATCTGTCTGACCCCGACGCAGGAAGAGGATATCCTCAACGCTTTAGGGAAACCTAAGGCATAAAGGGGTATAGAGGAGCCTGAGGGAATTAAGAACTTTCAAAGTCAAGCTCTAACTTTGAGAGAGAGCCCCCACCCCTATGGCTCATATCAGGCCTGAGAAACATGGCCACTATCCCTCTGTGGCTCTACTAGGAGCTGTGAGCCATGAAATGGATCTGAAAAGGAAGTATCTAATAACAGGAATCACCAAGGGAGGATGGTGTGAGAGTTATTCAAGATTCAGAAACCAGACAGATGCAGGTTAGAATCCTACCTCTATTCCATAGCCTTGGACTTAGAACAAGGTATTTTATTGCTTTCTCTATAAGACAGGCTTCTAATACTCTGTATGGATGAAGATTCTTATTCATACATCTGAAATACAGCATAATGTATATCATATAAAGAACAATTATTAACATAGTCCCTGAGAACTGGGCCTCAATATAGTGAAGGTTGTCTGTAAACTTACTATGTAGCCAGGATGATGATCCTGAACGTCTGATCCTCCTGCATCTCCGCTTTACATGCCACCACATACACTCTATGCTGTACTAGGAATTGAATTCAAAGGCTTTAGGAATGCCAGATAAGCACTCTACCAACTGCTACATCCCTTTAGTCATTATTCTTTAGTTAAAAAAAAAAAAAAAACCAACAAGCCTTAGAATATAATGCTGAAGAGTCTAGACACAGAGCCAGGCTCCCCTAGTTCAAATTCTCTGTTTCTTGCTAGTTAGGTGATTTTTATTTAATCTCTCTGCCCATTTCCTCATCTGTAAAATGGGCAAAATTATTGTTTCCACCTAAAAATTTGTGTGAGTATGTGTGTACATGCATGCCAGGTACAGCTTTAATTATACATATATGATGAATCAGTGAGGGATCTGGGGAATAGTAACGTCCTTTAATGTGATCACGGTGACAGTCATAATACCTACATTAGCTTTCATATTCATTGTGTTGTTTCATCTTCAAATCGAAACTTATAAACAGAATCCCATGAATCCCATGATATGAAATCAAGGCCTAAATTCTAAAGAAATCCTAAGTAAGCCCTGCTTTCTTATAAGCTTCCTTTATGGCCAAAAGGGGAAACAATCCCATTAATGGGAAGCACAGAATGAATCACCATTTGTTCTTTCTCAGCTCCAGTCTCTGCCCATGCAGACAAGTCCTTGTGGATAGACTGCATCCTCCTTGCAGGCCAACCTGAAAGATGGCCTGTGTGACCGACCACCAAAGCCAACACCAGAATGGGACAGGTTGAAGGGCAAGAAAATGGGCCAAGTTTGTGGGTTACTTTGTACCAGGAGAGAAGGGCTCCACTGAGCATCAGCACCCTGGGGTTCAAAGTTGAAGCGCTCACAAGCCCCTGTTTCCCATACTTCCCAATGTGGTTTGAAGAGAAGCCAGTTAGGAGCCAAAGAACCTGCTGAACACTCAGCTGCCACTATGGGTCCAACACTGTCGTCTGATCTGCAGAGATTCAGGAGAGCTGTCTTCCTTGTTCCCCGGTGCTGACCCAAACCATTCCTCCTCTTCCTCCTTCAAGTCCTGTGAAAACCCAATAGTGGTACCACATACCACACAGTGATCCAGCCATATTTCCATCAGACTCAAAGTGACTGTTATATAAATAAAACCCATCTGTGACTATCTCCCATGCCATTGTTTCTTGCCCCATCATTCCAAAGGACTTTAACACCTAGACAACCCATTCTGTAACCATGTTGAACGGGCTAATTGCCTGATATTGGTCATTCCACTTAAATTCGTATTGAGGTCAGTGAGGGAGGTGAGTGTGTGTAACCCAGGAACAGTGGCAGGCTAGACACCATGTTCCCAGTGCCACATCACTGACTTGGTAATTTCATCCCTTCCCATGGTTCCACATGGCTGACTGCTCTCAAAATTTATAATTCCAGTCTCAATGTCTTCCCTGAACTCCTGGATCCTTTTCCAACAAGCTGCACAATCCACGTAGATGACCTATAGGCATCCAGAACTCAAAAGTCCAAAGTCCCTGTTACCAACTCATTCAATTCCCCACCAAGCTGTCCCTTGCCATTCCACAAACAAGTCAACTGGTCTTGCCTCAGGGCTTTGCACCTGCTGCTGCTTACCATTCTTCAGTAAAGACTTCCTTGACAGCACATATAGAATGGCACCTACTCTGCCTCTTTATGCTGTATCTCCTTAACCTATTTCTTCATAGCTGTGAAGTTTACCTAGGGTTATGCTTTTGTTAATCTCTTTATCTATATTCTCCTGCCAAAGGTAAACTCTGTAAGAGGTGGGAGTTGATCTGTTTGGGTTTTCAATATCCCTAGCACCCTGCCATGTGTGGTACAGAATTAATGTTAAAGCAATTGTGTGTGCTGAATACCATTACTTAGTTATTTTTAAGGCCAAGTAGACAAAGAGGGGATCAAAGAACAAAGTAGCATCAGGGGCCTAAATGAAACAAGCATTTTTTTCTAATTTGATGATTTTTTTACTGAATCATTGTGTATTTCATACAGAACATTTCAATCAATCTTAATCCTCTTTATACACCCCCTTCCCTACCAGCACACCAGCACCCCCGCACAGCCCCCCACTGGAATTCATACACTCTTTCATCTGAGTTAAGGTCTATTGTGTCTAGTTAGTGTCCCCAAATGTTCCTCAGTGCAAGTTCATCCACTGAGGTCTAGTCAGTCTATCCAGAGTCCCTTGCTTTAAGAAGATAAGTTCATCCTCACCCAACAGTAATCAGTTGCCAATATTTATTCAGCAAAGATTGGGGTCTGCTGCCCATTTCCCTAGTTCCATGCTGGGTTTTTGTCTGCTTGAGTCTGTATTAGTCTTGAGCATGCTGAAACTATTGCTGTAGGTTCATATGAGCAGAGTCCCAGGAACTTGAAGGATTCTATTTCTATATGGTCACATACCTCCCTGGTTCCTACAATCTTTCCACCTCTTCTTTTCCACAATGGTCCCTGAGCCCTGGGTGAGTGAAAGATTTTGTGATTTATTTTAAAGTTACAATAATCAAGACAGTATGGCTTTGACAGAGAGACAAATAAACAGATAATGAAACAAAATGGAAAGCCCCACAGTTGTAGCCATTTGATCATGGCGGGGCACACAGATGCAACATGTGTGGAGGTCAGAAGAGCGCTTTCAGGCATCAGTTCTCTCCTTCCACCTTGGTAAGGCAGGGTCTCTCTTGTTTGAAATGATGAGTCTTTAGGAAGTGGTGGCACCCAGCTTAGGGGTCACCTGTGGCCACTCAGTACTTGGACGGAGATTGGCCTTCTCACCTTCTCTCAGCTCCCTTCCCCATTTATGTTTTGCTTCACGGTAGTTTAAAACTAATGGTATGCTGAATGCAAAAACAAGGAATGAGAATATCACAGAAAAGAAATCAGAGGCCAGGGTTGAGCTCAATGGGCGAGCACTTGCCTAACATGCACAGCCTGGGGTTCAAGCCTCAGAACTGGAAAAACATCAAAAAGGAACCAGGCTGGGGAGACATCCTGATGGGGGCTGGGAGAGACATTGGGAAGTGAACAACCCTCTGCTACCTAGGCCGATCCTGTGAGCTGTCACTTACTGAGCCATAACAGAGCACTGAGCACCAGGCTAGCAGCTGTCCACATCCACCTCACTTCATCCTTATGACAAACCCCTCTATGGCAAGGACCCTGCCTTTAACATGGTTCTAATAGCAATGGGTTTGGGACAGTAGATTCTGCATAAGCCAAATAATGCCTGAAATGTGCCAAGATGACCATTTACTGGTAAAGGACACCCTACATTCAGAGACCCAGCTAAAGCAGGCAAAGCAATGGTCTATCAGTTGGCACATACTCTACCATACTGACCATGGTAATATACACCTATAATTCAGCACTCGGGAGATTGAAGGAGAATCAGGAGTTCAAGGCCAGCCAGCGTTACAGAAACCAAAGCTCAGGGTATAAAGATGATTAAGATTGATTAAAATGTTCTTTATGAAATACATAAAAATCCAATTAAAAAAAATTTTTTAAAGCCAAAATTCATAGGTTCATAGATATATGTATGTATAGACAGACAGACAGACAGACAGACAGACAGGTAGATAGATAGATAGATAGATAGATAGATAGATAGATAGATAGATAGATCCACACTACTCATTCACCATGACAAAGTAACCATTCCAAAAGGCATCAGCAAAGCAACAAGAAAGAAGAGGTATGTGTTTCAGTGTTTTGTCCCAGGGCCCTCTGGGACAAAACTGCATAGCTGATAAGAAGCAGAGCTGGGCTGGAAGTGGTGGTACATGCCTTTAATCACGGCACTCAAGAGGCAAAGGCAGCAGATCTCTGAGTTCAAAGCCAGCCTGGTCTACATAGTGAGTTCTAGGCCTGTTGAAGCAACAGGAAGAGCCTGTCTCAAACAAAAAAAAAAGGAGCCAAGCTAGAATCTGCTATGGGTACTGGAATGTAAAGAGCACAAACTAAAAACACAATTATAAAATGTTTTGGAACATAGGAACTAAGTAAAGCCAAAACTGCTTGTGTGTGTATGCAGGATAGAGATAGGGAACCCTTGGCTCTTGAGAACTGGACATAAATAATCAGATGACAGACCACAGACGAGAAATCAGCAGCAGCTGTGAAGACAACGCCCAGGATCCAGTATAAAAGACCCCACTATAAAGAGCTCAGTAGAGTTCCTCAGAGCCCCTCGCCTCCAGCTGCTCTGCTTGGTGACTCTCCCACCTGAGACCCGATCTGACCTCGTACACTGCAGGTGGAGAGCTCCCCTGGAGGACCAGCCTCAGAAGCTCCACCAAGGACATGCGACCTTGCCTGCACAGAAGACCACAACTGGTAAGAGCCAAGGGGAAGAGACAGATAGCAATAGGTATAGGATTTGTGTGACAATAAATAACCAAACAGTAGTTACTGGCTCTGGCTCTGGCTCTGTTTGTCCTGTGACTCGTGCCTTGATAGCCATTCAGGGACACTCACAGTAGATTCCACACTCATGACACGGGCCAACCCTCAGAGGCCTTTCCATAAAGGGCTTCACCTAATCATGCGATTTCAACCCTACAGAGGGAGACCCCCTATGTCACATGGGAGCTTTCCACAAACCTGTTGGAAGTACTTCAGCCTAATAAAGTTCTAGAGCCCACTAGAACCTTCCACAGCACCGAGTCAGAGGGGCCACGTACAGTGATGCTATATTCGGTCTTACTCACAAAGTTAAGAGAGGTAAGAGATTTGCCTGAGTCCCAGCGATGATACAAGGTGGAACCAGGTCTTCTGAAGCTAGGGCCTTGGCTCATTCTACAACTCATCACAATTTACTTCCTGCTCCTATGTTAGTTGATCTTTCGTTCCCCTAGTCTGGGTACCCTTCATCCCCATTCCATTTATAAACAAAGAGAAGACTCAAAGAGAAGACACCAAGAATCTAACAGGCCACGATCACTGCAAACAATGAGGTGGTTCTGTGGCTAGAAGCAAGCAGAATAGAAGACAGACCAGTTTACAAGTCACTGCTACCTATTACAGTACTTTGAAAAACACTCTTCCTCTTTACTAAAAGGACACATGATTGCCTCCTGGACTGAAGGCTAAGTTCCTACCTTCCCTTGCAGTTAACATCAGTGAGACAGCAAAAGTATTCCATGGAATTTCCAGGAAGGCTGCTTAGGGAGAGGCACTGCAGCAGGGAGGCTCTTTCTGACCTGTGCCTTTCCACCTCCTGCCAACATTCAGTTCAGACATGACAGCTGCAGTTCAGGAGCCAGCCCAGACTGAGAGGTGACCCAGAGGACAGAGCCACGTGGGAGAGCAAGGTGGAGGATGCCAGTGTCAGGCCTCTAAGCTAATCCAACATAAGGCCAAAGCAAGAACATAAACCACTACCAAAGTCCTGCCCCCTTCTCTTCCTCCAAACAACTCCATAAAAAGCAAAAACATCTGTCCAGACAAAAATCCAACATTCCTACAAACTAATCTGCTTTACATTTGAGTGTCCAGGACTCCCTATACTATCATTTCTACCACTGGCTCTAAAGAACATTCGAAAAAGCCCCGTGTGTCCTGTTCTAATTAAGAGAAAAATGTCCTCCCATTCTTACTATGAGGCGCCTTCATGGGGAGGGCGGGGGGTGGGGATAGAGCTCCACAGGGAAAGGAAAGGGCAGAGCAAGACTTCAAGTTGAAAATATACTGTTATACTGTTAATCTTTGTTATTCTTTCTCTTCTACAGCTAAAGATGGATGTTTATCAAACACAAAACTGTGCTCACCCATTAGAACCTCCAGTCCCCCAGATCCCAGAGTTCTAACACCAGTGCTCCTACAGCAATCACAAGCGGGGTGGAGGGTGTCTCTAAAGGACTCCTAAATAAACAAGCAAAGAAAAAGTTCCGTGAGCATCACTTCTGTGTACAGAGGACTTGGAAGAATTCTTATCACATCACTGTACCCACATTAAAGAAAAAATAATAATAATGAGGTAGGTTTTATTATGATTCTCCTGTAATATACATGGAAACAGGCTTGGAGAGGTCAAAGGGTTAGTCTGAGAACATGGAACTAGGCAGAGACTTTCTTGTTAAAAGAACTGGGAAGGGAAAGGGAAGAGAATACAGAGTAATTTCCCTTCTTCTACTTTTCAGTATAATCTGATTTCGTGGGTATGTATGTGGTGATGGGCATCAAACTCAGGACCTCATGCCTGATAAACACAGGCTGTACCACTTAGCAAATGCCTAGCCCCGTTGAATTACAGAACATATAAGCATTAGTTTGATCATTTAATGTTTTCCCTCACAAAATAACAGTTATATTGTTGTTGTTGTTTTTCATGGCTCTAGTAAATAACTAGACCAATACCTAATGAGGTCATGGTATACAATTAACATCCCTGGCCCAGGAAGATAATCCTACACCCTCCAGCCATGCATGGGGTTGCTCAAAGGCTAGCAGGCTGGACCCTTGTCCAGTGCACACCAGTAGCATGTGCAGTTGCCAGCAGAGGCCCTCAAAGCCATGGTACAACACAGGGCACCTGTGCCACACAGTACACGCTCTCAGAGAAAAGTATAAAATCAAACTAAACTGTGCTTTAAGCTCAACTCCACTTGCTGGGGTCCTTGCTTAAGTTCAATCCCCAACACCACATACACCAGGCATAGTAACCAATACCTGCAATTCTAGTATCTGGGAGGTAAAGGAAGGAGGATCAAAAATTCAAAGTCATCCTCTGCTGCAAGTGTGAGGACAGCCTGAGCCTGAGATCAAAAGGAAGTTCAGACTTTTCACTTTTCTTAGGATCACATTCTTGGGCTGACAGGGAAAGAAGGGTAGATCAGGGGAACGTGGGGGGCTGCCATCACCACACTGCAGCCCTATTTCTGCACTATAAGAGAAGCGTGCCCATACCACTGTCAAAAGCACAAAACACAAGGATAAACCATAAGGACCTTGTGTTTCAAATTAAGTGAGACAGCGTATGAGTCAGTAGAAGGTTTCCTTTGTATCTGAGCTGCAAGGCCAGTCAGCTGTGGGAAAACTACAAACACCAGTTATCCCTTTCTCCCATGGCCAAGCTCCATTTCTATTCACTAGGCAGATGTACAGCTCTCTTCAAAAAAGTCTTTCTGAGAAAAAAATAACAAATGTGTCATATGCTTTACATGTATAATCATATTTACTTCCCACAACCTCAGGACACAGGTCTCAACTTGTCCAAGGTCATTCTCAGTAAGTTGGAGGCAGGCAACAAACTTCTGGCTTTGGAGACTGGGGGAGATACTGAATTTTTTTCCCTTCTGCGTAAGGCCAGGGGTACCACGCTCCTCCTGGCACAAGCTTCTCTGTAGTGACTCTGTCTCTGAGATCCATTCCCAGCTGCAGACTGCCCATCTGTGACTCTACTGACTCTACTAAGAAACACCACCTTTGACCTGGCCTTTTCACTGCTCTTCCCTGCTCTGGTAGTTGATCATAGAAGAGTCCTCATTTATCAACAGAAAACTGGGTCATAGGGTTAGTGAAATGGTTCAGCAGGCAAAGGCACTTCCCGCCAAGCCTGACAACCTGAGTTCAATGCCCAGAACCCACATGGCAGAAAGAAAAGACTGATTCCTGTAAGTTGTCCTCTGACCTTCATACACAAGCCATTGCACACAGGCAATTAAACACTCACACACACACACACACACACACACACACACACACACACACAAGCACACATGCACTAAATAAATAAATAAATAAATGTAAAGAAAACCATTTAAGAAGCTGAGTCACAATCCTCAGATCTCAACTACAGACTTTCTTTTTTTAATATTTCCTTTACTATTTTTATTTTATACATGACTATATTGCCCACATGCATGTAAGTGCACTTGTGTTATGCAATGCCCTCAAGAGGTCAGAAGAGGACTTCAAATCCCCTGGAACTGAAGTTTCAGATCCTTGTTAGCTGCCATGTGAGTACTGGGAATTGAACCCAGGTCCTCTGCAAGAGCAGTCAACCATAGCCTTTCAAACATAACTAAGAAAGATAAAATGGTGCCTCCACACGTGCTCACTTCCTAAAATACACCCACTGAAGCCCCCACTGGAAAAGATCATAAAAGAAATATTTTCTTTATGCCTTTCAACAGAATGTCTGTCTATGTCTCAAATTTCTCAGTGACTTGCCTTATTCCATTTTGTTCCATTTTTTGTAGAGGTTCAGTTCCACATTATTAACAGTAACAAAGAAATCCTGAAACAATGGACACCAGGATCATATTGTGTGTGTGGCCTAGTGGGCCTTCTTTTCAGGAGAATGCTCTTATCCTGGAATCTCTCCCAATCTCTACTCTGTCTATATTTCTCTGAGGTTCACCCACATCTGACCACTGTCATAGCATCTAGTTTCAAACCTCGAGAGGGGTCCTTAACCATCTCATGCTAACTCTTGTGTTGGGCTAGTGCATAATTTGAATGCTGGGAAATGGAGTGACAAACAGGTTTACAAGCCTACGTGAGGACTACGTGCCCCTGAGTCACAAGATGTCAGAGCCCAAAAGGATCCAAGTACCCATGTAAACCAGGTGAGAAAAGAAACCCTAAGCTAAGAGTCATGCCTGGGTGGAAAAGACAGATCTGGCACTAGAATCTTGAAGCTCTAAAACCAGGGTCCCTGTGACAATACACTGCCTCTTCTCACAGTGCCTAGAGGGACCAGAGCCTAGGCTGTCCCCACCCACTCATCACCTGAGAGAGCACACAGACACCATTATGGGAAGTGCACAGTATTTGTTGGGGAAATCATCCTAGCAGAGAAAAGGTAGATCTGGATCTGCCCGGTTCTGTCCCTGCCTTCAGCTCCTTACAGCCATCAAGGACGAGCCGAAAATCCTAGCTTTCTATCCCACAGGAGGCTCAGTGCCACAGTGGGGGAGCCATGCGGGAGGAGGGATGGACAGTGCTGAGCGATGCCTTGATGGATCTGTTCTACCTGCCCCTTCACAACCTCCGTTCTGGACACTGCCGCTTTCCCACGCTCTCTACAGACCTTCTGAACTTCCTCCTGAGAGTCAGCTCTCCATTACCCAATATCAAGCATCTAACTAGGAGGGGGAAAAAAAAAAAAGCTCACTGTTACACAAACCAAACCCTGAGGGGCCATGGTGATGAGTCAGACATGACCTCATCATCTACATAAGACTACAGGTCTCAGAAGAGCCTTGACGCAAGTGCTATGCTAGAGATACAGGCTAGTGCTGGGGAAGCTGAGAGAAAGACACAATCAGATCCAAATTTACAGAGTGAGGAGGCAGCTGACTTCTGAGAGAATGTGCCTTTGTGCTGAGCCTTTCAAAGGCAGGGCAGGGAGGAAGATTTCCATAAGCTGGGTGGGGAGCATTCCAGGAAGAGGGGAGGACAGCATGAATAAAATCAGGAAGGGAGAGACTGTGGGCATGTCTCAGAAAACCCACTGGTCTGCAGCAACTGCAGCTTGGGATGTCTAGAGGGATTTCGGGAGAAAACACTGGATGAAAAGGTCAAGGCCACACAAAGTAGCCAAAACATCACGTATACACCACACATGACACAGAATGTAGGGAAGAGAAAATCAAACCTGGAGCAGGAAGCAGTTCTTACAGGCATGGGGGAGGGACTTGGACAACAAACTTAGAAGGCTTTCTAAAGGTGGGCAAACAACCCGGCCCTTGTCATCAGTGCCTCACTGGTACCAGCTCCACCTGTTTGGCATGCCATGTTCATCTCCGTGGTGATGCTGGATGCTCATCTGGATAGTAGGTAACACCCTACTCTGACCCTATAAATGTGTATGTGTGTGTGTGTGTGTGTTTTCCCAGGTGACTTCTGGCCTTCACCAGCCCCATCCTCTGTTCAGAGGCCAGCAGTTGAATTGGCTGACAATTTTCAAAACAAGAAACATCATATTGAAAACTTAGATTTTCTGGAGGTAAACAGATATGAAAACAAAGAAGCTGACTGGCAGTTACCTGCTCCCATCAGGCAGAACACATAATGAAGCTCCAGTTTCCCATACTGGAAATCTCTTCTGAGTCTCCAAGACTGAGAATAAATGTCCATTAGTCACTTTCCATCTTTCAAAGGCTAGATACCACATCCCAAAAGGCCTCTGAATTTGCAAACTCCTGCCACATTTAGTGTCGATTTACTGACCCACAAGAATCCTGATCCTCCCAGTTCCGGACACCCACTCCTCATGGGATCCCACAGCCTGCCTACAAGATCCCGTACTGAAGGCCCAGTACCTTGCTTCTTCCTATGTACTTCAGGCCCAGCCAGATGGCACTGCTGAGGGAATCAGAAGGGCCCACCAGGAACTGGGCAGCAAGCCTAGGAGAAACCTCATACAGCCTTGTTTTCCCTTCTAGTACCACAGGACTCTGTAAACTGGGCTCTTCCTGTCACCTACTGTGTGTCAGACCTTCCTAGCAGGGCTCAAGAAACAGTTGAATGAGAAGAGTCTGCCAGACCTGGAAAAACTGCAGGTAGCCCTGGCTTAAATGCCACATGGAGTACAGGAAGTGACAGCAGAGCTCACACATGAAGCCAGCGATCCACACACATTGTTCAACCAAATGTTCAGCCCTCTCCACCTAGCAAACAAAGCAACAGACATGGTGTTTCAGAACAAGGTAGCAGGACAATACACTTTCTCCAATGAGCATCAGTTACTTGTGAAAGATTCAAGGAAACTGACTCCAGAACTCTGGTGGTCACAGAGAGAAAATGGCTGATCAGAGTAGAAAAGAAATGTGAGTGTGGCTCCTGTCTTCAGTGTGCAAGCAGCCTCTCAGGAAAAAAAGACCTCTAGACAACAGAGGAAGCCAGCAACTGAAGGTGTGGGAGGAATGTGAAAGCTGGCAGGGCCAGTGGGAGATCTGATGATGAGCTGCTGGATCTATGAAAGAAGGCTTTGGGGCTCTGGGGTAAAGCAGTGGCCATGCAAGCTTGACAACCTGAGTTCAGATCCCCAGAATCCACATTTAAATGAAAAAAATAAAAAGATGTGTGGTGGCACACATCTTTAATCCAAGCACGCTCCAGGCAGAGGCAGAGGCAGAGGCAGAGGCAGGTGGATCACTGTTACACTGAAACCAGCGTGGTCTACACAGCGAGTTCCAGGCCAGCTGGGGCTACAGAGAGACCCTGTCTCAAAAAGATCCCCTTAAGAAAAAGAGGACAAAATAGTGTATGTCTGGAGTGTATGTCTATAATCCCCTACTCCTGCAGAAAGACAAGGACCCAGACAAGAAAACCCCAGAAGCCGGCTGCGCTGGCTAGCTGGCTCAAAGTAGGTAGAACACAAGGACTGCCCATCAAGATTGTTCTCTGATCTGCACACTGGCACCACAGCGGGCATACGTCTACACATACATACACACAAACACACTCACACACACTGGAGGGGGCGGTCTTTAGACATAAAAGGTGGCCCAAAAAGGCACAAAAAAAAAATCAAAATTCTTATTGTTACCCAAAAAAATGCACTGATCTAATAACACCACAATTGAAGAAATGGTAAGAAACTTCAAATTACATTTGATTGCTTTTATTTATTTTGTGATGGGGGAGGTGGGTAACATGTGCCATGGCACACAGGTGGAGGGAGGTCAGAGGACAGAGGTAGGAATTGCTTCTCTCCTTCCACCATGTACGTAGGTCCTGGGGACTTCAGGCTTCAGAGCAAATGCCTTCACCCACTGAGCCATCCAGGCCAAATTCCATTTTAATAAGGGCAAAGTTCTAAAACCCAGGGACAATCTGACTCAAAGCTACAGATTTAGTCTGCGAATAGTTTTTCCACTTGGCAAGCCAGCTCCTCGTCTCTGAGTGATAATGCCAACAAGTGAATGGGCAACTGGTTTGGGGAATTTCCTAGTGATTATCAGAATGGAAAGCAAAAGAAAGGAAAGGCAAGGAGGAAGCAAGAGAATTAACTGCTGGCAGGCTCCTCACCTCAATTCTGGCTCAGGCAAGCAGGGTTCTGTTCTATGGGGACAGCTCCTGCAAGCCGAATTTCCACACTCAATTTTCTCCCTGGTTTTCTTTGATTCTTGATCTCTCCTCCAAACTCTGGTCACCTTATCCAAATGAGAAACCTGATACCTTAAAACATAAGCTATCTCTTTCTTCCCAACAAGAAAATCACCTCTTACCATTTGTACAAATTGCTAACAGCAGTCACTACTCTGTCCCACCCTATATCTAACTGTGTGCCATGTGTGACTTTGGGTCTTCACATTCCTCTCCCCAGGAAACACCTATCCCTCTCAGCCTCCCCTGGGCTCACCCACATCCTCCTGCGTCTTCCCCACAAGGGGTCCTCGGGTCATCTCATTCAGTCACTTCCATGTTCTTGTTTTATCATAACACACACATGCAAGAGAATTTTTTTTTCTCCCTAGCCAAACAAAATCCTTAAGTGAAATGAACCTTATAGATACAGTAGGCACAGATGTCTAGAAATTTCTGTCACGTGATCATGGCGCTGACTCCCATCTTGACCCATTACTATAGAGTCTAAGAAAAATAGAGTTTAAGTCAAATTTCTTCATTTTACAGGCATGAAATCAGAATCCAAGAAAAGGAAAGGGCCTGGCCATCAACACACAATTTGTCAGGAAAAGGCAAAGCCAGGTTCTAGAATCACCTGAGCAGTGTAGTTTTCACTGTCCTATACTACACCTTAATCATCTTAGGTAACCAACATGTCTAAAACTTGCAGTGATCCTGGCACTCCTCTTAGCTCTCTACAGAGACTGGAACGTTTAATTCCCACAACAACCTGATGGCAGGCATTCCATCATCCTTTCATTTTGCACAGGAGGAAACTGAGGCACAGAAAGGCTAAGTAATGTAGCCTGTGCCACCAGGGATAGTAACAGAGCAGGTGTCTGAACTCAGGCAGCCTGGCTCTGAGACCAGGACTTGAAACAGTCTCATAGAAGGAAGTACTTGCTGCCTTTAAGGTAGAAAAGGTTGTGCTGTTGTTAGCTGTTTGAAAAATGAAACAGAGCTTCCACTGAAAAGCAAAGGCTGGTAAAAATGAACATAAAGCCAAACGATGTCACTAGAAATTGCAGCAAAAGGCTGAATGTGCCAGGCTCACAGGAAAGCGTCTTTGTCAGCCTTCCAGTTACACAGGGCCCACTTGGTTTGAGGACGGGACAGCTGCATGCTCACCTAAACAGTAACCTAAATTTTTTGGCTTATTCTTGATGCATATGACCTTCAGACATACCCATTTTTAGTTTCATTCTCACTCTTGATGCCTCAAACCATTGAACTTCAATGATTCTTCAAGAACTGACAGATTCTTCAAGAACTGGCCTATACACAGCCTAACAGTTCTGACTACGGGCAGGCTGCCCTCCTACCACAGAACAATAGTGGACTCACCTAGTCTTTAAATTAAAAAAAAAAATCATGGGGGAAGGGATCTGAATGTGATTAAAATATACTGTATGAAATTCTGGAATCAATAAAAAAAATTATATTAAAAAAAAATCACCAGAAGCCAGTCTGCCCCCTTGAGATCATTCTCTTTCTGAAATTCATTTTCCACCCAACTCTGGCAATTACACCTCCAAATAAAGTCAGATTATCTGAGGTGAGTTTAGTCAACTCTCTTGCTTTGTTACTGTTTCATGTACTTGTCCCCAGGCTGCTCTTAGCTCACACCCATGTCCACACCAGGCAGGGGCAGGAAGAAGATCCTAGTGCAGAGATCCAACTCAGTGGTGCTTCCAGAAGCTCCAAGCTGGAAGTTTAACTGTGGGACAGATTTCCAGTATGGTTTTCTGAGGGTTTTGAAACTACTGCCAGCCAGGCTGTTCCTACCTCTAGCACTGAGTCACGACCCACTGCAATCTGGACATGTGCTCTGCACTCAAGCGCATCAAGCTCGGTTACAAGCCCTCCAGATGTGAGCTGGATGGGAAAAGGCATAGAAGGGCTCTTGCAAGCCCTGAGAACTCCAAATGACGTAAGAAGGAAAAAGCAGCCGTGACAATGAAGTGATGGAGAGACAAGCAGAGTCCTCCTAAGAGCAGGAAACAAAAGGCATCCCCACTCACCGCGTCCACACCCACTACCACTACCAAAACCCAGGGACGTCAGGCCGCGGAGCTGAGGTAACTGGCTCAAATCTGACCACTTCGGTATTTGCATAATGACTTCTGACGTTTGGCTGCCATGTAGCAGTCACCAAGTAAGGCAGAGGGAGGGTGGAGACCTCCCCATAAGGCATTATTTATTGTCTTTGGATCACCACTGGCTGAACCCTCCTGAAATTTCACCAAACTCAGCTCTGAAACAAAGGAAAAAGAATACCATTATAAATTAAAATTCAACCTGGATCTTGGGACATGCCCACACTTTGTATTTTCTAATTTTTATATAAATATTGGAACAGTGCAGAAACACACTGATCTCAGAAATAATGCAGCTTTGATAGCCACATGACAAAACCCAGCTATTTATTTCACTTTATTTTACTCCTTATCTCAAATACACAGTCCCTTTTCCTTTAACAACAAAAAAATCCCTCTTTTAAACAATATGTAAGGCAAAGCAAATGTAACAGCGTACCAAAACAAACCTTCCCTGTAGAATTTATGGCCTCTCGTCTCTAGCTGCACACATAACCACCACACAGGCCTACCGCTGTGTACACACACAGGACACTAATTCTGCACAGCATGTTAATCTCCCGACCGGTACAGTGTGACAGGGTATGCTATGTTTACATAATGATTTCTTTTCCTTTTTCTTTTTCTTTTTCTTTTTTCAGAGTCTCACTATGTAGCCCAAGCTAGCCTCAAACTCTCAATCCTCCTGCCTTAGCCTCCCAAGTGCTGGGATGATAGGCACATACTACCATGTCCAGGTTAAATGCTGATTTCTAAAAGCAGATCAACTTTTCTCAAGTAAGAAACAGAAAAGGAAATCTGCTAGCATTCAATACTACAGGAGGCCAAAAAATAAAAAGAGAGAGATTTTTTTAAAAAAACCTAAATGTCCCTAAATCTCAGAGTATTGCTCTAGAACAGATAACAAACAACTGTTCCTGTCCCAGCAAAATGTCCATCACAACCTTGCTTCACCCTTTAATCTGGGTCACTTTAATTTAAACTTGGGTAAATGAGTTTACTAAGCAAACATGACAGGGACTAGGGCCCCTTCCTGAGGCTGGTCACTCTAACACAAGGAATTCCTCTCAAACTCAGAGAAGGGAGTAGGGAGCAGTTTCTGGACGGATGAAGCAGGAAGTGTCAGGCCAGGGCAGGCTTGTCTGGGAGCATGCACCTGGGGATCAGCTAGAAAGAAGCAGGAGAACCAAGTGGGCACGCAGGGTGCTTGCCACTCTACCACTGCACTGAGATGTTTCTCTGTTGTTCTCATATAAGCCAAGAGTCCTCCTTAGGACCCTCTGTGTTCCTAATTAGAGGGTGTCCCAAGGCAGAGGAAAGGTCTCCCAGCAGACTGGAAAAACAGGACCCATGGCCTTACTCCAGCACTCCTACCCCCCACACATACACTCCAAAAAAGCATATATCCAGGGTAATCTGACCCCTCCTAACTATCCTAGAGTGAATACTGTCCCCACCCTCCCAGGTATCTAACCCTCCAGGGGGAGCTGCCATTTGTGTGAATAAAGACTGGTGGGTTTGCACCTGGGAAACAACAAAGCAGGAAATAAAAAGGGCTGTCACTCAAATCCAAATCTCACCAAGTGTAAAGGGAGACAGCCTTCAGCTTTACTCTGAGACACACACCGCCTCCCTTGTTGGCTCTTACTAAGAAGTCTGTTCTCACTTAACCTGTTTCTCCTGCATTTGTTTTTAGCCTTCAAAGGCATCAAGTTTATATTTTCACTTAGGTACTTGTTACCTAGACACTCTGGTAAGTATGTTGAGGTCAAAGTCAGTTCTCACTTTTTACCATGTGGGTTCCAAGTTGGTAAACTCAAGTTGGACTTGGCAGCAAGCAGACTTCCCTGCTGAGCCATCTTATTGGCCCCAGGACCTTTATTTTTAAGATTCTTTTTTTCCTATCTCACAAGGAGAGCCCAGGCAGAGCTTGATACCTCCCATGGTTGCCCTAGGCCCAGCCTCAGAACTAGCATACTGTCACCTCTTACCCAGCTGACACAGTGTTAGGAGTTTACAAAAGGACTCTCAACAAATTGGCTGAAAAAAGAAAAGTGATGAAGTTTCCAGAATATACAGAGTTATACACTATTTACCTAACAACACTGAGTGAAGTTCAATGTGGTGGCCCAGGCCTGTAATCCCAGCACTCAGGAGGTGAAGTCAGGAGGATTACAATTCTGAGACCAGCCTGGGCTATACAGCAAGACCCTGTTTCCAAAAAAAGGCTGAAAGGGCTTTACTAATATATGGTTTCTTGGGATTATGGATGCTTTTTATGTTCAATTTTATGCTTTCCTCTATTTGGCAAATTTCACATAAATATAAACTAATTTATAACTAGAAATAAATCACATCCACACTTGCATGCAATTTCATCTCCTTCACCCAGTCTGATAGATGTATTGATTTTTCTTCATTTTATTTTTGCTCCTGTCAGTAAAAGGAAAAGCTGCATTTCTAAAGTGCCTTAGAGTTTATAAAGTACTTTTTAAATAACAAAGCTTAGGTAGACACGGTGGCTCACATCTATAATCACAACACTCAGGAGGCTGAGGCAGGATTGCCACAAGTTCAAAGACAGTCTAGGCTACAGAGTGAGACCCTATCTCAAAACAAAACAAAAAATCTAAGTTTCCCAAGATCTAGCAATGGTTCTTTGTCTTTCAGCTTACTAAAAGCCTAACCCACGGGCCACACCTAGTACCACTTCCCAGACCTCTACCAACAGTACAACACACTGCGTTTGCCCCTTGTCCACCCTTCATGGGCAGCCTGTTAACAGGCAGGCCCTGAAAGCTCTACAAGGTACTTTCTGCATTCCATTACACATAGCGACAGGAAGGTGCACACAGGTAAGGGGAGCAGGCAGCAGTCCTCTCACAGACAAGAACTCAGGCCTGTGTGGCTTGCTAGGAAGGGCTAGAAACTCGAGCACTTGTCACCAACACATGGCCTGGTGCTACATACTGGAGGTGATGTGGCCCTTCAACTACCTCACCAGCTATCGTGTGTGTTTGTGGAATGTGATTCACACATCCCAGGTGTTTTCACAGCAACGCACAAATGTTTCTGCATCCACAATTCCATTTTCCCCTAGGAGGCAGACTACTGAATCGTCTTAGAGTGAGAAACTCAAAGCACAGAGACCAATTCAGCATGCCAGGGCTCTTACCTGGGTTCTCCTGCCCAAGATGGTCCCTAAGTACTGTGCACACAGTACCACCTAAAACAGGCCTGGGTCATTCTCTACATGGTCATGTAATATCACATTGAGTCAGCTGCCTGGAGTTCAAATCCTGGTCCTCCTACCTCACATCTCTGTGACCTTGAACTGATAGCTTCAACAGTTGTCAGCCTCTGTTTCCACCGATAAAAATAGGAAAAAAAAAAATCACAGATTTGTTAAAATGATGTTTATAAAGAAGAGTAGAGACCATCTACTTTTTAAGGATTTCTTTTTTATTTGTCACATACACACACACACACACACACACACACACACACACACACACACTTATACACACACAGGTTCAAGTGCCTTGGTACATGTGTGGAATTTGGAAGACAACTTCTAGACTAGGTTCTCTCCTGCCATGTGGATTCCAGGGATTGAACTCAGGTAGTCAGGCTTAGCAGCAGGCGCCTTTCCCTGCTGAGCCATCTTACTACCAATGGTCCCCCTCAGCCCTTTACTTTCGAGGCAGGTCTCTCTTGTTATTTTTGCCACTGCAGCGCATCCAGGAGCTCACCAGCTGACTGTCCGGTTTCTGCCCTTCTCTCCCACCTCTCCATGGGAGCACAGGTATCACAGACTGGAGCCACTGTATTTTAATGTGGGCTTTTTTATGTGGGACTCAGGTAGTCAAGGCTGTGCAGCACTCTCTTGCTGGGCCCCTTCTTATCTGTGGTATCTCACAGAGAAGTCAACGTTCCTTAGATATGCACCGCTAGTGGCATTAATCCCACCAGAAGCAGCACAACGCAGAAGCGCACAATACGCAGACATAGTCCCCAACACTGACGAAAGGCTTCTGTGTCCATCTTCTCACTCAGTTGCTCTGCTGGGACACTGGCAGGGCAGGGAAAAGAAGAAAGTGACTTATCCACACAGGAACATAGTTGTAGCCAGCACTCAAGCCCCAGGTCATCCAACCCCCAAATCCTAAATTCTGCCCACTTCCCTGCCACCTCCTATCTCACTGAGCTCTCTCTGGGGATGCCTGGCCTGGAAAGTATCAGGAGCTTAAGCTTTGCACTGGGGTGCAACCCCCACCATCACCTAAAGGGAGAAGTCACTGGTCCTCTTCAGGTCTGTTTATTGATACCACCTGCTCTTCTCCTCTTAACTAGGGCTGCTATGAGGATAGTGGCTCGGAAAGCCACTGGAAATAGCATACAGTGCTGATCCCTGCTTGGAAGCTGATGCCCTGCACACAATAATTAAGTCACCGTTTCTCTCCTGGCCAAGGCTAAGCAGCTCTCACCGAGAAGGAAGCCACAGCCTCTTTCCAACCATGTGTGTGACAGTCAGGTTCAATTCAATTCGATTCAAACCACTAGAGATCTCCAATGCAGCCAGACCACCTTCCTCTAGAACCCACAAAAGGAAAGCTGCAAAAGCCAAAGAGACTTGCTCCTATTACAAAAGAACCTGGGGATCCTGATTTGGAAAGGGGTAGAGTGTGGTGGAAGGCTGGAGCCCAAGCCAGGGGAGCTGGGCTGGGAACCTGGCTCCCCACAAGCTAGCTGGGGATCTTATACAAATCATCTTACCATTGTGTTTAAAAATTAGAATCAGTCCCATTCCTCCAAGTATTTACAGTGGGACTTAAAGATAATACAAACAACACGAAAGAATAAAAGAAACAGTCAAAGGAACCAAGCCAAGAGAAGATGAGGAGATGGAAAATAATAAAGGCAAGGAGCAGGCGGGCACCTAGAAATGCACACCACACAATCTCTTCCTCCACAGTGTCAAGACGGGCCACAAATCCAGCTTTCAGGTGCTTAGTAAGCAAAGCCAAAGAGAAACAGGATCAGCCACAAGATGATGGTTGTCTGGAAAACAACCCAGCAGTTCCAGAGAAATATGACTCTCTACATGATTCAGGGTCTGGGGAAATTTCTCCATTAGACCTCCATAAAGGGACACAGTAGTCTAACACTAAGGCCTATAGCATCCCCACAACAAACCCTGAAGTCTCCTCCAAAGGGCTACTTAACTCACCAGCAGCCCTCGAAATCAGAGGCCTAGGCCAAAAAAGAACAATTCAACCAAAATGGGCACATATTGTACCCCTTAGAGCCTCTGTGACTTAAGCTTTAAAACGTTGTGTGGAGGTTGGAGATGGTTCAACACTTAAAGAGTATGTACCACTCTCGCAAAAGACCCAAGTTCAATTCCCAGCAACCATATCAGGTGGCTGATAACCATTTGTAACTCCAACTTCAGGGAATCCAACACCCTCTTCTGGTTTCTGAGGGTACCTGCACTCAAGTGCAGATACTCCCACACAGACACACACACACATAGACATAATTAAAAATAAATAAAATCTTCATTTTTAAAAATGGTGCATGTATTTCATCAGGCTGCATGAGATTCAAGCAGGAAAACTGTGAAACTCACATGCCTGAACACACAGTAGGTACAGAGCAGGGATCATGGTCTGAACTGATCACTGATATAGCTCAAGTCTCTGAAGCAATCACTAGAATATAGTAGGTGCTCAATAAGTATTTAAAGAGTAACTATTTCAAGTTCCTGAAAAAATTAGTCTCATGGGACACTTTGGGAGAAAAAA
This sequence comes from Eospalax fontanierii, assembly GCA_035773235.1. Taxonomy (NCBI): domain Eukaryota; kingdom Metazoa; phylum Chordata; class Mammalia; order Rodentia; family Spalacidae; genus Eospalax; species Eospalax fontanierii. The sequence goes on from CM069526.1 coordinate 17,890,155, forward strand.
AAAGATAAGACAAAGTAAAACACAAATCTAGGAAAGAGTCTGCTAATTCCTTCTCAACGAATCACAAGTAAACTAAAACTCATAAATCCAAACAAGAAAGACATTTCTGATTTCGTTTGCCTATGAAACTCCTTTCTTCAAAAAATGAGAGAGACCATCAGGAGACTCTGAATGGTTCTGTGAAGGAAAGGGAGCCACCACCACAGACAAGAGCTGTCATGAACAAAAAAGAACAAGGGGAATCCCCACTCTCCCACCAACCCCTCCACCACCACCAATTAACTTTGGGACACACTTCACTTTCTTAAAACAAAATAGATCCTTCCAACCTAAACAGCCCCCTTCATCTGGACAGCTGGGCAATCAGGCTGCACTTGCACATTCCAGAACCTGCTGGTTCAGTCCAACTACGGCCAAGCCAACTCCCAGCCCCATAGCTCAAGCCACCTGAATGCAAAGAAACACCCCAAGCAAAGCCAAAATCCCAGAAACTGAGGGCTTCATCAATCCCAGGGAGGGTGGTACTGTCTTTGACGTGGGTCAGGCAAGGGGGATCTGGGTGCATGTCTGGGAGTCCCTGCCCGAAGGGTGTGTCACAAGGTTCTGTTTAGCTCACTAAACCTAGAGGCGCCAAGGCAACAGGTTCCCTCCCTGCGGTACAGCTTATTTACCCACAAAGCTGCCCACACTCACAGGCTGCAGCCACCACCCAGGCTCCCAGAGGGCTAGCAGGCAGGCAGGAGGTCAGGCCACACACACATCAAGGAGCACTCTCTTGGACACATTATAGACATCTACAGGCAGAGAATGATTGATAAGTGCCTACCAAACACTTGGAGGCAGCCAGCCTCATCTCCCCATGTGCCCTAAGGTTCTCAGGCCCACTCATTTTGGTTTACTTAATACCCTGTCTTGGCTCCTGTAGTTCTCTTTAGAATGCTGGTCTTGAACTCTCCTAGATGTTACATGGCTTCAGACCTGCAGTCATATCTAAAGTGTACCCTACATAGCAACTGGATCCGTGGTCCTTCTAGTTCTGGGTACCCATTCCATATATTTGAAAGAAACAAAGGCAGCCTATAGGCAGATATGAGCCCTAATGGAGCTTGACTTTCTGCCCTGTGCAGATTGGCATCTTCAATGCAAACCTGAAAGGTATCTCAGCAGCTCCTGTATGCAGTCCCCAGGCTAGGTACCAGGCTAAGATAAGTGAGAGCTACGATCTCTGTTTAAGAGGCTAACCCTCCAGAAACCCCCTTCCAGAAGTGATTTCCCCCATCCCACATCTATCTGTGTTGTCCTTGTAGCCTGGCGTGTCCAAAGCCTACCCCTGCTGTGAGGCAGGTAGGAAGATGACCCACACACAAACCTCCACACACTTTCTCTGGATCCAAGCGCTGTGATTATGGTGACTGCCCTATACTTTCACTCTGCTGGTGTTGCATGAACCCAGCATAGGGCAAGCTCTCGTGAAAATCCTGCTGAATCAACAGAACTGGTGGTCAGCATCTGGATAGCTAGAATTCAGTCCAGCACCTTCTGACACAGACTCCCAGATGTCAGCTTTGAACCATGACCTTGCGGCCTGGCTTAATTCAATTAGCACCACTTAGTGAGCAGGTGTGGATCCAAACAAGCTGAGGTGGAAGGGTGCTGATAGCAAGTGGAGTAAAAGGGGCCAGGAGCTAGCACCTCGGTGATGTCCAGAAGCCCCACTTCAAAGCTCCCCCTCTCATCTGACCTCAGGGAAAACACGAAAAACACACGCATGCACACCCTACCCAAAACATGCATGAATGGTAACAAATGTAGCGAGCTGTCCTAATTTCACTTTTTGATGCTCTTTCTTTTTCTGGATTTTTTTTTTTTTTCTTCTCTTTTGGGCTTTTTGAGCCAGGGTCTCCATGTAGTCCCAGATGGCCTGTAACTCACTGTGTAGACCAGGCTGACCTTGAATTCACAGAGATCCGCCGCCCTACCCTCCCCAGTGCTAAGGCTAAAGTCGTTTCTTACCACACCCAGCCTGGATTTTTTTTGAAAGTCTCTCTCTGCAGGTCAAGCTGGCATTTAATCCTAGCAGAGGGAAGCTCTCTGTGCGTTTGAGGCCAGCCTGGTCTACATGACAAGCTCTCTGTGCATTTGAGACCAGGCTGGTCTACATGACAAGCTATCCAGGACAGACAAGGAATAGTAAGACCAGTCTAAAAACCAAAACAAACAAAAAAGAACATGTACTGCTCCTTCAGAGGACCTCAGTTTGATTCCCAGCACTATACACACTCACAACCACATGTAATTCCAACTCTGAGGGATCCGATGCTCTCTACACACACACACACACACACACACACACACACACACACACACACACACACAATTAAAATTAAAGCCAGAAGTAGTAGCAACACCATTAGTTCCAGCAGGGAAGTAGAAAAAGGCAGATCTGTGAGATCAAGGCCAGCCTGGTCTATACCATGAATTCCTGACCAGTCAAGGCTACAAGAAGACTCTGTTCAAAAAGCCAAAAATAAATCTAAAAATAAGAGAAGAAACAGAAGACTAAGCCCCACTCCCACACCAGGCTACATTTCAGAACTTCTGTGGGCCAGGGACTGATGCAACTCCTTTCTGAATGGACATATCCAGTGACATGACAACCCCATGCAATGTAAGTTCTTAGACTGGACCCTGGACTAGGACAAGACCATTATTAAGACTACTGGAAAATTCTGATGGGTTTATTATATTACATCAATACTGTTAATTTCCTGGTTTTGATCATGTTACACATTGTGTAATTTGAGGAAGCTGAGCAAAAAGGCATTTGGGAACTCTGCTATTTTTGCAACTTTCTTACGAGAAATTACTTCAAAGTTTAAAGTAAAATATTTTTAAATAAAGTCTTGTTTAAAAGATAGAGCTAGAGATGTAGCTCGGTAGTACAGCACTTATACACAAGGCCCTGGATTTAATCCCCAGCACTGAAAAAAAATGTAGAAAAATGCTTAACATTTTTTAATCTTTATTTTCAGCTTTATGGGAGAGAAAAAAGAATTAGAATCAGTGATCGCCCTGGGTTCTCAAGGGTTAGAATCCCAGCTCTAACACTAGTTGACCTTTAGCAAGTTACTTGGGCCTCAGACTCAATTCACAAAAGAAAATTTGAAAGTAGATTCTTTATCAGACTGCAGGGAGGATTAAATTGGTATTTACAAAGCATACACACACACAGAATGGTAACTGTACAACACTGCTTTCTTTTTTTATTTTTATTCTCTATATGAATGTTTGCCTGCATGTGCATAAGTGCATCACATGTGTGCAAAGTCCACAGAGGCCAGAAGAGGATGTCAGATCCCTGGAACTGAAGTTACAGACAGTTGTGAGCTGTCATGTGAGTGCTGAAAACTGAACCCTGGTTCTGTACAAGAGCAGCCAGTACTCTTAACCACTGAGCCATCTCTCCAGCTCCTTGTGTACAATATAGTGTTAATGTACAAGCAATTTGGTTTCACAAACCTTATGGTACATATATACAGAAAGATGTGTCAACCCAGAGACACAGTGAGCCTTGTTGAGCTCAGAGCAGTAGACAGCTTGGTATAGTCTGGTCTGATCAGAGCCACAGTGTATTTACTGAAGCAGGGAGAATTCAGAGTACAAAATATAAAGCCCTTCCTCTAAAAGACCAAATATCTCAAGGCAGAAGGCACCATGCTCATTTTACAGATGTGAAGTCTGAGCTTAGGAAGGTTCAGTGAGCATCCAAAGTGTTTACACAACAGAGGCTCCGCCAGGCCTGCCTACCTTGCTTCAAGCACATTAGAGAGCAGTCGTATGTCCATGCCAGGCACACTGTCAAGCTTGTATCTGATCCTTTTGTCTGGTTCTGTATTTCTCATGAACATTTTCCTATATCATTCAACAGTGTTCCAAAGCAGGTGTCATGGGGGCATATTAGTCCCCAATTTCAACACTCCCTGATGTTTATTGAGGTTCTTTCCAACATATGGCTTCAAGGAAATATTCTGTTGGTTTTGGTTTGGTTTTTGAGGCACTGGGGATGAAAGTCAGGGCCTCATACATGCTAGGAAAGCTCTCTAAACCTGAGCTCTCTACCCCACCTCAGCTTCCTATTTTTAACAGGCAAACCCGGGCCCAGTCCATCCCGCTGCATCCTGGTGGGGGGAACCCCTGCACTCCTGATACCACACATAGTGTGACATATCTCAGCCAAGGATGAACAGGACAATGACTTTCAACGTTATGTCAGCAAGTTTTAATTATAGAAGGGACTATTTTTCTTCCCCAATCCACCTCCCAAACTCAACTTCCCCATTTGCCAGCACAAGTTCATCTGGGTGTTGGGTTGATTTTTCTACTGAAAGCAGATCTCTAAGTAGGAGTGGGGACTGAGAAGCACCTGACAACCTCTGGGGTCAGGCATGGTCAGCCACCATATGATGACTAGAAACAGTAGAAACTCTAGAATCCAAAAGATTCCTTCAACTCTTCCCTAAAAGGAATGAGAAGTTAACCCCAGAGACTCAATTCAACATCTCGCAGAAACGGGTCAGAGGCAGGCATGTTCACCACTGGAACTTTAGGATCCAGGAAAGCAGGCCAGAAAGAGTGAGTAGGTGAAATAAGAAGGCTGTGCTTACAAAGGCTCACACTGGGAGCAGCTGTATGGCCTTGGGCAAGTCACTTCGCCTCTTTGGGTCTTGATGTTAATATCTTTAAATTATACCATCAAGGCCCCTTGCTACTGGGAATAAAGCCCTTGGGTCTGACCACTTTTATTAATGTTCAGGGACTATATTCAAAACTCAAGTTCGTAAGTGCAGCTCCCAATCAAGCAGCTGCTGCTTGGAAGGAAGATAGCAAGTATATGGCAGGAAGGGATGGCTCACCTATGTCCTCTGTGGAGGCACTGAGCAAAATAAAGGGAAACAAAGCAAGTGCACTCTGATTCAGGTGTAGAGGGAGAGTTCTGGCTTCATGTTTAAAAAAAAATCATCTAATTTGCATCATATAAGTCTTTTCATATTAAGACAAATGTGTTCATCACACTTAAATAAAAAAAAAAAAAAAAAAAATCAAGTGACTAATTCATAACAGCCCTGGTAAAACAGTGGAGTCATAACAAGAGCAAGTCATCACGACACCAGCTCCAAAGGAGAGGTTTCTGTCTCTATTTTCTAACTGGCAATGACAGGCTTTTTGCAAAACCCAGGCAAGCTGCGAGTCATCGATAAAGGGCATACTCAGCCCTGCCACTCCAATAGACAGGCAAGTCCAGATAGGCCAGACCACTGGGAGACTTCCAGAGCCCTGGAAAGCCTCACTAGCAGAAGTAACACTGGGCAGGAAAGAGGGGGTGCTGAGGATCGGGGGGAGGCTGCCAGTACTGGGGTGTTCTTTTTCCTGAAACAAAGGCTCAAATTCAAACACTAGGAAAAATCGATATTTGCTGGATTACAACCAGCCCTGAGGTGGGAACTTTAGCAGGATCCAGAATTCCCTTAAATAGGCAAGGGATGGCCTCCCAGACCTGCCTGCCACTCCTGCCTTCCCCTGCTGCAGCCCTTCCCTGCCCTCTGTCCCTGACCATCCTGTGCTCGGCAGGTTCTGGCAAGTTCTTACTCCACATCCTTCCCATGAGCTCTTCCCCTCCACTCCTCCCCACCTCTCCCCATCTCTCTTCTCTTTCCCTATCTCCCTCCTTCACCCATATCAGCCTTGAGGGAGGCAGGAAGCCAGGATAAGAGCCCCAGGTTCCAGATGAGGAAGGTAACTGATGATCAAAGGAGATGAGATCAGTCCAAGGTCCAAAAGGCTGCCCCAAGAATCCAACCCAATGTCGACTCCACAGTAGGATACCTTCTATAATCACAACTGCACAGGAGGTCGGTCTAGGACTGCTCCACCCCAAGCATCTCCTCTCACCCCACAACCCATCCCAGTGGCACATGCATGCCGTCCTGACCCACTTGCTACCCAGCACTTGCTCTCTCATCTAGCCCCTGGCTGGTCTACTGGGGCTGACTGCGACTGTTCTGCTCTCCCTCTCCCTCTCCCTCTCCCTCTCCCTCTCTCCTACCCTCTTTTCTTTCTTTTGAGACAAAGTGTCTGGAACCTCACTATGAAGACCAGGCTGGCCTTGAACTCACAGAGATCCGTGTACCTCTGCCTCCTGGTGCTGGAATCAAAGGCATTTGATACCACATCAGCTTTCTGACTGTGCAGCCTACCCAACCTCATTGAGGCTGAGTAACCCCATATGTAAAGGTGTAAAAACAGACTGTGCCTCAAAGGGTCATTTAAAAAGAGCCTGGCCAGGTCAGGGTGTATTCACACAGGTTTCTTACAGCCAGTCCCTTCCAGGCTCTCCAGGTGCCTTTTCTGGACTCGCCATGAATGGGGAAATGGCTCAGTCAGCAAAGCACTTGCTATACAAGTGTAAGGACCTGACTTCAAAGCCCCAGAACCCACATAAAACTCAACACAGTAGTGTATGTCTGTAATCCCAGTACCATTACAGCAACGCAAGATTGGGGGTGGAGGCAGGAGAATGCCCAGGAGCTCTCAGGCCGGCTAGCCTGGAGTACACAGTGGCAAATGAAAGCGCATCTCAAACAAGGTGGAAGGATACTCAGTGTCCTTTGACCTCCACACCCATACACAGCCCCACACTAACAGACATTCACAGATGCACACATACATATCTTATACACATGCACACACAAAAAGATTAAGAGAATTTAACAAGAAAACCTACATCTACATGAAAACAGCCAAGTAACAAAAATCGAGGGTCCACCAACTCATGAAGGAATAAACAAACCAAAATAATATCTAGGAGAGACATAAAAAGGGCCAGGGTACATAGTATATGATTCCAATTACATCAAATACACAAGATAGAGATTAGGCAAACTCATAGAAACAGTGCTTCCAGACACTAGAGGGAGAGACTCCTGAGTGGTCTTGGAGGGATACAGATTTCCTTTGGAGATAATGAGAATTTTCCAGAATTTGCAAGTGATGATAACTGTAGAGCTCTGAATATACTAAAAATCACATAACTCTGTACTTTAACGGAGTGACATTTATTGTATGTTAATTGTATCTGGATGAAGCTCATTTTTCAATTGCCATTAAAAATAAAAATTAAAAAAAAAAAATGAAAGGATTACTATACACAACGTGAGAAGAAAACCCTCCCATGACGCTTCTGTGAAATCATCTAAGTCACACAGGCACCTGATATCTCCAGGCCCATTCAAGCCTCTCTTACCACAGACACTGAATTTGCTAGGCATGACCCTTCACTGTACCCAAATGAGTCTTCCTACTATAAAACGAGGCTCCTACTATCCACCCAAAGCCACAATAACTAGCAACAGTGGTTGCTGGGTTACTAGCCTGGCCTCACTCCTGTCTCAAGCCCTGGCTGTCACACCAGCTGTGAAGTTGAAGCCTCCCTACCAGCTGTAAGTTGAAGCTGTCTCTCTAACTAAACTGGAACCTCCTACAGAAAAGAAATCCAAACCAGTCACTTTTCCTCCTTCCTCTCAGACCACAGTTAGGTTAGGTCAACACTGACGAGAGCCATGTCCAAGACTTTTGGTGCTAAATCCTTGATAACATGATATCCTCACAGGTGGGGAAAGCTAAAGCTGGTGGTAGAGGAAATGTGGGGAGGAGGCCAGGAGGAGCTTGATGGAGGTCAGATAGCAAGGACAAAGTTGGAATTTGACCTCAGCATTCTCTTTCACTGTGGGAGCACAGGCTGTCCTCTGGAGATGAAGGCAGGAAGGCCAAAGCAGCTAGCTTGCAAGTGCTCGGCCATATTCCATCCTGAAGGAGATCAGCAATAGTGGGTTGAAAACTAGATGCTAAACAACAGGACCTCCTCTCACGAGTTCTGAAAATGAGATGGGGACATCTCATGATCTCCACAGCCAGGTAATATAACACTAGGCCAGCTGGCTCTGGCCACACTTAGAATTTTTTTTTTAGGTACCACCAGATAATATAGACCACGTTTAAAATTTTTTTTAAAGTAGACAATGATGAGATTTTCCTGGAGCACGGAAAAAAGAAAAAGATGGGTGGGAAGACTGCTCAGCAGGTAAAATGCCCCTTGCTCAAGCAAGAGACCTAAGTTCAGATCCCACGTCCCAGGTAAAAGCCAGGAGGGGTGGCACAAGTCTGCAACCCCAGTGCTGGGAGGTGGAGGAAGGGCAACCTCAGGGGGATAGCTGGCTAGCCAGTCTAGGCAAAATGGCAAGCTCCAGGTTTAGTAAAAAACACTGTCTCAAAAACTAAGTTGGTGAGGGTTAGAGAGATGGCTCATCAGTTAAGGGAACAGGCTGCTATTGCGGAGGATGAGGGCTCAGCTCAGCACCATAGGCATTGCATGCAGAGTGCACTTATACACATGCAGGCATGACAATCATACTCATAAAATAAATTTTTTTTTTAATTTGGGGGAGGCTGTTTTTTCTTTTTGTTTTGTATTGCTTTTTTGAGACAGGGTCTCGCTGAAGCTTCCGCTGGCCTAGAACTTGCCATGAAGATGGACAAGACGAGATCTCAAAGAGATCCACTTGCCTCTGCCTCCCAAGTGCTGGGATTAAATGCATGCACCACCATGCCCAACCCTAAAAAATGTTTAAGTAAATAAAAATTTAAAAACTAAAGTGAGCAATGGAAGAAAACATACACCACCAACCTCTGGCCTACACACGCACATACACATCAGGAGAACATACCTGCAGACACACATGCACAAATGTGGATACACCACACGACACACTAAAAGAAATTAATTTTAAAACAGAATTATATACCAAACACTGAAAAAACAGTATCCACAAAACAGAGAGAGCAGTTCTGTATGAGTCAGTGACGGTCAGAAAGTGGTGTGAGACAGACACCACACAGCTGGCATGTCTGCAAATGTGAATATTAAATTTAAAAATCTTTTTTCAAAAACAGTAACACTTAGTGCCAGTGTGGGCGCCATAAAACAGCCAGTCTCATGCATTCTGATGGCTTATAAACAAAGCATCCCTTTTGGAAACTTGTTTGGCAAGTAGTGTCAAATATTAGAAAGATGTCTGGAAATTAATCCCAAATAATCTCTACTTCATAGAAAAGACTAGAAGGCATAAAGCTATACATCTTTGCGCTACTAATATGAAAATATGGCTGCTGCTTCCTTGTCGATACGGGAAAGGTTAAATGGTTTATCAAATAACCACTCTGCAATGTACCACAGCTATTAAAAATTATGCTCAGGGGCTGGGCAACTTGCTGGAAAGCAGACATGGGTTCTTGCTGCAAAGCCTGACAACCTGAGCTCCATCTCCAGGACCCATGCGGAAGGAAGAAACTGATTCCCAAGACTTCTCCTCTGTCTTCCACACAGGTGCCATGCACACACACACACAGAGAGGCGGGGGGGGGGGGGGGGGACTAAATAACTTTTTTTAAGCAGGACGTGATGGCGCACTGGTAATCCCAACACTGGGGAGACAGAGACAGTCAGGTTCCCAAGAGTCACTGGCCCCAGCTGAGTTCCAGACCAATGAAATGACACTGTCTTAAAAAGCAAGGTGGACAGCTCCTGAGGAATAACACTTGAGGTTGACCTCTGGCCTCCACATGTACATTCATTCACCCACACATGTGTACACACACACAGAACTTATGATCATATCATCCATGGAAAAAATTTTCTGTTCATTTAGCCTCTTGGCATTAAAGAATCTAAAACTGGGGCCATCAACATGGTTTACCAGTAAAGGCACTTACTTTCCTGAAGACTTGAGTTCAATCCCTGGGACCTATCTACATGATGGAAGGAAAGAACAGACTCTCATAAATTGTCCTCTAACTTCCACACATGTGCCATGGCATGTGTGCATGCCCACACACACACACACACACACACACACACACACACACACACAGACCTCATACATTAAATAAATGTTTGTGGGATTTTTTTTTTTTTTAAGTTTTTTAAGAATCTGAAACTGAGTACTTGGGAGACAGAAGCAGGCAGATCTCTGGAAGACTTCTTAGCATAGTCTACATGGCAAGTTCAAGGTCAGCCAGGGTTACATAGCGAGACCCTGTCTAAAGCGGGGGGGGGGTGTAATAATAATAATAATATGAAAGTGGGGCTAGACGGATGGCTCAGCAGTTAAAAGCACTTATTGCTTTTGCAAAGGACCCAGGTTCAGTTCCCAGCATCCATATCAATGCACTCACAACTAACTGTAACCCCAGTTCCAGCGGATCCAACTCTTTCTGACCTTCATGGGCATCCTCACACATGTGATATGTATGAACTCCCACAATTACAACAAAGGGAAGGAGGGGAAGAGTGGAGGAGGAGGAGGGGGAAGGGGAGGATGAAGGAGAAGGGGGAAGAGAAAGAAGAAGAAGGGAGAAGCAGCAGCAGCAGCTGAAACTGTCCCTAATCTGTGATTACAATTAATTGTAAATAAGAAGCCAACTGGCATAAATAATCATTGTTCTGTGATAAGAGACATAACAGTTTTGTTGAGTTGGGGTTTTTTTCCTCCTCTAATCCTACATTTCTTTGAATATGGCTATATCATAATTAGAAGTAAATAATTTTCTTTCTCTTTTTTTTAAGATCATCTGTTGTAGCCCAGGCTAGCCTCAAGTTCACTATGGAGTACAAAACAACCTTGAGCTTCTGAAGTTCTGATCCTCTCACCTCCACTTCCCAAGGGCTAGGATTACAAGCATAAGGCACCACACCTATCTATGTAGTGTTACAGTTCGGTGCATATCAGCTAAGCAGTCTCTCAAATTAAACTACATCCACAGCACAAATTTTTGAAAAAGTATCAGATTCATTGCTCAGCTTCTCCATGTCCCATGAAGTCTATCTGCCTCACAATAGCAGCCACTTACTGAAGCTCTTACAATAGTCACAAATCTGCATCTACAATAGCCATAATCACCCCTAAGCCAAGCACCCAGGTCACGGAAAAACAAAGGGTCACAGAGTTGGGGCGACAAGATGGTGAATTACCAATTTAAAATATCCTCTTGGTCACAGTCACAATGTCTGGCACAAAGCAGCAATAAATATGGTACAGAAACATTTCCGATGGAAAAATGTGCATATTTCACTCATTCACCACTGCTCACCCCCTCGGCCTCAGAGCTCCCTCCCAGCAGTCTTAGCCCAGAAGCTGTGTTTGGAAATGAGTTCCTCCAACAGATAGGAAGTTGGTACTTTTGTCACCAGCATGAGGAAGAAGACAGTCAGAAATCCTAAATGTCACCATGAAAGTAAATGTCAATGCAGGAAGCTGGTGGTAGCTAACAATGTTCACAGAGTCTGAGCACTCTGGGGCCTGTCTGGGCACAACTCCCTAAGTTTCTAAATCTCTGACTCTAGAACCAAAGAGCCTAGACTTCAACCCTGGCTTATCCACTGATCAGCTGTGTGGCCTCGGGAAGCTTGCTTCACTTCTCTGCATCTCATCTTCCTCTGTGTAAAATCAAGAGGAAATCTAGCCTTCTAAGTTGTCACATGGATTCACTGAGTCTATACACATGAAACACTTGGTACAGTGACTGGCATCTAGAAAGTTCCTAATCAATGTCAGTTAATTAATTACTAGGATTCCATTCTGCAGACAAGAAAACTGAAGAGCTCAGAAAGGTTACAGAATTCCATCCAGTCTGCAGATGTGGCTCAGTAACAAAACATTTGACTAACAGGCTAAAAGCCAGGGGTTGGCATCCCCAGCACCGCAAATAATAATAGTAATTTCCCCAAAATCACAGAGTTAGTAAGGGGCAGCGTTGGAATTCAAACCCAAGTTGAAAGGACTCCAAAAATTATCATCTGTGCTCTTTTTATCAGAGCAAGCTAAAACCTACCCATGAAGATTCTGATCACCTCTCTCTGTCTCTCTCTCTCTCTCTCTCTCTCTCTCTCTCTCTCACACACACACAATTTAGAGCTGTCATCACAAAAGATAAGAAAATTATGAGAGAATTGGAAGTGACACAGGACTGGTCAATTGTAACTTGAAGAGCACACTGGCTCATGTCAGGGTGGTTCTTCAACACATCAACAAACACCTTTTAGAAGCAGGTTCAGCTGTAGGCATAGGGGCACCAGTCAGGAACCCAGCCCTCCTGAAGCACATCCAAAAAACAGCAAGTGATAAAGAGGAGGAAACGAGGCGGGATAACGGAAGAGAGGGAACTGAGTGATACGGAGCCAAGAGAGCTAAGGAGGAGCACTGCAGCAAAAGCGAGGCCCTGAGGGAGCTGCAGGGCCAAGTCAGCAGGTGACTAAAGTCATTAACAGGAGCAGTGGGCTGGGCCAAGGCTGGTGGGGAAGGGCAGCTGGCTGCTGGAATCAGAAGCAACGTTCCAGTCCACATTAAAAACAATATGAAGCCAAGAACGCTCCCAAGGAGTGGAATAACACAATTTATGGGATAACACAGAGAGGAGGAGGAGGAGAGGCAGGGACAGCAGAAGAGAGGACCTGAGACCTAGCCTCCGACAAAGGAGTGATGTCTCAGTCTTGGTCTCCGTAGTCCTCCTTCTTGTTCCCCTAACTCTACATTTGCATCCCTGGGTAATCACCTGGGCCTCTGTTTCCAAAAGAGATCTGGTTCTTAGTTCTAGCTACATATTATCAGGGGTAGGGGCTTAGAAAAGCTACAAAGCCCACTCGTCCAGGTATTCAGGGCCACTTAACCTGGTAGAGAACATCCAATTGAATCTTTCCAGGGCCCCCCAAGTGGCTGAAAAGTGCCCACCAAAACGTTTCTAAAATGTGTCCTATCGATTATATGATTTTACCTTGAAGAGTTGCTGAAACACAGAATGTGGGGCTGGGAATCTAGCTCAGTGATAGAGTGCTTGCTTCCCACACAGGAGGTCCTGGTTTCAATCTCCAGTACCTCAAATTAAAAATAAAAAGGCACCTCTTCAAGGATGAAACTCAAACATCAAACTTTTTCTGTTCTGTTATGCAGGGGGTTGGGCTTTTAGCTTTTAAGTCTTTTTGAAACAAGATTTTACTCCATAGCCCAGACTGTCCTCAAACTCAAAATTCTCCTGCCTCAACTTCTCAGATTACAGGCATAAGGCACCATGCCCAACATGAAATGGACATTCTAAATCAATTCCTTACAACAGAGACAGTTTATGACTTTCCGGGTAACCCTCCAAAGGGCAAGTCTTATGTGTCAGTGACCTCAACTATAATAACCCAAATCAGCAAATAGATATGTGTGCCACCCTTGGCCTTCTCTGTGGCTATGACAGACATTACTAATTGATCCCAGAATTCTCTTGTTGTCAACCAGGACATCAAAGTCTGAGAACCCTTCTATGCAGGACCCAAACAGCCACTACCAATCATTTCAAGATAGACACAAACTAGGTCCCATTTGCTTTCCGTAGTTTCATGTCCCCAAGGTTTTTATTCCAACTGGGATAGTCTTTGAGGCAATGGGCCTTTCCATCTTCCAACTAGCAATCATTAACTACCCACTTGCCTGGCAATGAGTTCAGCCCGTTTGAGGCTGATCAGACCATGAGATCACATGTTCTATCTCGGAAGGCAGGCTTTGCCTGGTTTCCTGAATCTCGGACTCTTTGTCCTGTCCAGTTAACCCATCCCCATCCCTCCCTCTGGCAACTGCACCTCCAACATTTACTGATCCAGTCTAAGACAGAACATAGGATTGTGGGGGAAGCAGTACCGTGTTCCTGGAAAACCTCATCAGAGCAGGTGCCTCTGCTATTGCTGCTATTTAAAACAACCACAATGGTAGCAGCTGGTATTTATGAAGAGCTTTCTGTATGCTGGGGGCTCACATGTGCTTTCTCATGGTATCTTGATCACAATCTTCTGAGGTGTTTATTATCCCCATTTGGCCTGAAAGAAAACTCAGGCTTTGAAAGCTAAGTTGCAGTTGATCACAAAGCAGTATAAGTGAGATTACACAACAGTGACACAGCTGGCTCTGGGCCAGTTCCCCTGCCTCTGGGCACCTCATCTATAAAATGGGCCCAATAAAGTAGAAAGAAGAACCCACTACAACACATGACAGTTCAGTGGATGCCACAGGATCACCTGCTGGAATCTGGGTAGCGTCCTGACCATGTGTGCCTAGCACTGAACTGGGAGCTCTCTTTTGGCTCCTGGTAAATTAGGCGAACACTGAGTTTTTAGAAAGCCAATCTAGCCTCACTGGCTGGCAACAGATTATTAAATGGATTTCTCCTCCCTCATTCCTGCAGTCCTCCCTGTTCTAGGCTCTGAAAGCATTCTCTCCAATTGTATGCCCTGAGGCCTCCAAACACTAAAAGCTGAAAGCAGTTCCAGGGAGCTGGTGGGCGGGGGCACTTGGCAGTGAATCTCTTTGTAATGGGATCTCCCTTTGACAGGGCCTATCTCCTGTGTGGAACTTGGCAGTCTGACTTCACTGCCCCTGGTAGGGCTGGACCTCCCATTCAACCCCACATGCCCTCAGCAGATCTCAGCACTGCTCTATCACATTAACACAGGCTTCCTGCTCCACCCCAGGCAAGGTGGCAAAAGTACCAGCCATTCCCACTTGGCAGAGGAGGAAACTGAGGTTGGGAACACAGGGAGAAATGGGGCAGAGACCTCCAAGACTCCCAAGCTGAAATCACACTCCATGGATGGGACATTGGCTATTGGTTGTCATGACTAGGGAGGTAATGCTAGCTACCATCCCTGGTAAGCAGAGTCCACACTTTACAAATTGGTACAAAGCATCCCAGAGAACAGCAAAGAGGGAACCTGTTCCTGGGGGTCCACAAGGCACAGATTTCTTTACGGTCTCCTGTAGTTACTGGAGAGGGACTGGAGGAGCTAAGGCCAATTTAGTATCTACCCTACAATATGCCCATGCTTGGTTTTTGTTTGTTTGTTTGTTTTACAAATGTATTTGTCTGCATGTATGTAAGTGCACCCATGTTGTGCAATGCCCACAGAGGTCAGAAGAGGGTGTCGGCATCCCTGGCACTGGAGTTAGCCATCATGGGTGCTGGGAATCGAACCCAGATCCTCTGCAAGAGCAGTCAGTGCTCTTAATCGCTAAACCATCTCTCCAGTCCCCCCTATGTTTGTTTTAGTTTTTCACAATACTTTGCACTGAGCACCAGGGACCCTTCAGGAAGACGCCTCATATTTACCATGTGGCTTCCTGGGGTCCCCCTAAGGAGACATCTATTCCAATTGCTTTTTAAAAACTTTAAAAAAGTGAAAAGTGTAAGTGACAAAGCATGTGTGGGAGGTTATCCTATCTGAGTAAAACAGAACGTTCATTAGAAAAGACAAAGCTCACCCAGACACTGGGGGAGGAACAGAGGGGGACGCCTAACCCTGGGGGAGCAGAGATTACAGGTAATGTTACTTTCTTTTACTTATTGTGTTTCCCAAATTTTTTTAGATTAAAAGAACTGAACTGAGGGAAGGAGAACAATAAAAAACAATTTTGTTCAAATATGTCATTAATGACACAACATATTATATGCTGATTTAAACAAAAAAAGCCAGGCATGGTGGCACACAACCTTTTAATCCCAGCACGCTGGAGGCAGAGGGAGACAAATCTCTGTGAGATCAAGACTTGGTCTACATAATGAGTTCTAGGTCAACTGGAGTTACTGGGAGACCCTGACTCAAAAGAGCAAAAAATAATAAATTAAAACAAAATAAGATCCAATGCAATAGTGCAGCCCTTTATTCCCAGCACAGAGGGAATTCCCAGATCATCCAGGGCTACATAATGGAACACTGTCTCAATAATCCAAGAGTAAAATATAAAAATAAACCAGCAGGTGGGAATGGAATCAACCTGGAGACTCAGGTTGTAGCTAACGGTCATCAGACTGGCGCATGGGGTCACTCAGCCTGATGCAAATCAGAACAGGGATGAGGGCAGCACAACATGGACTTTGAGGCTCCATGACGTCTGTTCCACCACTCACCAGGCTTCTCTGGGCCTCAACTACGAGAAGCTGGTCACAGGCTGTCATTTAAAGTACTCAAGGCTAAGAGTGTTGCTCCATTAGAACGCTTGCCTAGCACGTGTGTGTGTGTGAGGCCCTGGATCTGACCCTTAGCATCACCAAAAATAAATTTTAAACCAATGCAGCAGGTGGTAACTACAGCTCTCCACCAACCCACCTGCCAAGCACTGACAAAGGGCTTGTTCTACCAAGATCCTCCAGCACTAATTACAGGCCTCCCCACACTCATTGGCCCTGGCCGTGCCTAGCGGCCCTCTCCAGAACTTACTACTCCCCGCACCAGCCACCTTACTAGGCAAGTACAGACTAGGGTGAAACCACACGCATGCACACGAGACACACACATACACACACACACACACAAAATGAGTAACAATGCCAAACTCAGATGTTGTCCTTATTTTTGATGAGTTTGTGTGTGTGAAGTCACCTATAAACTGTAAACATTTTTTAAGTTTAAGTTTATTTAATTTTAATTTTAATTCTGCGTATTGAGGGTTGTGACGTGCATGTGAGTGAAGGTACCTATGGAGGCCAGAAGCTTTGGATTCCCCTGGAGCTGGAGTGGCAAGCAGTTTCAGATTCTGGGAACTGAACCCAGGTCCTCTGCAAGAACAGGGCATGCTCTTAACCACTATGCCATCTCTTCAGCCCCCAAGAATGCTTTTTTTAAATAGTAATTTATGCTAATGTCCCAGCAAAATAAAATGATCTAACAGCCAGTATCATTGGGGATGGCCCGAGTAAGGAGTGATGACGATCTCCAAACCACACACACTGAGTCTTGGGCAGCAATTCTCTTGATCTTCTGAAGAATCTGCATACAGACCCACCAGCACGGTCTGCCCAGCAGACCCCACGACACATGGCACTGTGCTGGCCCCTCAGTGGGCAACAAAATCGTACCATCCCCTGGCTGCCTCTTCGGAAACAGGTGGCACAGAAAGCATCGACTCTCACAGCAGCCTGCCTCCCACGGTCAAAGCCTAAGGCTTGACACTGGTGACTGAAAGGAACTCCTCTTGACCCTACAGAAAACATAGCCAGTGACAGGAGGTGGACATAGCCAGAGCTGGCCCAGCTACAAGTTAAAGAAAAATGTCCAAACTAAGATGAAGAGAATTCTGGGTTCTTAAAGGTTTTTTAATGTCCCCATCTCCTTTGAGGGCTAGGATCACTTCTGTTGGCCATTCCCTGATTATATCTCATGGTTACTTATGCTATATTAATTCAATTATGAAGGGAAAATACAATTCAAATTGTGCAATAAATCTCCACTGCTCCACATTTCACATTTTAATACAGCCATGTGTGGAGGTAGAGGTGGGTGGATGTGCACAGAACACACACAGTTCATGGTAGACTTATTTAATCTCTTAAATCCAATTTAAGAAGCACTATAGCATGACTTTGGCAGTCTATAATTACAGCCTTTGCCTTAACTTTAGAATCTATCTTTTGGGAAACCACCTTGGTATTTTATAAAATATGATTCGTATAATTCTGTGTCCATTTACAAGCAACTTTGGCAGAATGTGATGTCACTAACTTATACAACTACCCTGGTAAGAAGCAGCACCTACTGACAGTACTGTACGGTTCTGAACAGCAAGGATAGGTCAGGACACCTCCCAAGAGCACACAGCTAGTTATGTGACAGAGCCAGGACTCCAACTTGGCTGGCTGGATCCAAATTCTATGTTTCTTAATTATCTCTGAGTTTTTAAGGAACAATGGATGAATCTAAAATAACTAGGGGGGAACAAGTTTGCAACACAAATGAACTCATTTTCTTCATTTTCTTTTTTTAATTTGATTTATTTTTCATGTGTATAAGTGCATTTAAGTACACCATGTGTGTGCAATACTCATGGAGGCCAGAAGACGGCATCAAATCCCCTGGAACTGAAGTTATAGATGGTTGTTAACTGCCATGTTGGTGCTGGGAGACAAATCCAGGTCCTCTGCAAGAGCAGCCGGTGCTCTTAACTACTGGGTCATTTTTCCAGCCCCTTATTTCCTTAATTCAAAGAGTATGTACAAATTGATTAACAAAGACAATTTTTTGGTGAGTATGTCTGTGTGTGTCGTGTATGTATGTGCATGTGCATGTGTACATACATGTGAAGGCCACAGGCTGAAATGGGGATATCTTCTATTATGCTCTCTACCTTATCTTTTGGAACAGGGTCTGTTGTTTTTGTTACTGTTGTCGTCGTCGTCATTGGAGACAGGGTCTCTATGTGACCCTGACTGCCCTGGAACTCTCAATGTAGACCAGGCTGGCCTCAAACTCACAGAGATCCACCTGCCCTTGTCTCCCACGTGCTGTAATTAAAGGCGTGCACCACTATGCCCACTGAGACAGGGTCTTTCACTGAACCCAGATTGGTTTGACTGGCTGGCCCACAACTCTGGAGGTCTACCTGCCTGCCCCGCACCTCCTTCCAGCACTAGGGTTCCAGCCAGCAATGCAGTTTTTACATGGAGACCAGGGATTCAAACTCCCCAGGTCCTCATGCTTGCCTGGCAGACACTTTACCAACTGAGCCACCACTCCAGCCCCAAAAGACAATTTTTGTAACTGAACAGAGAGTTAACAACAGCAACAACAACTATAAAATAAATGGCCCCAAACACAGGAAATGATATTCAACTAATTCAAAATTATACTTTCTTTTTGTTGATACAGGGTCTTACTATGTAGTGAGACTAATTGTCCCAGCTGTCCTGCAAGTGTCTACACAGACCAGGCTGGCCTTGAATTCACAGAGATCTGCCTGCCTCTGTGCCCCCAGCATTGCGGCAATGGTGTGTACCACCACACCAGTCCAATACAAATCATTTTCATGGTAGAATCTTTCACCACTCAGACTTGCACATATTTAAAAGTTTTACAGTCTTCAACCCAGGGGAGTGTATGGAGACGCAGGCCTCTTCAAATACAAGAATGTAGGTGCCAAGGGTTTTGGAAGTCAACCCAACAGTTCTCAGAGTTTTGCTGCCATGTAGGTGCCAGGAACCAAACCCAGATCCTCCAGTTATTTCCCCCTGGTAAGCCAGAAATCCTAACTCTAGAACTGTACTTGACAAACAGCCTTCGAAACTAAGACATTTATCACCTTTGCAACCACCTCATGCTTCCATAATTATTTACTCAGTATGCTTTATTGTGAAGGTTAAATGAAATAAACACCAAAGACATTCAAGGAAGAATGACTTGTGAAAGGGAGAGGGGGGTGTACTGAAACAACTCAAGTGCCTGCTGATCAAGAAATGGTCAAATTAAAATTAGGCAAATTCATAGAGTTGAACTCTAGACAGTTATTTGGAAGAATGAGTTAGAGATACTGGTATAAATACGACATAATCTCCAAGATAACTGGTAAATTAAAATGCTAAGTACGGAGCACAATGTATACAAAATATGCTCTATAAGTCATTTTTATGGGCTAGTAAGATGGATCAGCAGATAAAGGTGCTTGTTGCCAAACCTGATGACCAGAGTTTGATCACCAGCACCCACACAGAAGAGCTGACTCCTGCCAATTGTCTCCTGACCTCCATACATGCACACATGCATACACACACACGCACACACACATATACACATGCACAAAAATTAATTTAAACATACAGTGGCTTTTATGGGAGTAGTACTGGGAATCAAACTCAGGACCTGGTGTTAGGCAAGTGTTCCACCATTGACCTTCATCCCCGTCTATAAACTATATTTTGGGGGTGTATGAGACAGGATCTTATAAAGCCCAGACTGGCCCCAAACTCATTATACAGCTGAAGATGATGCTGAACTTCAGATCTTCCTGCCTCTCCTCACAAGTGCTGAGATTACAAGCAAATGCCACCATGCCTGGTTTTATAAGGCAACTTTTTAAAAAGATGAATCTAAGTGCTTGTGTACATCACAAAGAAACATTATTTTCTCCTCAAAGATGATCCATCTTTGAGGAGGACTGAGTTTTCTAAGCTTACAGTCGCCTCCCTCATCACCCATGGAGGAGACATTCCAAGACTCCCAGTGGATACATGAAACCACGGCAAGTACTGATCTCCATATATACTATGATTTTTCCTATACAGATATACATATGATAAAGTCTGAATTATACACAGACACAGTAAGACATTAGCAACGGGGCTAGAGAGATGGCTCTTGCAGAACACCCAAGTTCAAGTTCCAGTATCCACAGGACAGCTCACAGCTGTCTGTAACTCCACCTCCACCAGAGAATCCAAAGCCTGTGCCCTCCACAGGCAACTGTATTCATATACACAAACCCACACACAGGTACACATGCATACATATAATTAAAAACAATCAATTTTTTAAATCACAACACTCAAGAGGCAGGGGTAGACATATCTCTGGGAGATCAAGGCCAGCCTGGTCTACATGATTTCCAAGCCAGCTAGGGCTATAAGATCCCCTCTCAAAAAACAAAATAACAACAACAAAAAAAAAAAAAAAGATATGAGCAACGAACTCATAATAAAATAGAAAATCATAATAATATATCCTAACAGAAGTTATGTGAATGTGGTAGCTCTCTCAAAAAATGGACTATTTTATTTAATATTCCTGGCCTCAGTTAACCACTGGTAACTAAACCTCAGTGAAACCACAGATAAGGCCTTCTGCATACAGAATTTAGATAGGGTTTTTAACCTGTGAATCTTTAAGAGTCTAGAGGCTGAGAATGTAGCTCAGTGGTACAGTGCTTTTTTCAGTATGTGAGGAACTCTTAAATTCCAGCCCCCAACACCACAAAAAAAAAAAAAGGAATTCCACTCTAAAGGATCAATTAAAAGCTGAGTGTGGTGATGATACCTGTAATCTAGCACTCAGGAGACTGAAAAGATTACAAGTTCAAGGACAGCCTTGGATACATACTGAGATCCTGTTTCAAAAACAAACAAAAGCTTATGAAAGAATCTATGAAGATTGGGCACACACCTTTAATCCCAGCGCTTGGGAGGCAGAAGCAGGCATGGTCTGTGAGTTAGAGGCCAGCCTAGACTACATAATGAATTCCAGGATAGGCAGGGCTGTATAGAGAGACCTTGTCTCAAAAAGAAAGAAAATAAAACAATTTTATTCATTCCATTCGGAAGAAGATTCTTCTCTCTACTTACGCAGTAAGCATCCCTGCTGCTCTCCACCAAGAAAGACTAAGGACACTGCCATAAACTCCATGCTGGTGCTAAGTTTTAATACTCACTCAGTTACCCAGAAGGCATGAAATTAGGCGGGGCTGGTTCCTGGCACATCTACCCAGAAAAACAAGCACCCCACTCCTGCCCTGGAGAAGCAGCTAGTTTATGACATAACAACATTGTGTGCCCCAGAAATGGCAGCAGGGTACAGCTTCCCTCTAACAGGAAGAAGGAAAAGTGGAACTGAAAATTATTTTGCATGTCTAAAATTAGCCCTTCTGTGGGAGCTGACACAACTTTGCTTCCAAAAGGCCCCCATCAAGGACTGTCTAGTTACCACAGCCCCTCGAGCCAGGCATTTCCATGCCATGGAAATTCTGAGACAATAGGATGCCTACAGCCATCACTAATAGGAAGTAATAACACATTTCCTACAGCTCCCGTCCTCTGAGGGGTCACCAGAAAAGCCAGTGGAAAGCCAACCCTACCAGATGGTGACAAACGGGCTGTGGACTTCTCGGGTCTGAGATACCCACCACTTCTAAGGAGCCACCTAGTCCCTCTGCCCCTCCTCATCGTTCCCTCTCTGGCAAATCCAGCGCCAGCCTTTGATGGGACAATGGGGAGATCATACTCCTAGCCAGCATCTCCACTGTGACTGGGTGGCTGAGTGTGATCTGAATGGATTCCCACCTTCAAAGCTGGTAAGAGCCACCAAAGCAGGCTCCTCTCTCTTGCCGACCATCACTCAGTGATTGTCCCCAGGGCAATCTGTCACCTGTGTAATTTCATGACAACCTCCTATTTGCATATTTACTCAGTGTTTCTTTCAATCCACTGTTTCCTATATTCAAACAAGTTTACTTATCATGACATTACATTTAGCGTAGTCTACCTATGAAATCATAGGCTATGAGATCACAGTTTACAAACACTGCTTCACCTCCCCAAACAAGTAATTCCTAACATCTAATAAAATAAAATAAACCTCTTGGGGAAGCATCTGACAAACATTTGTTGTAGGAACTAATTATTTGCAGCTCCATTTCTTCCCACCCGAGGCAAAACAGCAGCAGCCACAGCCAATGAAAGGACCAGGCTTTAAGCTTTACTTGGCAGTTCCTCTTCCCCACCACCACCACCCAGTAAAACGGGAAGCAGTAGTCCCATTTCCCAGATAAGGAAATGGAGAGTCTCAGACGTAAGCAGCTTGCTAAGTTTCTGTAGCTACTATGTGGCAGAGTAAGGACCCAACCCAGGTTTTCCATTCCAGTTTGTCCCCACCAAGGCAGGTATGCCTTTGAATACCGAGGCTCCAAAGAAATGGAGGAGCAAAGAGGGGTGCCCGTGTTGCAAATGGGACCAATCCCACAGGACTTAGGACACAAAGAACCCAAGAATACTCTCTACCCTATGAAGGTCCAGGGCCCATAAGCCTGTCTCTTGCCACAAGTCGTCTGGCACTGTTGCTCAGTTGCACAGTGTAAACTTCGAAGGCACCTGGCTTCTGCAGTTAATTGGAGCAATGGAGACCTCAAAACCAGCTCTGCCACTTATCGGTTATGACTCTTTGGGAGTTGTGAACCTCAGTTTTCTCACAGATAAAATGAGAAGAGCTACCTCCACTGTCTTTGAAATGGTCAAATGAGATAATGCATTAAAAGCCCTAACACAGTGCCTGCCATACCTAATGCTACCTATTAATTATAATATTACCGGTGGCATGATGTTAGAAGGGAAATACAGAGAAAATTGCATCTTATCCAGCACTTAAAATAATTCCCTTGGCCAAGAAGGGAATGAACTAAGAAGTAATTACTTATGATACAGCAGCTAAAGCCAGGCCTGCAGCCATCCAGCAACTCGGCCTCAGCCTCAAGCATTACTTTTAGGAGCTAAATAACCTCTTTGCTGACCAAAATTGCTCACTTGGGAGCCAGGATTCTCTCTGCTTAGGAAAGCTTGGGTATTCCTGGTCATCTTTATCCTGGGGCTGAACCTGAAGTCAGCTCAAAGTCACAGTCTAACCATAAACCAATTTGCTCTGTCTTCTTAAACTGTCCTTTGTTGTTCTGAAGCAAAACAAAAATAAAGTCACTCCTGTGAGAATTTAAAAAGCAGTTATAAGAGGAAGTCAAAATGTTTTTGTTTTTTCTTTTTTATACTCTGGATGAAGTAGGTAAGCAATCAGGCTTATGGATTAGCTACAATACATGAGAATACAAGCCGTTATCATTCACCAGGAGACAAGAAGGCCAAGACAAAGCACTGCCAGACCAGCCATGCAGCTACCAGGCACTAGTAGTTGGGGTTTTTGTCTTTCTTTTCTCTGTTTGTTTTGTTTTGCTTTTTAAATTTTAAAGCAGACTACTTGTCCATCTAATTAAAGAACCTATTAAAAGTATAAGTCTCAAGAGGCTTTGTCTAACACATATATAAATCAAAACCAATGTGTAAAACTGCATCCAAATAGGGACCAGTTAAGACACTGCAACCATGAAAGTCCTCAGGCTGGAATCGTCTCTGTCCTTCCTGTGCTGGAGAAAGGGAATGAGACGCCAGGTTCAAAAGCGGCTTTTCCAGCCCACTAAGTGTAAGTACTAAGCCTTCCGGCATCTCAGCCTTTCAGCCCCCACACCCTGCCTTCCAATTAATGTCCTGACAAAGCTGGGTCTTTTCTATGATTTCTCCATTTTTTTAACCCATTACTGTTGGCTGCATTTTAATAAGAAACCCTCACAGACCAATTGACTATTAAGGAGGTCATCACATAGCTTCCTTATTTCCCACACAAACTTCAAAAATATCCCAAGTCTGACTGTCTTTCACACTCGGTTTGTACCCACAGTTTAAGGAATGCACAGTAACACAGCACTGTGCCGGTGGGAAAAACTTCTCCAAGAAATACAGGGCACAAGCTTCAATCCTGGCTTTTTTATAATACTAGCTTCTAAGTAACCTCTGCTCATCTCTGGATTCAGTATCCTCATCTAAGGGGTTTGAAGAGTTTATGCTGTCTTCAAAAACTAAAGCTATCTTTTTTTTGGACAGGGGTGAGGATGCATATGTATGTATTATATGCACACACTGAGGGGGGCACATTCACTGCTGCACACACTGCAAGGGGGCATTGAGTGTCCTGTCCTGGTCTATCACGATCCACCCTATTCCTATAAGACCAGGTCTCTCACTGAGTCTGGAGGTAGGCTAGCAGTCAGCAAGGACCAGGAATCTTCCTGTCTTCACTCCCCAGGACTAGTGTTCCAAGCACCAATGGTCATGTCTGGCTTTTTACATAAGTGTCAGGGATTTGAACTCGGGTCTTCAGGCTTGTAAATAAAGCAAGCACTCTTACCCACCAAGTTATCTCCCCAGCCCCTGGAATTATCTTTGAGTTAGTTCAAAAATGCACTGATTTGGAACTAGGGAAGTAAGTCGGTGGGTAGTATGTTCACAACCCCGGGTTCCATTGCCAGCACCACAAAAAGGGAAAAGTACTGATTCCCTGGAATAGCTAATATCAAAATGAAACTGCTGAATGTGGATTTTTAGAGATGTTTCTTCACAAAGCCTTTTACATTTCCTATTTTATTCAGGATCCAAAAACAAGAAATATGAAGACAGTCCTCTTGAGTTTCTACAGAACAAACCAGTGAGGAAGGAAATAACCAAATTGAAGGCAACTGGAGAGAAGTAATATGCTAATGAAACACAAGGAAGGATTGGGCAAGAAATAAATTTACCCAAGACACTTTTTGCTGATTCAAAGCACAGCTTGCAACCAGTGGTTGAAACAAAGTAATATGCATACCAAATTAAAGATAAATACAGCTCACATATTTCTGTGATATAAACTTTATTTAGCCTATGAAATCTTCAAATAACAAAGCTATTATTTTTCTTTAAACTCAAAGACAGTTGTCCATGAATTTCCTTACAGGGACAGGATGAAGACAGCCCATACACACTGTTCCTTAATGATAATTCCATCTGGCAAAGCATCATTTGAAAAGTGAATGTTTAATGTTTTCAAGATTCTTTTAGCCATTAGCCAATGGAAGTCCCTCAAACAATTCTACTGGGCAATGAATGTGACACCCATTCCACAGATGGTATTCACTGACATTGAAGGAAATGGAAGGGCAAATTCAACTCTGATGCCTCATCAGAACCTGGAGCTCAACTCACACCCAATCCAGTAAAAAATTCTCCTCCGCTGGAGGTCACACTGCCTTCGAGGCCCTACCTGAGAGCCAGTGCAAAACCTACTCCAGAAATTAAACTCCCTGGTGCTGAGAGTCAGGGGCAGCCCCGAATGCCCTGCCTGCCCCAACAGCTGCACCAGCCTACGTTTCTGCTCTCCGACAATCCTGCATTTCTACGTGCAAAGTTTCTTCCGACACCAGGTCCAAGTCCAGCCAATAATATACTTTCCGGATCATGTCCTTAGAACCGTTGTCTATAAAAACAAGTACGGTTTTCATTAGCAAAACCCAGAGCAAGGGCATTCTCCAGGTCACTTTCCCCTGCAGGTTCAAGACCACAGCAAGTTCCCAGAAGGCTGAGAGGCGAACTCGCTAGCTCAGCTCCTGCTGGGTCAATCCACTCTTTCACTTCTCCCCCTCAGTTCCTTAACTGTGAAATGGGAATGCCCCGCAGTTGCTCCGCATCACCCGGGGAAATGCCACAGAAAGAAAAAGGTCGGCCACCAAAATGCGAGGCGCAGCATTATCTAAAAGAGAGTGAAGCCAGAAAAAAAAAAAAAAAAAGGTTGGGTTGGGGAAGCTGGCTCCCACAAAGCACGAATGTCCACACCCAGGAAAGGCACCTTCCCGGGCATGATAATGGGAACAAGGCCGGCTGCCTCCGGGGACGCCTTCGAGCGGCCACCTTTGGCAGGGCTGGGAACTTTCCCCAGAAACAGCGCCCTCGGCCCTGAGGTCCCGCTTCGCCCAGCGCCCAGCTGCCCAGCGCCCGGCCCTGTCCCCAAGCACCCGGCCACCGCCGCTGCCCTTCCGGAGCAGCCCTCCGGCCTCTGCAGGCCAGGTCGGAGGTCGGCCTCGGCTCCGCTCGGCTCCGCCAGGCCGGCCCAGCTCGGCATCCACAGCCCTCCGCACACACGCCCCCTCCGGCCGCCTGGAGCGCGCGAGCTGGGCCCGCGCCGGTCAGAAGCGAGCGGCTCGCGGAGAGGCCGGGCCACCGCCGCCTGCAGCCCACGCGGGGGCTTCCGCGGGGAGGCCATGGGCACAGCCTGGGGACACCCTGGGGGCCCGAGATCCCGCCCTCCCCCTGGTACTGGGCAGCGGGGAAAGGGGCTCGGGGGCCCGAGCGGGAGGCCGGTCAGGACCCCCGCCGTCCCCAGCAGGAGCCGGGTTCCGAGGTCGGGACCCCGCACCCTCTTCGCCCGCAGTCCCCGAGCGGGGGACACGCAGGCAGGTGCAGGGCGGGGATGCCAGTCCCGCCCGCGTCCTCGCACCCCACGCCGGGCCCAGCTTACCTGGCCCAGGCGCAGCAGCAGCAGCAGCAGCGGCGGCAGCGCCCGGCGGAGCCCCGGCGAGCGCGGGGATGGCCGCGTCTCCCGCGCGGCGGGCTTCATGCCCTGCGCGCCCTGGAGCGTGCCCGGGACGCGCGAACCGGGCCCCGCCGTGCGCCCGAAGCCGGGCGCCCTCGTCGCCGCCTCCAGCCGCCGCCTCCGCCTCCTCCTCCGCCAGCCGGTCCGCCTCGTCCCCGCTCCGCCCGCCCCGGGCTTCCCCGGGGACATGGCAGCGGCGGCGGCGGCGGCGGCCACACGGCTGAGCCTGGCGCGGAGGGGCCGCGGCCCTGGACGCGCAGGGGCTTCTCCGGGCGGAGCGAGCGGCGCCCACCCCCCGCGCGCAGCACCGGGCTCCGGGCTCCCGCGGCCCGGTCTGCTCCCGCTGCCTCCTCCGCGCGTCATGCGGCTCGGGCTGCAGGGCGCAGCGCCGAGCGCTCGGCCCCCTCGCTTCCCCTCCCCCTCTGAATATTCATCGCTTCCTCCCGCCCCGGCCGTGCGCGGCCGGCGAGCTCCGCGGCCCCTCGCCGCCCTCTCGCCGCGGCCCCAGCCCCCACCGAGCTGGCGGCGGCCGGGGAGGGGGCGGCCGCGGGCCCGCGCCCGCCCTAGCCGCTCCCCTCCAGCGGCCGGAGGAAGCGCCCCCTCCCTGCCCGCCCTAGCCCTCCCACATTCCTGGGACCGGGACAGGGCTCCTCTGCTCAAGAGCCACGAGCCTGCGCTGGGAGTCGGGACGGACTCCCCACCCTGCGACCCGCTCCCCCACCCCCTGTGGACAGTGCCTCCTACCCAGACCACAGCCATTCCTGTCTGCTTCTAGACCTGGGGTCCGTGGGTGGGCTTTGCGGGAGAAAGGAGGGCTTGGACCCCGAAATTGTGGAAGCACACCGTATGTTCTGTTCTCTCCCCCAAATACTGGGCCTGGAAGGCGGAAAGCGGGCACAGAAACTGGTCCAGCGATTAACGCCCCAGCTGTGGCATAGGCAAGTCGATCTGTACTAAGTGTAATGCTAGCTGCGTGACCTGGAGATTGACATTTCACCTCTCTGGGCCACCCTTTGCTTTTGTGTGGAATGAAGGTACTATTGGTATCTGTCTCGAGAGACTTGGCTGGCGATTAAATGAGATAGTAAAGCTTTAAACAGGGTGGGACACAGAGAGCCCATCTGGCATCTCTCACCACATGGAAAATCCTGACCTGAAAGGAGTCAAAGATTACCATGGATAATGCTACTGTGCCCAGGCGCACAGAAGGGAACTGAAGAGTCCAAGCCACTGCACTGAGAAGTAATGAAAGACAGGACCAAACCAAGGCGTGCTAGGGAGGGATTGATTCCAACCAAGGGAAGAGGTGACACTTGAGCTGGGCTTTGAAGGATGGGTTGAATTTCACCAGGCAGATCGAGGGGAGCAGTGTGGCAGGAAGTGGGAACAACTTGGCAAAAAAACAGAAGGCAGATGCTTTAGGCTTGGCCTTCTGAGAAACAGGAATGGGAGGCTGAGCCTTCATATGTGGGGAGACTAGAGCCCACAATAATGAAGGGAGTCTAGTCTGGATTCTGTGAGAACTGCAGCATAGACTTCCAGGCATCCATCCGGACTCCTCGGCATCCCTTGAGTCTCAGGTTCCCACCTGCAAGATGGGAGCAAAGCTCGACACAGAGACAATTACAGAAGGTGCGGTGGGGTCTGTCCATTCTTTGTTTAAACATACTCTGATTTTCTCAACTCCCAAGGAATTCTGTTCTGAGCTGTCCCAACCTTTGGCAGGCAAAGACAAGTGGCTTTTAGAAAGCACTGGTGTCAGTGTTGAGCAGAGGAAAGCCTAGAGCTAGTAGGTCTACATGTTGCCCCTGACTCACAGACCCTACACACGCATCCCAAGTGCCACAGATTCACAGCTTCAGTCTGCAAACAGCTCTGTGAACTCCTGAGTGCACTTTTGTTCCCTCCTGGATAAAATGTATGACCACACTTAAAAGGTGGCTCAAATAGGATTTGCCCACAGCATGGTGGTGAAACAGAATGTGGGCCAGACAAACAGAGAATATAAAGGCCAAAACAAAAAGGGCACATTCCCAAGGTGTCTGACAGGAGTCATCAGGGGCTGGTTAGAGTAAGGACACCTGTGTCTCTTTAAATTGTGACAGATGACACTTAAGAATCTGTATTTTCTTTTTTTAATTATTTTATTTTATTTTTTATGTGTGAGTATATGTAGCCTGCATGTGTATAAGTGCATCCATGTTGTGCAGTGCCAGCAGAGATCAGAAGATGTTGAATCCCCTGGAACTGGAGTTATGGACGGTGGCTAGCCACCATGTGGGTGCTGGGAATCGAATCTGGCTCCTCTGCAAGAGCAGCCAGTGCTCTTAACTGCTGAGTCATCTCTCCAGCCTTCTCCTCCTCCTCCTTCTTTAATATTTTAGAGAATCTGTATTTTCAACCAGATCCTTGGGCAATCTTTGCTCTCAAACATGCTTAGAAAATACTATAAACTCACCAGCATTTATGTCTCTAAAAAAAAAAAAATACACACACACATACACATATGGAGGGATTCAGCTACTTGCACAGGGTCCTACAGCTTCAGATGAGGAAAAGAGGAACAGAAATCACTTCTTTTGGGCACTCTGCTGTAGTAGCTTACCTCTTGGTGTTTGTAGATAAGTTGATGTCAAGTGCTCTATGTTATCTGTTAACTATTTCTTTTATTATTATTCTTTCAGGCCTCACCTTCCCCCAGTTTTAGAATAAGAAGAGGCAGAATTGAAGACTTTCTACTTTATCCCAAAAGAATCAGGAATAGAAAGACAAATCCTTAATAATAAGTCCACTATCCCACCAGGAGGCAGAGCTGCTGGGCACCAGCCTCAAACCAGGTCACTAGCCCTGTAGGGAGTCCATTCAGCCTGGCAACCCTAGTTTATTTTAAAAGCCACCATGAGCAAACCATTCTCCAAGGCCCTCCTAAGCAGAATGGAATGTTTCTTGAGAGTCTGATTAGCTAATGCTGCAGGCATGGCTGTGCTGAGATCTTCCTGCCTTACCGACTCCAAAGGAAAGGAAGACTTTTAGAAAAAAAAATTTTTTTTTAATGTAGCACTTCATCTTCATAATAGTAACAGGATGTTTCCCGTGGACTAATAACTGGGCTGTGGTTAGAATGCCATGTTTGTCCACCAAACCTCAGTTCCTCCCTCAATAGGGCCTTAATCACCTGCCCAGGCCCACAGTCTGGGAGTGCTTTGGCCACTTTTGTTTCTGACTTCAAGGACTTGCATCATTAAGCATTTCCTTAATTCTTCTCGTGTGTGTGTGTGTGTGTGTGTGTGTGTGTGTGTGTGTGTGCGTGTGTGTGTGTGTGTATTGTAATGGAAAACAAAGAGATGATTTGCAGAGAGACAGTTGTGTGTGACAGATTTTTCAATACAGCAACCTGAGGGTGTGGGAGACAGACACAGCTGTTGTTTTCAAGGGTCTCCAGCATTTCCATGGCAAATACCCACCGTGATGAGGCTTCTGTGTTCCCAGCCTACCTCCAAAGCTGTTAGGACCCCATCAAGCTCCCAGTAAGCCCAGGGCCTTCATGTCCTGGCAAGACACACCTGAGACCCAGGGTCTTACAATAACTGGAAAGAGGGAGTGACAGGAAGACTCGGGGCCTAATGACAAGGACAGAGCTTTTGTCCAGGACTTGAGAACAACTTCTGCACAATACCCAGAAGTGGCAGGCAGGGGGCAGAATGCAGACAAGCCTGCTGCAGGAATATTCCCTCAAACAAAGGAAGAGCCGAGAGATGTAAAGACTAGGAAAGGTGAGTAAGCCCAGGCCCAGAGCCCGCTGGCTCCTCATCCTACACCACCCCTCTTTTTCAAATGGGAAAAAAAAATCTAATCACTTTGTGTTAGATATATAGAATATCTGGGTCCCTGAAATCAGGGTAAGAAATTAATTTGCAACAATTACTGATTGAGAAGAAAGCATCCTGCCCTCTAAAAAAAGATATGTATGATAATATAGTTCAATTATATGTATAAAGTACATGATTTTATGTGTATGTGCATATATATATATAATGTTCCATAGCTACATGCATGAGCTTTGCTATTAATAATCAAATCAAATAATCAAAGACATGGGCTCTTGCAATAGAGTCAGCTGCTTGGCTTCAAATCCTGGTCCTGCCAATTAATAGTTGTGTATCCTTGAACAACTTTCATGAGTTCTCTATGTTCCAATATCCTTATCTATCAGTGAAGATGTTCACATCGCTAATATCTTTCTCAGTATTGCATTAAAATAGTTAAAGCATTTATAATATTCCTTGGAATAAAGTAAATACCATGGACATGTTTGTAATTATTAAAATCTCTTTTGGGAGGCTAGAGAGATGACTCAGCAGTTAAGAGCACTGGCTATTCTTGCAGAGGACCAGGGTTCAAATCCCAGCACCTGCTTGGTGGCTCCTTTTGCTAGGACCTGGGTTTAGTTCCCAGCACCATATGATGGCTAACCAATGCTCTCTTCTGGCTTCTATGGGACTGCACACACATGGTGCACAAACATGCATGCAAAACACTCACACACATAAAATAAAAATAAATAAATCAAAAAGAACTTTTTTTGTTTTTCTGAAGTGTGGTCCTGTAAGGGCTGGAGAGATGACTCAGTGTTAAAAGCACTGGCTGCTCTCCCAGAGGACCCAGTTTCAATTCCCGGCACCCACCTGGTGGCTAGTACATGTCCCCAACTCCTGTTCCAGGAGATCTGACACTGTCTTCTGACCACTGCGAACTTTGCACAACATGGATGCACTTACATACATGTAAACAAAACACTCATACACATAAAATAAACTCAATCAATCAAAAAAGAATAAAATAAAAATGTGGTCCCAGACCAATTGTTTGGACATGCTTTGTTAAGTTTCATAAAAAGGCAGAATTTCTGTCCTTATCACAGGCCTACTGAGTCAACATCTACATTTTTAACAAGCTATCAGGAATCGTCACTAAAAAGCACACAGATGACTCAGATGTAGTTAGCTTCCTTCACCCACATACTGGGAAAAATTTACCTGAGTCTTTTTTTTTCTTTTTATTTGGAAG
This sequence comes from Eospalax fontanierii, assembly GCA_035773235.1. NCBI lineage: Eukaryota > Metazoa > Chordata > Mammalia > Rodentia > Spalacidae > Eospalax > Eospalax fontanierii. The sequence continues at coordinate 17,922,061 of CM069526.1, forward strand.
TGAGTTGGTTGATTTTGTTCATTTCGAGACACGGTCTCACTATGTAGCCTAAGCTGGCCTGGAATTTACTATGAAAATTAAAGTGACCTCTGATTCATCCCAATCCTTCTGCATCGGCCTACTGAGGACTGGGAGGAGCAACGCACCCAGCTTGGAGGTTTTTATCTATGAAGTAGAAAATAATTTGTGTGTGTATGTGTGTGCATGTCCATATATATACAGATGTAGCATGTATGCAGGTGTGTATGTACATATGTGCATGTGCATGTGGAGGCCAGAAGACAGTCTTGGGTATCGTTCCTCCTCAGGAGCTGTCTGTCCACCTTGTTTTTTGAGACAGGGTCTCTCATTAGCCTAGGGCTCACCTCATAAGCAAGGTTGGCTGGCCAACAAGGCCCAGGGATCTGTCTGCCTGTCCCTCTCCAGCACTGAGGTTACAAGCCTTTGCTACCACATCAGGTTGCAAGCCCTTACTACCACATCAGATCCACACGTGGATCTGTTTAAAACTACAGGTTGGGTTCACTAGCCTACAAAGACCGCGCTACTGAATTCCCTCCCCACTCCAGTCTTCCCCACACCTCTTTAACTTTCAGTCTCTTGCCAAAGGCAGCATGGATATTACTGAATTCCCTGTATACACATAGCAAATTAGCAATTTTTCAAGTCAGGGACATAGAGACAAAGTCCTCATCTCCCTCGGTTATTATTAATTTGCTACAGTTATTTTCCCATCATTGACATTTCCATCAGGAGGGTTTTTTGTTGTTTACTTTTTTCCCTGAGCTTTGCATCTATTCTGCTGAAAGCTGGCGCTGCTTTCAGGGTTGATCATTCGGAGATGTGAGGAATAATACAATGTAACATATGACAAAGAAATTCCGAAGCTATACTATTCAACCTGCTGGCTTTACAGATAAAGAAACTGACAGTGAGGTGAAGTGATTTGCAAACGATAACACACACACAGCTCTTCTACAGATCAACAGTGCTGGGCAATGAGGCTTCCACCCTGCCTCTCTCCTCTGCATAACTAGCACAGACAAAAACAAGTTCTCCCTTGCTCTGGTCTCTGCCTTTCTCAGCTGACCTCCATTAATTGCTGGGATATAAAGAAATGCCAAGAGAGCTGGAAAGATGGCTCAGCAGTTAAGAGCACTGGCTGCTTTTGCAGAGGACCTGGGTTCAATTCCCAGCACCTACATGGTGGCTAACAACCATGAGTAACTCCAGTTCCAGGGGATCCAACAATGTCTTCTGACCTCTGAGGGCACTGCACAACATGGGTGCACTCACATGCATGTAGGCAATACACACACAGAAAATAAAAAGAATAAATAAAAATTTGTAAATGGCAATAGACTTGACTTAGAAGTTTGCAGTCCCCAAAGACATGCAAAACATGAAGCATTTTTGGAACCCCTGAGACCTAGAAAAGCAATCCTAGGCTGGGCTGATTCTGGGTCTGGTTCTAGCCTGGGCAGAGAACTCTATCAGGGAAAAGTTTGCAGACAAACTGTGATCCTGGTAGAGACAAGGCTACAGCAAGTGTCTCACAAGTCTTGCCTTTTCTGACAAAGCCAGACTTGCCTTCCTCTCATTCCTGTGGACACAGTGGCACGTATCCAGGTGGAAGCACCAGAGCCCTGAACAGAGCAGAGCAGTGAAGGATTCTGCCTGGCTCCCTCCCATGACTTTGTATTTGGCACCAACTGGAAGCAGGCAAGCAGGTGTTCTTTCTGCACACCTGAGCCACATCCAGGTATTAACCAGCCAACTCCAGTTTGTTTTGTTTTGGTTTGGTTTTGGCTTGTTTTGTGACAGGATCTCTGCCGGAGCCTGCCGGCAGAAATCGAACTGTAAGTGAATTGGGGAGTGAGGATTGAGAGAGAGAGAGAAAGAAAGGGAGGGGGAGAGAGAGAGAGAGAGAGAGAGAGACGAGGAGAGAGAAGACGAGGAGAGAGAAGACGAGGACAGATTCAGGAGAGCTCTCAGTCAATACTGAGGCCTCGACTTTATTTTGCTCAGTGTATTTATAGGAACAATACAACCATCATTTACATATACAGGATTATTCAAAACACCTACATCTACTTAACAAAAGGTGCTAAGCCTAGGATTTAAGATAAGCTTTCCTCTGGGTGATTAAATCAGACCTCCCTATAAGGATTTACAAGATCCCTACAAGGATTTACAAGATCTTCAGCCTTGGGTTTATAGGATTTTCAGCCCTGGGCCTAAGATAATCTCTCCTTCAAGTGAATAAATCATTCACATTGCAAAACACCCTAATCCCACAGCACTTCTGGGATCAGCAAGACTGATCCCTGCTTGATCAAAGTTCAAAGCAGTCAAATGGCTCCCGACATCTCCCCCCTTTTTATTTTTTAAAGAACCATAGCCTTCCCAGCTATGGACAGAAAGACTGTGCCTGTCTTAGGTTGTTCCCTCTGAGACATAAGCCTTACCCGTCATTGGCATACCCAGTTCCTTACGCCTGGATACCCTGTCTTAGGTCAGCTTAGTTCGAGAGAATCTTACCCGTCTCTGACTACCAGCCTCTGCAAGGGGCAACTCTACTTAAGGTAGAGTTCAGAGCCAAGAATTTTGTAAGCCAGCCTAAGTATCCCAGGAATGTGCTGAGGATATCACCAATGGAGGGAGCATGCAAATTCTAAAGAGAACACATAGGCCCACGGCTATAACACCTTCCAACCCTAAGGTCAAAGAAGATCCTGAAAGCAAAAAGGCTCTCGGTTTTACTAACAACTCAGCAGCAGTTCTTGCCGCTTCAAATCCAAGCTGCTCTGTATTTTTTCACCCTTCACCATTTCTCAGTATGAACTGGATCAGATCTAAGGATAAAATCTTCATCATGCCAATGCAGTCCTTTCTCCCAATCATATTGACTGACTGTATATCTTAGAAGCAACACAAGTCCATAGATAATACTTAATTGTCCAATGTCCTGATTTTCTGATCAATGCATGATATATGTGAATAATTAGAGTTAAGCTTTCGTTGTACTGTCATTTCTTCCCATCCAAGGATGTCCTGATAGGTGAGTATCATTCATCATCACTACAATTTTCTTTTCTTCCGATATGGCTGGATGCAACATAGTTGAATCTGGCACATGAGTCCAATACAGTTCTCCGTGCATCATCAGGCAAAGCCTCCATCACAGACAGCTACAACAGCATCACCCTTCCTCCTTTCAGTCCCTGTGAACCGGAACAGCCTCTCTGGCAGCCACCTGGCATCGTCAGCATTCTGTGGAAAAACACAAACATGCCCTCTTCCCCATATTAGTACTGGGTCTTTTCAGGAGCTATAATTAGTCCTTGTTCTTTCAGAGCTTGTTGTAAATGAGCATAGGCTGCAAGTAAAATTCCCTCCTGCTTATGCCTGAAAAAGGTTTGCATTGATACATGGAGTTAAGCCTGTTTTTATAAATTACTTTAGTCCCCCGGGGGTTTAGGCATTCTGTCCCGCCCCCCCATCTCTATCCAGCCATCAATGTCCCAGTTCCCTTTGGCCAAGCAGGTCAGGCCACCAAGTGTCCGGAGCTGTGAAGGTGGTTGTCTGGCTGGCTATCTGTGAGGTGGTGTTGGACTTGACTCTCTGTTGGACCACAGTCTGTTGGTGGGTGTTGGAGATTTGTCCTGTCCAATTCCAGGTTGAACTCCATCATTATCCATAGTAGGTCTTTGGAAGTCATGGTAACCTGTGTAAGGAAACATAGGCCTCAGGGGGTTCTTCCTCCTGGGCTAAAGGGTTAAATTTTTTTCTTTTACTAGTTGTATTTGGTCTCTGGTGTTGTAATATTTTAAATTTTTTTTGCCAGGATCCAACAAAGGCTGTGGCTCATCCATAAGGAACATAGAGCCATGTACTTTTGGTCGCTATTTTTGTTTACTCCAATGTTTGACAAATTTAGGTTTCATTTTGGATTTTTGAAGATTTTAAACAATGCTAGTTGGAGCTGAATGTGGGGTCACAGACTCTCTATTCCCCCTTTTTGTTTTTATAATTGTGCTCCATGATAGCTTGTCCCTGTGGGTTGTGAGGTTTTTACTTTTTGGGGGCAAGCCTAATGTGGCAAAGTATTGGAAATAATTTCCTTTAAAATAGATAAAGATATTATATAAACAAATATCAGAATTTAAAATACTTTCCTGTAAAAAAAACCCAGTAAATGCATAAGACAATGTAAAAAGAGTAATTTTCTAAACCAGTAAACACCATACTAAAAGTTAAAATTTTAAATACTTTTCATTAGAAACAAACCAAAATGATACTAAAATGTTGACATTGTCTCCTTTTAATTTGACATAGAAATGTATTAACCTAGTTATAAAGGCCCTGTGAGAGAACTTCTTGCTTTTTTATGGTCTCATCAAGAATTTAAAATGAAAACCCAAAAAAAAAACAAATTGCAGTAAGATTAGGACATGTGATTAAATGCCTGTGGCCCAGGAAATTCTCAAATTATCATAATCTCCTGAAGGCCTCTAGTTACATATTTTATATTGTATGGTATATGACTCTCCTGTTCACAAAAACTTAAAATGATTAGCTCTAGTTAGAATAACATTTAAAGCGGCAGCCAGCGCTACCTTGAGTATACGAGGAAGATGAATGATAACCTGTTGAAATTAGTTTATCCCTTAGTTATTCATCAACAACACAATGTCCTTGCACTGAGGCTGTATTGTTCTTTCTTTTATTTGTTATAGGGTAAGGTGGCCAGCCTTATCCCACAACAGGTTTTGAAGAACATTCTGAAGTGGGATTTAGTCTGAAGCTAGGTGGCCAATCCAGCTCCAGAGTCAATCTCTCAGTGTTATCAAAAATTTACACACAAAGATTTATCTCTTTTACACTCAGTGGTTTACATGGGACAGAAGAGCTGTTGAGTTCAGCAATTACTTAGCAGGGATGAAAACAGAAAAAGAATCACAACTTATTATATTATGGGTTTACAATATCACTACTTATAAGCTAACTGTCTATTACATATACTTTACACTTATAAAACTATGGGCTTACATTATTACAACTTAAAAACTATCAAACTTTTAAGACTTACTTAGCACATGCTTCTTATACTTATGAATATATTCTAATTATTTATCTAATACATAAAATTACACTTATAAACTTATGGGTCTACATCATTAAAACTTACAAACTATTTAACAGATGCTACAATTTCACTTAGGCTAATTGCTTATTACATATACTTTATATTTATCTACATCATTACAACTTGCAAACTATTTAAAAATGCTCCTCCTTTTAAAGGACCCTCCTCTCCACAGGGGGCAGAGAGCCCAATCTAGGTTGCCTCTGAAATACTAAGGCCCCAACTTTATTTTGCTCAACTATTTTCCCTATCCAGAGCACAGGAATTCAGGTAAGAAGCCAAATTAGTGAACCTGGTCAATTTCAGGGACTTCCTGAAGCTCTTGACTTGTTTACTTCCTGAGCTTAATGAGCTTCCCTGCAGGTGGGAATGTTTCACTTCAAAACAAAAATGGTTCCTGACAACCCATAACATATAAAGAAATAGAAACAAAACAAAAACCTCCGGAATGATAAAAGCTGAGACCTAGATAAATTCACAGCAAAATCCTTTGCCTGCCTTGAAGGTAGTACTTTGCATTGAAATCTTTTCATAGGTTCCTTAAAATTTATTGAAGGCACACTGAATGCAAATCTTTTACAATCCTGAGTCGCAAGAGGAATAGTAGTATAAAAACAGTCTTTTAAATCTAAGATAATCTTATAAGTATTTTTAGGAATAGCAGAAGGAATAGGTAATCCAGGTTGCAGAGCTCCCATCAGCTCCATTGTTTCATTAACCTTTCTGAGATCTTGTAATAACCTCCACTTTCCTGACTTCTTTTTTATAACAAAAATTGGTGAATTCCAAGGTGAATTAGAAGGCTCGATATGGCCGCTCTCTAGCTGCTCCTGTACTAGCCGCTCTGCAGCCTAAATTTTTTCTGTAGTATGGGGCCACTGATCCACCCACACAGGTTCCTCATTTTTCCAAGTTATGGGATCTGCATGGAGTACAGGTTGTTCAGTGACCCCCTCTAAAAATACCCTAGTCCTCTTCTGGGAGGTCTGGGAACAGGTAACAGTGGCTTTTGCCATCCCTGACTATTCTTTCCCAATCCCTGATCTGGCAAAAGTCCCTGATTGAACATTTGACTAGTAACTACGTTACTAGGACTATACAGATATACTCCCATGCGGCTCATCACGTCTCTCCCCCACAGATTAACTGGCAGACCTGGAATGATGTATGGTTGAAAAGTTCCCTCGTGTCCTTCCTCATCTCTCCAAGTTAGTATATTGCTCTGCTCTGGGCTCTTACTCTGACCAATTCCTTGTAACTGTGTCATGGAGGACTGTTTTGGCCAATGCGAGGGCCACTGATTAGCAGTGAGCACTGAAACGTCAGCTCCAGTATCTAATAAACCTTGAAACTTTTTTCCATTGATGGATAATGTCAGCTCAGGTCTTTTGGCACCTATAGCCTGTATCCAATAAGCATCTGAGGACCCGAAGCCTGCATCACCTCTTCTAGGATTTTTTACTGTATTTTTAGTAGCAATTTGAGGAAGTAATACTAACTGAGCAAGTCTTTGACCTTCCGTAATTACCGATATCCCACTAGGAGAATGAATCATGATCTTTATCTCTCCTTCAAAATCTGCATCAATAATTCCTGGGGCCACCGTAATCCCTTTCATAGTAGCACTGCTTCTTCCTAACAATAGTCCTACAGTCCCCTTGGGCAAAGGACCATAAACCCCTGTGGGAAGGGCTTGCATTCCCATCTCTGGAGTTCCCTGATCGGCAGCAAAGTCCAGATCTCTCCCTAGCTTTTCCCATGAAGGGATCCTGAGGCTTCTGGATACCGCGAACCAAGGTGCAATGGTATCACAGTCCTCCAAGAATCTCTCCAAAGTGCTTTTCTTAATCTTTAAATTCTTAGAACGAAGTAGCTCATTTAGAGCCAAAAAAAATTGGGTGAGAACTGGTATTTCCCATAATGTTTTTTTGGGTACCTTTTGTACAATCTCTACAAAAACAGGCAAAAATAAGGTACCAGAATACAAAACTAATGACCACTCCTATAGCAAGGATCATGTAAAAACCCATGCGCTCAACCCGTTATTTTATTTTCGGTTTGCTATCCCGCGAACTCTCCCCGCCCCGTCTTTGTCTACAGAGGGAGCAAAGTACCGCTTTTGTCGCGGATCCCCACTTTACCTGAGGACTTTCCCGCTTTTGTCGCGGATGGATCCCCATTACCTGAGGACTTTCCAGTGCACTGCCCTGACTGCAAAAAGTTCTGAGTCCTTTAAAGAAGTTCCCCGTACGGGCCACCACTTGTCACGACCACCTCGTCCAGCAAGGAAGACGCAACACCAGACTCTTCTTTATGCAGTTTATTCAGGAACCTTGAACAATCTTCTGACCCATTTTTACTCCTGAAGTTACTCACCACTCACCGCACCCCTTTTCCTTAAACTTGAGCTCAATTTTCCTTTGCGGTGTCCTTCACTGTACCCCCAGTATTCAGGCCCCACGTTGGGCGCCATATGCCGGAGCCCACCAGCAGAAATCGAACTGTACCTGAATTGGGGAGTGAGGATTGAGAAAGAGAGAGAGAGAGAGAGAGATGAGGAAAGAGAAGACGAGGACAGATTCGGGAGGGCTCTCAGTCAATACTGAGGCCTCGACTTTATTTTGCTCAGTGTATTTATAGGAACAATACAACCATCATTTACATATACAGGATTATTCAAAACACCTACATCTACTTAACAAAAGGTGCTAAGCCTAGGATTTAAGATAAGCTTTCCTCTGGGTGATTAAATCAGACCTCCCTATAAGGATTTACAAGATCCCTACAAGGATTTACAAGATCTTCAGCCTTGGGTTTATAGGATTTTCAGCCCTGGGCCTAAGATAATCTCTCCTTCAAGTGAATAAATCATTCACATTGCAAAACACCCTAATCCCACAGCACTTCTGGGATCAGCAAGACTGATCCCTGCTTGATCAAAGTTCAAAGCAGTCAAATGGCTCCCGACAGATCTCATGTAGCCAAGGCTGGCCTCTAACTCCTGATCTTCATGCCTCCATTCTGGAGTGCCGGGATTACTGGTGTGTGCCATCACGCCCAGCTTCAAACTCTCCTTTGTAGAGTTGACTCTGGATTGGAAAGTCGTCAGGCCATGCATTTGAGCCCTGCTGTGTGGAAGCATAAATGAAGGCCCACAGAACATGCCTGAGGCATAGAAAAGTTCCTAAGACAAGTTAGAAGGGGGATGGAGATGGGAAGAGGGAGAAACCCACATATAAGCAGTATAGGGAGCTGGGGAGCTGGGTGTATAAAGTGCTTGCCATGCAAGTGTGAGGGTCTGATCGTCAGATCCCACGTAAATTCCAGGTAGGCATGCAGGCCCATTTGTAATCCAGTGCTCAGGATATGGACACCGGGGGCCTAATATAATAAGAAATAAAAATTTTATAAGGACTGGCGCAATGGCAGTTAAGAGCACTAGCGACTCTTGCAGAGGACTCTGGTTCGATCCCGGCACCCACATGGGAGCTAACAACTGTCCATAACTCAAGTTCCAGGGGAAGCCAATACCCTTTTCTGACCTCTGTGGACATTGCACGACACAGGTGCACTTACATACATGCAGGCAATAGACTCACACACCAAAAATTACAAAAGAAATAATAGCCACAGGGGATCCCCAGAGCAAGCTGGTACCTAGAAGAGTCAAAACTGTGAACTCCAGGTGCAAAGAGAGACTCTGCCTTAATGTATAAGGAGGAGAGTGGTCAAGGAAGACACACATCAACTTTGGGCCTCCACAAGCACACACATGCACATGCCGCCCACATACATGTGAACACCCCATACACATATGCACACAGACAACACATACATGAAAAAAGTTGTTATGGTTTAGACATGAAGTGTCCCTCAAAAGGCTTCATGTGTTGTAGGCTGCTGGTGCTAATGAGAGGTAATTAGATTATAAGAGCACTAACTTCATCAATGGGTTAACCCATCAATGACTTCATAAGTCCTTAAGGCTCTTAGGAGATGGGGTGTACTTAGAAAAAGGTTACTGACGGGTATCTGTCACCTCCCATCTCTCCCCCTCGTTCTCTCTCTGTCTTCTCTTCTCCCTCCCTCTTCCAGGCTGCTGTCTCTTCCTGGCTGCCATGGCATGAGCGGCTTTTCCTCCCCATGTCCTTCTACCTATGATGTTCTGCCTCAGCACATGCCCAGAAACATGAAGCCACAGCACCCATGGACTAAAACTTCAGAAACATGAGCCAAAATTACTTTAAATTGTTTCTCCCAGGCATTTGGTCACAAGCAATACAAAAACTAACATAAAAGTTCTTTCACGTGATCAGGGATGATACTCAAATACTTTAACCAGATGGACACAGGTACTAATGAAGCAAAGGTGGATGTTCATGTATGGTCCTGCAAGCAGTACACACAACCCTCTGCACAACCGAGAAGAGGGTTCTCACAGTAAAAATTAAGAAACCGAGGTTCAAACTGCCATTTAGGCCTGTGCATCATCACACTGAAGATCTGTTTGCTTGTTTTACAAGTTTCAGGGGCCGTTTAAATGGACATGGTGGCCCCTGCCTTTAATCCTAGCACTCTGGAGGCAGAGGCAGATCTCTGTAAATTCAAGCCCAGACTGTTCTACATGAAGAGTTCCAGGCCAGACAGGGCTACAGTGAGAGCATTATCTTTGTTTTCTTCCAGGTATCTCCATCTGTTTCAGGTTTGTTGAGACAGGATCTCCCAGTGTAAATTAGGCTGGCCTCGAACGCCTGATCCTCTCTGGTCAGCTTCCTGGATTTGTTTCAGGTTCTTACAACTTGTGTGTGTGTGTGTGTGTGTGTGTGTGTGTGTGTGTTTCCTGCATCTAAGTGTGCACCCGTCTTGTACAAAGTCCAGGGAGACAGAAGATAGCATTGGATGCCCTGGAACTGGAGTTATGAACAGTTATTAGCCACCATGTGGGTTCTAGGAACTGAACCTGATCCTCTAGAAGAGAACCCAGTGCCCCTAACTGCTCAGACATCTCTCTAGAAATTTACAACTACTTTTTTTTATTTATGGTTTGTGTTCAATGCCAATCAACTCTCATAACAATCAATCATAACAATCAACTTCTCATAACATGAGAAGTTACCATGAACCAAGCATAAATACACAAATACAATATACAATCAAATAGATGTACAGCATTCAGTGATGAAAACTATTTAAAAATATGATCTGATAATCAAAGGGATTCCAAATGTGGCTATTCTGATCTGTTGTTTTGTTTGTCTCTTTTAGAAAAGTATGTACACAAAGAGCATAAAAGATTGTGTGACTCTAATGGAAGTTAGAGTCTAGCCATCACACCCTAAAGGCGTGATTTACAGGTTTGGCTCTTTCCCATATTCGCCTTTCTAATTAATTTCAAGATTTTTAATTTTACCTTCATAACAGACTGTATTTTAAATTATGAAGTTCTCAACATATGTGGGGAAAAAGCAACACTCTGAGATTAGTTGAGGTCAGTGCAGTTCTACTCTGTGAGTCAGCCTTGCTAAATGAATCTGGCCCTCTCCTTGACTGAAAATGAGAGATGAAAAATGACCAATGTTTGACTTTGTGAGGTAAGAGTTATTCGTGATGGCTGGATTTAGGGAGGTGGGTTCCAATCCACCACAGCCTGGCACATGTCAGTTACTATATAAACATCAAATATAATGTCAAGCCTATAGCTGCAGGGGTGGGCTGGGGGTATAAAAAAGTTCAATTCCAAACAGAACAGTGACAGCTTAGCAGTATGAAGCTTCATCCAGTTTTTCATATTAATGAAAAATTCGTAATGCTGAAAGAATACATGGAAGATCTATAGTATCGTCTGGTAGCTCCTTCAGATGTACACCTAAATAGGATCATGGAAGCTTTTGGACTATTAACTGTTTTATGGCCTTATGAAACAAACCAAATGAAACTGAATTGCCATTCTATCCTTATCTCTAGATAAAACCTATGCCTGATTTCAAGATAGAGTCTCAAATGTCCATATTTCTTAAGCCACATTCATGTGAAATCATGTGAATTTTGAATGTTATTTTTCTTCATCTTGTACATAAAATTCCAGCAGATTTAATACTGGTGTTCATCATCTGTCAGGCTCTTTATATGTCCTTCAAACCAATTGAATTTGCAATTCTGTTTTAATACAATATGGTGTGGTCATAGATCTGATGCAGACCTGTTTCTTACTTGCCACATCGGACTTGTAGTTGCCATTTGGGGTGGGTCTAGAAGAGAGAAGTAGAGATGTTCCTTGGTCCAAGTCTCTAACAGTAGTAACAGAAGAGGAAGCGACACCACGAAGGGACCAGCTGTTGACTGCAGAGCATTGCCACCTGCCCTGGTTGTTGCATGTTGATCAAGGGAGATGTCCTCTTGGTTCCTGAAAGTATTAATGAGAGGCAAGAGAAGAAAAAAATTAAAGTTTTTCTTAATCCACAGAACCCCAGAGGCCATCTGCTTCTTGCTCTCTAGTTTTCTGGGCCTTCTATTTGGAAGCTAATGTGTGGTGGCTAACTCTGTGGGAGCACTGCATCGGGCCACAGCTGGTAAGGGAAGCACGACAGACAATGTCAAATCAAAGGCCTGCTCAGTGCCAAGCAGGAAGTCGGGTCAGTGAGTCAGAGCCAGGCAGCACAAAAGGGACCAGACAGGAAGGCCAGAGCTGATACCAAAAGGCAGGGTGTGAGCAAGTGAAAAACTCAGGCGGGGAATCGGTGAGTGGGGAACAGATGCCCAATACAAGGCAGAGATGTCTGGATATGGCTTCAAAGACAATGGCGAGGGAGGCATAGGAGATTCACACACAGCACATGGGAATGGAGACCCTTCCAGTCTCTCCAGAAGCAGTTGGTAATGCATATTCTAAACCCCCCTGAGGAAATCCAGGCATGATGGCACACACCTGTAGTTCTAGCTATTTGGGAGGCTGTGGGGGGAGGAGGAGCCCCCAATTCAACAAGGATAACGGCGACGATGGTGACGATCCTGACAAAAGCAACAGCGATGGTGACAGCAGTGATGGTGACGGCAGTGACGGCAGTGATAACGATGGTCACGACAGTGATGGCGACGACACTGACGGTGACATGATGATGACGACGATGACGGTGATGACGACGGTGATGACGACGATGACGACGATGATGATGACGACGACGATGACGACGATGACGGTGATGACGGTGATGATGACGATGATGAAGATGACGATGATGAAGATGACGATGAAGATGATGACCGGGACATTTCTATTCCCAGAAAATCCACTGCTACTCCAATTCCTGTACACAAGAGAGACTCGGTTTTTAAAAATACAAAATAAAACTGCTGAATGTGATACAGCTATATATGAGACTGTTCAGCTCAGTAATGAATTAGGAACTTAAGTGACTACCAATAAGGAATTGGCTAAAATTGTGACAGAGCCCTTTAAGAGAATACTAGTATCTCAAATGACAACATAGATTAATAGCTTTTATTTCGGATTATCAGTATTTTACCAGGTAATAAAATAGTCCTTCCTGCCAGATGTGGTAGTGCACGCCTTTAATCCTGGCCTTCAAAAGGCAGAGGCAGATGAACCTTCAGAATCTAAGAGTTCAGTGTTCTCAGCCTCATCAGTGTCTTTCCATACATACCAAGTTTCAGGATCCCACTCTTCCTAGTCAATGCCTCCCTTCTAAAACCCACACCACTCAATGTTGGGATTAAATTTGCAGTGTAAGTCAGCCAACCATATAATGAGGTCTTAGGGTTGATTTTCAACTTGAGTTCTATGGGACACAGTTAGAAATCTTTAGATTGTTTATGAGAATCTGGAACCAGTTGATTTCATCATTGATTCTTTACTTTCCTTTGTCACTTTATCCAGAGATGCTGGAAGTAACTGGCCAGGACTGATCACTATTTTCCTTACTTTCACACAAATGGTCAACAGTTTTATACAATCACTAAATTCCTATGAATTGGGAGCATCAAATCCATTCATTTTGATAAGCTCTAACACTGTTGACACCATGGACTGTGAGTGCTTCCCCATGCTACCACCAAAGTCTGTAGTAATCATCGGTTTCATCACAGTGGGGAACCAGCTATAATCAAACCCCACAACATAAATTCATCCTTACAGTTCTGTTTCTGTAGAAACACATTCCTGGTACCACAATCTGTATTACTCAGGGTTCTCTAGAGGAACAGAACTGATAGTGTTAACATATATATTAAAAAGGGATTTATTAATTGACTTACACTATGGTCCAAGTAGTCCAACTGTCTCACACTGGGGAGCCTGAAAATCGTTAGTTGCTCAGTCCACGAGGCTGGGTGTCTCAACAGTCCCAACCTGATGCTGAAAGTCTGGGTGAGTCCTGGAGAGCTGCAGGTCTTCAGTCTACACTGGAACCCGAAGATGTTGGTTCTACTATCAGCAAGGAATGCAACAGGAAAGACAAACCCACCAGCAAGAGTGAAGGCAGGCAGGCAAAAAGCAAAAAGCATACTCTGTCTGTCCTTTTATATGGCCTGCCAACAGAAGGTACCGCCTACATGTAGGGTGGGTCTTCCTTATTTAAATAATCTAATCAAGAAAATCCCTCACCTGAGTGCTCACCACTTGTGTTTTGATGGATTCCAGATCCAGGCAAGTTGATAACCAAGACTGGCTGTCACAGCCTGTAAACAGGGACAGATCAAGGCCACACTGGTAAGGGCTATGGACAAGAAACTCGATAGACATTATAATCAGGAGCAAGAACTAAAGCAAAACCCAATGATGACTGCTGAGAGTTACCTATGCCACTTGGAATTTAATTTAGCAAAATAATGCTAATACAATTAAAAATTGTAAACTCAATTTGACCAGGCACAGTGGACACGCCTTTAATCCCAGCACTCTTGAGACAGAATAAAATTAAAAATTTTAAACTCAATTTGACCAGGCGTGGTGGACACGCCTTTAATCCCAGCACTCTTGAGACAGAATAAAATTAAAAATTTTAAACTCAATTTGACCAGGCGAGGTGGACACACCTTTAATCCCAGCACTCTTGAGACAGAAGCAGGGGAATCTCATGAGATCAACACTAGTCAGGTCCACATAGACAGCTCCAGGTCAGTGGGGGCTACAGGAAGACCCTGTCTCAAAAAACAAACAAAAATAAATAAATACTCAGTTTATGCTACTCACTATGCTAGATATTAGAGATTCAGAGTTCATGAAAACTTAGCAAAGTCACAGATCTCATGTAGTTATAATCAAGTGGGAGCAGGAATAATCAACTAATAAATAAGCAGAAGAAAACTATCAGTGATGTTTAAGCGTCATCCAAAAGCCCATTGTCTTATAGTACATGTCATTGCTAGAGAGATGGTTCAGCAGATTGGTGGTTAAGAGCACTGGCTGCTCTTGCAGAGGACCTGGGTTCAGTTCCCAGCACCCACATGGTGATTACTAACTGTCCATAACTCCAGTTCCAGGTAATATGGTGCTCTCTCCTGGTCTCTGTGGGCATTACATAACATGGGAACATTTATGTAGGCAAAACACTCATATATATAAACATAAACATAAATAGATATAAAATTTTAAAGTACACGCCATGGAGAAAGAGACTATAATAAACATTCATGTACCTATTGCTATTGCCAATCTTTTATTCTTTTTCTTTGTTTTTTTTTTTGAGACAGTCTTCCTGGCAGCTGGTCTAGAACTTACTACATATACCAAGCTGGCCTCAATCTCTCAAAGATCTGTGTGACTCTGAGTATTGGGATTAAAAGTTTGTACCACCACACCTGGCCACTGTTCTTCCTTTCAAGTGTCATATTAATATTTCTCCATCTTCAGATGTAACTATTGTCAAAAATGGTTGTTACTAAACGTCAAGTACTCAGAAGAGGACACATCTTTGCCAAACCCAGGCAAAAGGAATGGGCTGTTTGTGGGTGGCAAAATGTTACAACCTGTTCCTGACCATGGGTAAGAGGTGATTGGCAATAGGTAAAAATCACTGGCCTTGGAGAAAGAAAAATAAGAGCCACGTGTGGAATGCCACACACCTACAATCAAAGCAGTGGAAGGAAGATGACTGCAAGTCAGAGGCTAGCCCAGTCTACACAGCAAGCTCCAGTTCAGAAAAGCCAGAGCTATATTATTAAATCCTGTCTGAAAAAATTGAGGGAAAGGAGGAAAAGAGGAAAGGAGCATGGGAGTGGGGGGAGATAAAGAAAAGGGCAGAGGACACATGTGTGAAGCATCCCAGACGTCAAGGACTATGGTTTCTTTTTCCTTTTTGTGTATAAGTCAAAGGCTCAAATACATGTGATGGGAAGTGTCAGCAAACAAGGGCTCAGCTCTGACTGGGAGCTACGTAGTTATTTTACTTCTTTGCACCTCCGTTTTTTCTTCTTTGTTTATTATTTTATTTTATGTGTATGAGTGTATTGGCTGCATGTATGTAAGTGCACCCATGTTGTGCGATGCCCACAAAGGCCAGAAGAAAGCATCATATTACCTGGAGTTATGTAACTGGAGTTACATACGGTTGTTAGCTGCCATGTGGATGCTGGGAACCAAACCTGGGTCCTCTGCAAGAGCAGCCAGTGCTCTTAACTGCTGAGCCATCTGTCCAGTCTAAACACTTCAGTTTCTTTATCCATAAAGTGAGGACAATATCCACTATGGTGCTGTTTGAAGGTGATGTCACCTTATCTATTCTGCTCATCACAGTGCTTAATTCTCTTATGGGGAGCTGGTGAGATAGCTTAGCTTTTGTTTGCTGTCAAACCTGGAGACCTGATCTCAGTCCCTAGAACGCTAGGATAAAAAGAGAGAAATAACTCCCACAAGTCGTCCTCTGACCTCCACACATGTGCCATGACACAGGTACATACACACACAATAAACGTGAAAAAGGTTTGTCTTGCCAGCTGTTGTGATGCATGCCTTTTAATTCCAGGCCTCAGGAGACAAAGAGAGTTAAAGCGGTGAGAGTTCCAGGTTAGTCAGGCCTATATAATGATACCCTGTCTCAAAAAAACCACAATTTTTCTTCTTAACTCTCCTATAAAACTTAGAGCAGAAAGTGTTACTTGCTATCAAGCCCAGTTCCATTTTTTCCTGGCAACTGTGTTAGAGACTACATTTCCCAGCCTCCCTTGTAGTTAGAAATGGCCCTGTGCTCAAACTCTCACAGGGAATGTGAGAGTGTGCTTTGCGAGCTATTTCTAAGAATGGCCCTGAACCATTGACTCTTATTCCAACTCTTGGAGTGACCTGTGAAAACTGATAGGATCTCCATGTCTAGATCCACAAGTGACTATGTAGAGTCCTTATTGCCAACAAGGAGCACTGATTTGAACTTTCTATCAGTAAGAAACTGAGGAGGGTTTAGGGTTCATCTGTTACAGTAGCTAGCTTTGCTTGAACTGACACAAGCTGAGAGAGATAAAGTCATAATTTGGACTTTATAACACCTAATTTATAACACTTTTTTTCACATTTTTAAAAAGATTATTTCTTTTAGTCTGGGTTTGGTGACATACACCTTTAACCCCTGCATTTGGGAGACAAAGGTAAACAAATCTCTGTAAAATTAAGGCCAGCCTAGTCTACCATATAAATTCCAGTCTAGTTGGGGACTATAGCGAAAACCTGTCTCTTTCACACATACACATACACACACACACACACACACACACACACACACACAAAGAAGACTGTGTGGGGAGGGTTCTGGAGAGATGTGTTAGTGGTTAAGAGCACTGGTTGTCCTTGCAGAGGACCTAGGTTCTGTTCCAAGTACCCACACTGCAGGTAAAAACCATCTGTAATTCCAGTTCCAAGGGATCCAATGTCTTCTGGCTTCCACAAGCATTGCACACACATAGTACACTCACATATACACAAGCAAAACATTCACACACATAAAGTAAAACTAAATAAATACGTATTTTTTAAAATTTGTTTAAAGATTTGTGTGTGGCCAGGTATGGTTGTGCACACCTTTAATACCAGCACTTAGGTGGGTCTCTGTGAGTTCAAGGCCTGCCTGGTCTACATAACAAGTTCCAAGACAGCTGGGGCTATAGGGAGACATGTCTCAAAAAAGAGCAAAGAAAAAACTGTGTGTATATGTATGAATGTTTTGCCTACATGTATGCATGTGCATTACACGCATGCCTGGTACTCAAGAAAGCCAGAGGGGGCATCAGATACCCTGGAACTAGAGTTATAGACAGGTGTTAGGCACCCATGCAGATGTTAGAAACTCAAACAGGATCCTCTGGAATTGCAGTAAGTGCTCTTAGCTGCTGGACCATCTCTCCAGCCCTTTTTCACATTTTAAAATCATGTGTAAATCAATCTGTAATCAGCAGCACCTCAGTTTGCTAACAAATCACTAGCAGCAAGGCAATAGCCATAACATGATGTAGTTACGTGGCCTGCACATGCACAAACCTGCCCACAGCCCTCCTTCTTCTGGTCATTTCCCTTTAGGCAGGTGCATTGTTAGTACTGTACGTGTACTATTATATTGTACATTTATGTACAATATTGTATTGCCATTTATGTCTTCATAAATGCCAGGGATGCAGTTCGGCTAGTAGAGTATGTCAAGCATGTATGAGGCACTGAGGTCAATCTCCAGCACTGCATAAACCAGGTATGATGTGCATGCCTGTAATCCCAGCGCTCAGTAGGTAGAGACAGGATGATCAGTAGTTCAAGTCAGTCAGGACTCCACGAGACCCTGTCAAAAAAAAATATTTAGAGATGTTAGAAAAGGCAAGGTAGTCAAGATGGCTCAACAGGTAAAGGAGCCTGCTGCCCAATCTGATGACCTGAACTCATCCCCACAACCCATATGGTAAAAGAAGAGAATCAACTCCCACAAGCTGTCCTCTGATTTCTGCATATGCCATGGCATACATGCTCACGTATACATGCATACACGCTCACATCGCTGAGATATGATTCTTTTCTTTTTCTTTTTGAGACAGGGTCTCCCTATAGCCCCAGCTGGCCTAGAACTTACTCATGCAGACTATGCTGACCTTAAACTCTCAGAGATCCTCGTGCTTCTGTCTCCTGAGTGCTGGGACTAAAGGCGTGCACCACCACGCCTTTGATGTGCATTGTATTAGCTCACTCAGTCCTCCCCATAAATATAAGAAAATTATTAGTTCCAACTTACAGATAAGTAAAATCAAGACAGGGATAGAAAGTTATATAACTTGTTTGCTGGTGATAAATGAATCTCTCCCTGTCCCAAGGCTGTTGAGTTTATTTGCGTGATCACTGATGATCAAATGAGTGAGTCACCTTCCCTTTCCCAGTGGCTGTGGAAAGAAATAATCCCATGACCTGCACACACTCCAGAGCCAGACCTCTGGGTTCAAAGCTAGGCCTGCAACTGACCTTTCAATTCCTTGGTTCTTTCATCTGTTGTAAGGATTAAATGATTACTATGCCGTGAGAAGATAGTAACCCTCAATAAAGGTAGAGAATGTGGTATGTTCCCCATAGGCTCACCTGTTTGAATACTTGGCCCCCAGCTAGTACCACTCTTTGGGAAGGCTTTGAAATCTTTAGGAAGTGAAATCTCACTGGAGGAGGAGGGTATCTGTGGGCAGGCCTTGAGGTTTTACAGCCTGGCCCCACTTCCTGTTCATGCTAAGCTTCCTGTGTGTAAATGCAATGTGACCCACTAGCCTGTGCTCCTGCCACCATTTCTTTCCTGCTTGCTGCCATGTCATTCCACCGTGATGGTATCCTTCTGGAACTGAAGCCACAAGATAATAAATAAAACATTTTTTTTAAATTCCAAATCTCCCCGGCATGTTGGTGCACATCTTTAATCCCAGCACTCAGGAGGCAGAGGCAGGCAGATCTCTGTGAGTTCAAGGCCAACTTGGTCTACATAGAGACTTCCAGGCCAACTGGGGCTACCAGGAGACCCTGTCTGAAAAAGACCAAAAACAATACAAATAAATGAAATAAGATCCCAAATCTGGAATCATTTATTATTATTATTTTATGTGCATTTATTATGTGTTGCCTGCATGTATGTAAGCACACTTGTGTCATGCAATGCCCACAGAGGTCAAAAGAGGGCATCGAATCCCCTGGAACTAGAGTTACAGACCATTGTGAGCCATCATGTGGGAGCTAGGAATCAAACCCAGATCCTCTGCAAGAGCAGTCAGTGCTCTTAACCACTGAGCCATCTCTCCAGTCCCGAGAAGAGTTTCTTAAGCCGAGGAGACAAACACAGCGGTATCATCACCAAGTCAAACATGAATGAGAAGGAGAAACTGCAAAAGTGGTAATGCTGCCCAGATTCTATTCCCAGCACCCACATGGCAGCTAATTACTGTTCCTGACACTAGTTCCAAGGGGTCCCACACACTCTTCTCACCTGCTCTGGCATTGCACAACAGGGGTGCACTTACATACATGTAGGCAATACACTCATACACATAAACAATAAAAAAATCATAATAAATAAGATCAAACATTTACAATTGAATTTTTAGAATACCGCCTGCCTGGCACAGCTGTGGTGTGCAATACAAGTTAGCCATGGTTATTATTCCTGAATCTATGTTTCGAAGACAACGAACCTGGCATACTTACCCATTCCTTGCT
This sequence comes from Eospalax fontanierii, assembly GCA_035773235.1. Taxonomy (NCBI): domain Eukaryota; kingdom Metazoa; phylum Chordata; class Mammalia; order Rodentia; family Spalacidae; genus Eospalax; species Eospalax fontanierii. The sequence continues at coordinate 17,941,881 of CM069526.1, forward strand.
TGCTGCGTGTGGGACTGTCTAGACTCTCACCACAACCAGGGTGGTACAAGTGGCCCCCCGGCACATCCTGCTCATCTTTATCCTGGTATATCAGGCACATGGTTGTTCGTGAACAATTCAACCTCAAATGGAAGAGTCAGCCTGACAAGAGACAGAATGTGCCCGTTCAGGACATAATGGAGAGTGCTACGTTGGGCAGAAAGCCAGTCTGAACCGTGTTTCCTCTGGCTGACTGCGGGGCACATTAGGAAGTGGAGCCCACCTGCAACATCACAACAGAATCGTCAGGAAAGTCGGGCGAATTCATGCAGTGGCAGTAAGAGGCTAAGGCCTGTGGCCGGGCATCTCCTCCTGAGAGAAAAACCTACCACTGTGAGATGAGATGAGATGAGGCCCCTCCGCTGTGACTCAGCAGGAAGCCAGCCACAGCATGACTCACTCTCCCTCCTACTGCCACACCCAGGGTTTTCCTCCAGGGCTTGCAGAGCTTGCTTGGAGGTAGAGGCAGAAGTCTTTGGTACCTGAGTCTACCCAGGCCAATAAAATAATTTCTGCCAAGATTTAACAGTTTAGTATTTATTTATTTATTATTAAACTATTTTTTATGTGCATGAGTGTTATGCCTGTTTGTATGTAAGTGCACCAGTGTCATACAGTGCCTGCGGAAGCCAGAAGAACTGGAATTACAGACAACTGTTAGCTGTCATGTGGGTGCTGGAATTCGATCCCAGGTCCTCTGCAAAAACAGCCAGTGGTCTTAACCAGTGAGCCATCTCTCCAGCTCCCTATTTACTTATTTTTAAAGTTTTGTGTGTGTGTATGTGTGTGCTTGTGTGAGTATGTGGGGGAGGGAGAAGAATCAGGGGAGGACAGAAGAGGGCGTCAGATCCCCTGGAGCTGAAGTTACAGGGGGTTGTGAGCCACCTGGCATGGATGCTGAGAATCAAACTCAGGGCCCCTGTAAGAGGGCAGTACATACTCTTAACCACTGAGCCATGTCTCCAACCCTTAATAACTTAGTATTTAGAAGCACAAACTCTGCCGCTGTTGGGAGTCTGCCTTGGCTACTTGTGCAAACCTGGAGCAAATTTCTTGGCCTTAGTCACAGTTCGCCCATTTGAACAATAATAATGTCGCCCTCAGAACAGTGAGAGAATGCAGAAGAATGTGGTCTGAGAGGGCTCCTCTTCAACACACCAGGCCTGGTCCCACTACAAAGCCTTTATACTTTGTATAAAGTTTTCACTGCCTAGAATGCCTTTGCCCTTGCCAGCCATTTGGCCAGGTGTCTCACTTAATTCTAGTTTTTACTAGATATTCATTTTCTCAGCAATCCTTCTAACTCCTAGTCCTCTGATATTTCCCCCAGTTAAGACAAAAGACAGGCAGGTGTGCTGGTGCACACCTTTAATCCCAGCACTGGCGAGACAGAGGCAGGTGGATCTCGTGAGTCCAAGGCCAGTTGGGGCTACAGGAACCCCTGTCTCGAAAAGACCAAAAATAGACAAATGGCAACCAATTTAGTTATAAATCTAGCTGCTTCTTTACTTGATCTGATCTTATAGATTGAATTACTTTTATTTGCAAATCATGAATCACGAAAGCCTCTGTTCTACACAGTAGAATGAGAGATCCCATGGGAAAGTGGCAAAATGTAGGTTTTATAAGGTGAGAACAACGAAACAGAAGAAAAGGGGGAAAAACTGGGACTGAAGATGAGCTCACTAGGAGAGAGTTTGGCTAGCATGGCCAATTGCGCAAGGCCCCAATTCAATCTCCTTCACTCCTTTAGAAAAAAAAAAACTGATAGGTAAAATAGAGAGCTCTAGGGGCTGGAGAAGTGGCTCAGTGGTTAAGAACATGTGCTATTGCAGAGGACCCAGATTTAGGATCCAATATCCACCTGGTGGCTTACCACCATCTGTAACCCCAGCTCCAGAGGATCCGACACCCTCTTCTGGCCTTTTTTGGAACCTCATGCATGCAGTACACATACATACACGTAAGCAGAACACTCATACACATAAAATAAATAATAAAAAACTGAATGTTTTAAAAGAAGAGGAATTTTATTACACTCAGTCAGGTAGTCTAGAATCTCCTGTGTTCAGGGGAAAGCTAGTCTATTTAAGGATCTATTTGTTCCTTTAAAGTTTCAGTTTCATCCTGCCTTTAATTTCAGTACTTGGGAAGTAGAGGCAGGTGGAACTCCGTGAGTTTGCAGCCAACATGGTCTACATAGAAAGTTCCAGGCCAGCCAGAGATATACAGTAAGACCTTGTCTAAACAACAACAACATGGTTTCAGTGAATCATGTGGCATTTACTGTGAATGACTCCATTTGGTTTGGTCTGGTCCAATAGACAAGCACTCAACTGGTCCAGTGGGGCCTAGTGTAGACAAGCAAGCACTCAACAAAAAGGGTGGCCTCCCATAATTTCTGTTTAACATCATTTTCCTTGTCACTTATCCTCATCTAACAATGAGTCTTCTCTCTTGGTTTCCCACAACCCACAGTGGGCTTGTCTATTTTCCTCACTGCTGTATTCCCAAGACCTAGAAAATGGCCTGGCACACATACACACACACACACACACACACACACACACACCCCTCAAAAAATTCATGTGGAATGAATGGCTTATTTACTTTGGACCTTAAATCACCAATTCCCAATATTATCAATAAACAAAACCAATAAAGTTCACCCTTCCTGAGAATCAGAGAAAGTTTCAAAGTTTAAAACTATACCACATACTGGGGATGGAGAGATGGCTCAGCAGTTAAGAGCACTGACTGCCCTTGCAGAGGACCTGGGTTCAATTCCCAGCACCCACATGGCTAACCATCTGTAACTCCAGTTCCAGGGGAATCCAATGCCCTCTTCTGATCTCCATGGGCATTGCATCACATGGGTGCACATACCTACATGTAAGCAATACACTTATTCACATAAAATAAAAATAATAAGCCAGGCATGGTGGCACACACCTTTAATCCCAGCAGAGGCAGGCAGATCTCCATGATTTCAAAACCAGCCTGCTCTACATAGTGAGTTCCAGGCCAGCTGGGGCTACAGAGAGACTCTGTCTCAAAAAGACCAAAAATAAATAAATAAATAAAATATTTTAAAACTACAATAAGGCCATCATTAGTTCATTAATGTTTGAATAATGGCCCCTTGAAGCTTAGAGACATCTACTGTTAGGACAGAAAACCCCGCTTCGGGAATTAGTCAGATGGTTGATAAATATATGTGAATCAGACTGAATAGCTAGTTTGTGATCCCCTCCTACATACAGGCATTTAAATTCAAATTTCAAAGATAATCTCTAACAGCAATGCACACACAACTTTAGGCTAAGTTCCCTGATCCGAGTCTCTAACCGTGGAATTATATTATCTCCGGCTGGATATTCCGGATTTTAAAACACTCAAATATTAATACTATTCAGAGCTTCTGATCCTCCCCAAAATGCTTTTCCTGCATGAGGGCACCATCAGGATATCAAGATCCCAAACAGGTTTCCCTGGCCCACGAGGCAGGTGTGCTCTTATCTACTTTATTTTGGGATAGTTTCCTGCTCTTTAAACTCTCCAAAGTTCAGCTGAGGATAATTCATGTTTGTATTCCCAAAGCCCAGCAAAGTTCCTCACACAGAGGAAAGAATGAGTGAGTGAATGAATGGATGACGATGGCCCAAAGGAGCGTTACGATCTCCATCATTCACTCTTCAACAACCGCCCTCCCTGGCGAGAGCCAACCGTCCAGATGGTATCAACCACCCAGCAGTGCTATTTTTCCCTGACTCCTCCGGGTGAAGGTCCACTGAAAAAGAGACTGGATTCACATCACTAATGAGAATTCTCAGTGCAGCCCGTGGCATCTGCGTGGAGATGGGCGACCCCACCCTGGTCCCCAAGGACAGTGAGCAGGAATTTGCCTCATGTTTGCAGAAAGGCCCATCCTGGTGAAGTTCCCAAACAAAGGGAGGCAGCTGTGAATAGAGCCTGCACTCCTACAGACGGAAATTGCCAGCACCCCTCCCACGCTCCCCACCTCCGCCACGTGGCATTTTCTCATTGAAATAGAGGGAAAGAATTAAGTCACCATCACACACACCCGCAACACACAGATGGGGAAAGGGGCCTAGGACAGACTTGAATTCTAATTTGTACTGAGCCTCCGCCCTCTCATCTGTGAGACAGGAAGAATCTTTGAGTGACCTGACTGGATACTGGGAAAATTAAATGCAAATCACGCCTTTTGTGTAGCCCCGCCCAGACCCTTAGCCCCGCCTCCGTGCGGGGTCCTCTGTGGGAGTCTCCAGGCACCCCTGCTCTCTTACTCCCAATGGGGTCCTCAGTTGCACCCCCGCCCAGGCACTGAAGCTAGCGGAATGTTAGTCACCGTCATGATTGTAATTTTGGTTCACAGAGTAACTGCAGAGCCTAGACAACCAACCCACACGCTAGCGCCCAGAGCCCACCACCTTGCACTCAAGGCTCTTGGAAAAGCGTGTCTGTGCAGCTGGAGTGAGGTCTCACTACCCCCTGATGTCACAACCACTTGCTACACACCCCCCCACACACATCATTTCTCTATAATAATCATTTTTTATAGAAGCTTTAAATCATGATTCATTAGCAAACGCAGGATCGGATATTTTCTGGCGATTTCTGACAGCAGCATAAGCTTGTGAGGATACCAGAGGAAGGCCCCTGTGGCCCCCTTGGCCTTGCGGACTGTGCTTAACCTGCTGATACTGGTGGTTGTCTTGCCAGTTTAGGTGTCTGTTTATCCGCCCTACTCACAGCCACAGGGCCTGGAGAGCTGGGATCAAGCCTCGCTGCTGTGCACGTTCTTTACACCACGTGTCTGGTACCCTGCAGTGCTGAATAAATACGGCTCGACTGTAAGTCTGAATGAAAGCCAATCAGACAGGTTTTCTCTTGCCTGCCCATCTGCTGATGGAAAAGAGTAGAAAGAGCTTCCAGGCCTTCGTCCCATCCCCCTTCTGGTCTTGTGAAGTGACCATCAGATCTTCCAGGGCCCTGACAGATGTTCAGCTTTGTCATTGAAACTAAGCCTTACACGTGAATAGAGGAGAGAGGGATCTGGAAAGCCCTGGGGTACAGCTCTGTCACTAACATGCTATTGCAGCCTTTAGCAAGTAATTTCATTTCTAATCTGCCAAGGTTTAACATTCATTGTGCATCTACCAGGTGTTTAGGCACACACTGACAGTTCATTTGATCAGGAACATGAGCTTTCTGAATTTCTGGCAAATGTTTAACTCTTGACTTTCAGAAGCAGGCAAGGTCAAACTTGGTTAGTACTTGGATGGGAGACAGAAAACCCAAGACAGGGAGCCAGACCAACCCTGGGTTTGAATGTCTGATCTCCCACTTCCCAACTGTCCTGATGTTAAACAAGAGAGATGGTCTGTCTGAGCCTCAGTGTCCTCATCAACAAAATGGGAACAATAATACCTAAATATCTCCCTTGTATCACTGAGGGTAAAATGGGACAGGCATGGGAGAAACCTCACACTGCACTTAGCATGTGGTAGGGCTCAACCAATATTTTTCCCTATCCCATTCTAATGCTACTGGAAGCAGACTTGAATCCGGGTGTAATGGTATGAGCCTATAACTGCAGCACCTGGTAGGCAGAAGCATAAGTTCTGGACCAGCAGAGCCTACATAGTAAGTTGTGGGGCAGCCTAGACAACATAGTGATACTTTGTCTCAGAAGAAGGAGGAGGAGGAGGAGAGAGGGAAGAGAACAGGATGTCAGGGGAAAAGCGGGTGGGACAAGGGAGTGGGGGTACAGCAACTCAGTGGTGAGTCTTTGTGTGGTTGTTTAACTCCTGAAGTCTTTGACTTAGTTTGGGTTTTCCAAAGAAGAAAGCAGAAAATTATATCTAATGCTGATGGCCAAGGTTTCCTTTCTGCTGCCTGCGCCAGATCACACATGGTCACCACTACAAACCCTAGGGCTGTCAGCCTCTCCTTCAGGACTACTTCCCCAAAACAGATATGCCTTTGAAAACAACAATCCCCTTCACCACTAATAGGTTCAGTCCAGAACCTGGGTCCTTTTCTCTGAGAGCCTCCCCGACCTTAACAATTCCCCTCCCCATCCACGTTTATAACCCCGGCCCTCCTTCCATCTCTGGACTCCCTTTCCTGCCTCCCTCTTCTCCATAGTATTTATGATCACTGAACTTGTACACACACACATACACACACACACAAACATGATCACCAAACACACACTTATGATTGCTGAACACACACACTTAAGATCACTGTACACACACACTTATCACTAAACACACACACACACACACAAGCACTTCTCTGGCAAGTGAGCCCCAGTAGAGCAGGGATTGCAAACACCATGTGCACTCCATTGTCTGTGAAGCCAAGAAGACCTGCATTAGAAATCGAAAAAAAGCTTGTAGAAAGAAAGAATCTAGGCTCTAGCTACTGCTAAGCTGACAGTTACAGCCAGGCAGTAATAAAACATCCTGTGGGCCCCTTGCATGGTTTCAAACCCTGTCAATGCATTTAGCTGACTGTGCAGACTCTGCCTCTGTGTCTTCCAGGACATCTGGGGAGGCTTCGAGCCTAGGAGCCTTGGGCAAGTCATTTACTTCCCTTCTCAAATCTCATTTTCTTTTATCTGTAAAATAAAAAGAGACTAGGCTCCTTCTGGGACTAAGACTTCTAAATCCTGTGGCCTAACTGTTAACATTTTTAAGGACGAATTCAAATGATATCAGCCATAAACCACAGATGTAGGACTCTGATGAGCTGAAACCTCATTTGTGAAATTCCATTTCTAGATCTCTTTTGAAAGTTGCCACCTCCCAGCCCCCACCTCTGGGAAACATTCCAGCTGATCTGCCAACATGCACAAACGAAAACCCTCACCAGCAACATCTATGGAAGTGTTAGTTGTGGTTTGGGCTGTTACATGGTCAAAGCAGAAAATTTAGCCTAAAAAATAACCAGACATGGTGGCCCCTCACATGTAATCTAGGATTTGGGAGGTGGAGGCAGGAGGATGGAGAGCAAGAGATCTTGTCTGAAACAAACTCACAACTCTGCTCTAATATCTGTCTACAGAAAAACTTTCCCCAAAGCCTTTTTCGTCAATAAATTAAAAAAAATAAAATACTCCGCAGTTGGCTGGACTTCAAGTAGTCTTCTAACTCAGCATCCTGCCTCTAGGCTTGCCTCTCTAATGGCTCATATGCTAGTAGTTAAACAAGCCTTGCTTTTGCAGAAATCTACAACCCTTAGTAGCTCCTTACTGCCTACAGTCTGCTGTTGCTAAGTCCTTTCAAACATTTCTCCCTACCCTGTCCTCTGCTTTGTTTCACTGGAATGTTGAGTCAGTTATTCACCCCATTCATTCATTCATTCATTCATTCTATAACTGTTTACATAGCCCATATTCCTATTATTGCCAGATGCTCAGAGCTCTGGGTGCCAGTCCAATGACTAAAATGATCGATTCTATCTTCATGAAGCCTATGGTCTAGAAGGCAAAACAGAAATGGTGAACAAGGAAACGAGAGAAAGGGATGATCTTAGATCGTGCTAACAGTTGGCCTATGCCAGCATAAATAAAGTGGGGCCCAGTGATGGACAGAGGGGCTCCTGTAGATCTGGAAGTCAGGAAATACTCTCAGGTGGGTCATATTTAGGGGAGATTGAGAGACAGGAAAGGGGCAACCAAGGAGAAGCAACTGGAAAGGTCCCCAAGGTGGGCACCAGCTCCACCAATCCGTAAGGTGAAAAGAGGCAGCAGGCAGAAGAGAGAGACTAGCGAGAGGTGGCTCAAGAGGAAGGCAGAGGCCAGCAGGGCATTTTGGATTGTTGCTATCAGAAGATATGTGGGTTTGTTTTTGTGGTTTTGTTTTTTGTTTTATTTATTTATTTATTTATTTAGAAATAAGCTTATTATGAACATCATTCCAAGTGGTTCTTTTTATCAAAATATAGTACCATGAGAGTATGTCCTGTCACCTTAACAAATACAAGAACGTCTTCAGGGCTCAATCCAGTGGTTGCAATATTAGTCACTGGTGGAAAATATACCTTCTCATGCCCACTGTCCAGTAAAGTAGAATTCAAAACAAATTTCATATGTCCATCATCACAGAAGAGAGCCAGAGGTGTGGCACAGCCTTGACCAGCTTTTCCTTTTTAAAACTAGCATGGCTGTCGAGATATGTTTTTAAAAGGCGAATCTGGCTGCCTTGTGGAGAATGAGTCAGGGAAAGTTCAAGAAAAGAAGATCAATGTGGAGGGTTCTGAGGAGCGGAGGTGATGTGACCGGAGTCGGGGTGGGAGTTAAACCAGACTGACCTTGATCTCACAGAGGTTTGCCTACCTCTACACCACAAATACTGGGATTAAAGGCGTGTACTACCTACCACACAGGCCTTTCTCGTTGCCTTAAACCTACCAAGTTTCTGTTTGGGAGTTGTTTTATTTTGTTTTGTTTTACGTGTGTGTGTGTGTGTGTGTGTGTGTGTGTGTGTGTGTGATACCAGAACAAGGTTGGCAGATTTCAGCTTCAAAACTTAAAGTGGATGGAGGCATGTGATTAAATAAGTACTGAGCTCAAAGTGCTTAGTACAGTGTGCGGCCACTAGGAAAGCCTAGAAATGACAGCTGTGCTCTGAATGTCAGGTGCTGCTGCTTGTAGCTGTGGCTTTGTGCAAGGTGCTTACCTCTCCGCATTTCAGTCGGTCGGTTTGTGAAATAAGATGTGGATCTAGTTCAGCCCCGAGATTCTCAGTTCTGATGCCCTACTGGTTAACACTTCAGAATCCACTCTAAGTGATGTTCCCAAAGCCCATCGACTGTAGCTTAGTCTTTGCAGTGTTGCAGCGCCCTCTATTGGAGGTCTTGTCCCACAACGTTGAGCCTTAAAACAACCAGAAGAATCTTATCCAACATCTCCACACAGTAAAGGGCTGATTTACAAAACAAAGGAAAAAACAACCTGTGTTATTTTTACATTTAAAAAAATTGTGCCTATTTTATTCTTTTTAAGACCTTGTAGCAGTTTGAGGGTTTAGCTTATTTTAAAATATATTTAGACTCACAAAACAGATTGCAAGAGTAATTATGGATGTTCTTCACCCCAGAATCCCCAAATAATAACATTTATTACATTTCTCATAATTCTCATTTCTCTCTCCTCCTCCTACTTCTCCTCCTCCTCTTTTTCTTCTTCTTCTTCTTCTTCTTCTTCTTCTTCTTCTTCTTCTTCTTCCTTCTCTCTCTCTCTCTCTCTCTCTCTCTCTCTCTCTCTCCACATTCTCAGTTACTTGAGTGTAAATTACACAGTCTCATTTTTGGTGAGGTGATCTTATAATCCTTTTACAGCAGAAGCAAGTATTATCCCATTTTACATTCAGATGCTGCTGTCTCTTTAGTCTCCTTAGTCTAGAAGAGTTTCTAAGTTTTTCTTTGTCCTTTTAGGTATTGGTCTTTTTTAAAGAAAACAGACAAGGTATTTTGCAGAATATTCCTCTATTCGGATTTATGTTGAATGTTTTCCTAATGACTGGATTCAGGCTGTGCTTTTCTGGCATTTGTACCACAAAAGTTTAGTTATTTTTAAGTTAACAAAACAGCATGTTTACCAAAAAGTACAATAATGATACAGAAAATTATTATAATTGTGTATGTGTTTATGCAAACAAACATTTAGGGAGCTTTTAAAACAGGCTAGTGGGAGCTGGGTGTGGGTCTACATAGCAAGTTCCAGGCCAGCTAGTGTTACAAGGAGAACTGTAAAATAAAAAAAATAATAATGATAACAGGCCAATAGTCAGTTACATTCTTAAAATATTTTATTGTGTGTGTACATGTGTGTGGTGTGCAAAGATACATAAACTGGTGCACACTATACACATAGGCACATGCAAAATAAATAAAATTCAGATTCACAAATGACAGTGCCTAGGCAAAATTCAGTAATTTCATTAATAATAAGGATTTTAAAAACATGATACAATATTTTTTAATGTTTATAGTAAAAATCATTCTTCCAATGAAACTCAAAGAATGTCTTTGGGGTTTGGTCCCCATGCATCAAAACTAAACATTTTTGCTAAAACTGAGATCTGTCGAAAAGGCTCAGGAATAGGAAAACAAAATCTAAAAGTCTGTCAGGTGGGGTGGTCCAGTATTCAAGAGGAAGAGGCAGGTGGATCTCTATCAGACTGAGATCAGCTTGATCTACTTAGCGAGTTCCAGGCCAGCTGTGGTTACAGGGAGACCCTGTCTCAAAAAAAAAAGAAAGAAGAAAGAAAGAAAAATCTAAAAGTCTAGTTTGATTTAGTGTAGCTTTCAGTTTTTGTTGTTGTTAGATAAAGCTGGCCTTGAACTCACAAACATCCCTGCCTCTGCCTCCTGAGTGCAAAGATGAAAGGCACGAGTTATATACTATGAGCTGCGGAGAACAAGCCCAGGTAAAGGGTCAGGAGTCCTGGGTTTTAGTCACTTCCCCTGTCTGGGTTTTTATTTCTTTATTTATAAAACAAAAGGACTGGCAGCTAGGATGGTGGCTCATCTCATCTTGTACTTATAGCACTTATAGCACTTGAAGGTTGAGGCAGGAGGATAGCTCTGAGTTTGAGGCCAGCTTGGACTACAGAGTGAGAAACACTGTAAAAAAAAAAAAAGGTGTGTGAAAAAGATATGTAGGCTGGAAAGATAGCTCGGCAGTTAAGTGCTCTGGCTATTCCTGTAGAAGACCCAGGTTAGAATCCCAGCACCTGCATAATGGCTAATAACTGTCCTTAACTCCAATTCCAGAGAATCCGATATCCTCTTCTGTCCTCCGAGGGCATTGCTTGGCACAGGTGCACATGTGTATGCACATGCAGGCACTAGCACTTATACACATAAAACTTTTTTTTTAAAGTATGGTGCAGCCTTTTAATCTGAAGGGAGAAGCTGGCGGATCTCTGTGAGTTCAAGGCCAGCCTGGTATACATAGTGAGTTCTAGCCCAGCTGGAGTTATATAATTGAAACTCTGTCTCAAAAACAACAACAAAAGAAAGAAAAAAAAAAAGAAAGGACTGAATCAGATAATCTCTACAGAATATACCACTTCTATTGGATTCCCAGGCCTAGCCCGCCTGCCAGCCCAGCCAGATAAGTGTAGCTCTCCTCTCCATCATTTTTCAGCAGATGGAGACTATTACAGAGACTCACAATTGGCCAAAATGCAGAGAATAAGCTGGGGTGCCCAGCTCCAACGCAACGCAGCCGCCACACCTGAACTTCAAAGTGCATAGTAGAGGACAGGGCAGAAAGATTGTGAGAGCCAGAGGACAAGGACACTGTTTTCTAGACATGACAGGGAAGCCGCACTCATGAAATCTCAACAATATGGCTGCCGGTAGAACAGCAGCCTACATGAATGAGGAAAATTGCATATGACCCACCTATGGATGAAGAACTACAGCAATCAGTGGCTGCTGAGAGAGAGAGAGAGAGAGAGAGAGAGAGAGAGAGAATATCAGTTTTCTCCAGGGATGAGCTAGGGCTACATAGTGAGATTCTATCTCAAAACAATAAAAGTATATTTTTAAAACTTTTTAATTATTAAAAAAATTTTTTTGGTCTTTTCTGAGACAGGGTCTCCCTATAGCCCCATTGTAGATCAGGCTGGCCTTGAACTCACAGAGATCCACCTGCCTCTGCCTCCCGAGTGCTGAGATTAAAGATGTGCGCCATCGTGCCCAACTTAATTATTTAAATTTTTAATTCATTAAAATTTTATATTGCAAGTCACATAGTGAGTGCTCTGTAATCACATGGGGGCTAGTGGCTACCATACTAAACATCAGAGACACAACATTTCAATTACTGAAGAACATTCTAGTGGACAGTATTGTTCTAGAGTGATTAAGGAAAAAAATGGAGTTCAGACAGTTAGACAATAGAAGAAGGAGAATTACATGCTTCAGAAGGGTTGTTGCCAGGCATGGTGGCACACAGCTTTAATCCCAGCACTTGGGAGGCAGAGGTAGGTGGATCTCTGTGAGTTCAAGGCCAGCCTGGCCTACATAGTGAATTCCAGAATGGCTGGGGCTACAGGGAGACCCTGTTTCAAAAAGACCAAAAAAGAAGAGTTGTTAATGATCTCACCAGTTCCAGGTTCAGGGCTGATCACTTTCTTATGCTTTCTGCCATTAACCTTCGTAACATCCTCGTGAGGGGAGTACACAGAGTACCCTCCTTTTATTTTATTATTTGTTTACTTTTATTTATTTTTCATTTTATTTTTTATTTTTTTTGGTCTTTTTGAGACAGGTCTCCCTGTAACCCCAGCTGGCCTGGAACTCACTATACAGACCAGGTTGGCCTTGACCTCACAGAGATCTGCCTGCCTCTGTCTCCCAAGTCTGGATTTAAAGGGATGCATCGCCACATCTGGCAGATGATCCTCATTTTATGAAAAGTAAAACTGAGGCTTGAAGACTCTTGCCCAACGTCACATAGCAAGCAAGTGAACCTGGCCTACAGAGCCAGGAATCCCGGTCTTATGCCTCCTTGCCCCTAATTAGAGGGACAAGACAGACCCATGGCTTTTTGCATGGAGTATTGTCTTATGCTGACATTAAATGGTGTCTGTTAAATGTTGACTGAATCTTCTCAGTCCTGCCTTAGGCACTAAGGGCATAGCAGTGACCCCCAACCACGTCTTCACAATGAAGAACTAAGCAAACAGATAAAGGAGAACACTGAGACGTTAATAAAACAGGGTGCCGAACTAGAGAGATGGCTCAGCAGTTAAGAGCCCTGTCTGCTCTTGCAGAGGACCTGGGTTCAGTTCCCAGCAATCACACACTGGCTAGCAACCATCCACAGTTCGAGTTCAGGGGATCTGATTCCCTTTCTGACCTCCTCAGAAATTACACGGCACAAGTACACTTTACACACACGTATGCAGACAATATGCTCATATGCGGAAAATAAAAATAATAAATAAAAATTTTTAAAAACAGGGTATCATGTTGGACATCAGTGGGGTTAGAAGGTCCTTAAGGTTGTGGTGCAGGGAGGCTTGAGGGGTGACATCTGAGCTGAGCACTGAATGATGACAAGGAACCAAGCGCAGAGCAGACAGTGGCATCCATGGTACAGACATCCTGAGGCAGGCAGAACCTCTACAGGCCAGTCTGGGACTTCGCGGCAGCTGGGAAGCAGAGGAAAGCTCTGAGGGTGTGGACAGAGCCAGCCAGCTGTCCCTACCTCGTTCTCAGGAATAGCTCTGCTGCCTCTGCTGTGGGGAAGAAATGAAAACCCAAAGGCCACCCAGGCGGCTCACAGCCAATCATCCAGCTCTACCCTGACCACCCTGGTGGTGACTGCCCATTCATCTTACCCTAATTGAAGTGTCATCTGACGTCTCCAGCTTCCTCCCAGTGATCCTGTGGTAACGTGGGTCAGGTCATCACGCCTCAGCCCATCCCTCTCCAAGTGCCACATGTCACTCAGAGTAGTGACCAAAGGCAGGGCAATGGCCTGTAAGACCCCAAACCATCTGCTCCCTGATGGCATCTCATCTCCCTCTGCCCCCCGCCCCCCGCAGACACTACCTTCTTTGCTGTCCCCACACAGATCTGATGCTTTCCAGCCTCAGACCCACCACTCTGCTAGAACAGGTATTCCTCTGCGTCTCCCTCACAGTTCACTCTGTAACTTCCCTCAGGCTAGACCACAAGCTCATCTCAGTGAAGCCTTCCCACAACTTGCCTTTCTTTTCTCCTTTTCACATGTCTCCACGGTGTACGTTTTCTCCTGTTTCTTGTCAATATCTGCCTTGGGCCTTGTCTAACTCTTCACTGAGAATATATACACTGCCCATGAATCCAGAATCCTGAGTTGTTCCAAGCCAGATCCATAGCCTCTAGAACATGCACACAGTAAAGTGCTCAAAACATGATTTTTTTTTTAGTTCTGTTGATTTGAACTCCTGTCTCTTAGGAATCCTCTAATCTAGATGAACTCTTGTGAGTTCATTTCCTGTCACAGTGAATGTAACAAAACCCTTCTTTTTATGGCCTCCTAGATTTTTGTAATTGGTTCAATAAAATGATGCATTAATTTTTCTTTTGAGCTAGCAGCACTTCCTGGTTTAAAACCAACCATACCCACCAGTTGGGTGTGGTAGCACATGCCTTTAACTCTAGTACTTGGGAAGCAGAGGGAAGTGACCTGTGAATCTGAGACCAGTCTGATACATGCGGAATTCCAACTTTCCTATGGACCAGGAAGTGGCTCAGCAGCAGAGCATATGTAAGCATGTGCAAGGCCTTAGGTTCAACCTCAAGCACTGGAAAAAATCAAATTCTGGTAACTGCACTGATGTGTGAAAAAGAGAAGCTACAAAACAGATTGTAGGGAAACGGCTCCTTCCTTTCTTTCTTCCAGATGGCAGCTGTCACGTAAACCAAGGCGGGGCACCTCCAGAAGCTCTGGAGGAGAAAGCAGCCCTCAGTGCTTGCTTCTGAGGGTCCAATACTACCAGTTCTTTATGCTCCACTGGGCAGATAAAGAATGCAGATTATGGGCTCATTCGCTCTCCTTTCCTGAACTCCTTCCCTAGGCCACTTTTGGTTCTTGTGACTCCCTTGGATGCTGAGGCTTCTTATTCCTTGTAGGTCTCATCAGCACTGTGGGGCTTCCCCCTGTTTAACATACCTGTGACCCTCTAGAGACCCAGACTCTGTATAAGCCAGTGCCTGCATTCAGCCTCCCGACCAAAGGGAAGATTTGTGAGGCCAGCATCCCCCTTCCAGCAGTCACTGGGAATGGAATGCACTCAGTGGATTTCTCTTCTCCAGAGAGAGCAATTGCATGCCCAGCCCCGAGAAACCCTGGAGTGGGTGGGGACAAGCTGGAATTTATGTTCAGTATTCTTTCCAGGGGAAAAAAAAATTCTAGAACAATTTTGGCTTTCTTTTTCTGACAAGTCAGGATAGCTGACTGGTTCCCAGGGTCAAGTTATTTGGACTTCAGACCCCTCTCATGAAGCTCTTTCCCCTAGAGACCCTGTCATCTGCTCCTGTTTTACATCGTTGGTTCAGGTTTAGCCTAGGCTACCCCATCTCTAAGACCTACTCATTTCCTTTATTTTTATCACCCTCCCCAAAACCCCACATGTTCATTTCTGCCAACCCCATCAGGCTCTGTTGTGGTTTTTGATGATTTCCCCTTTGTTTAATCATTCTGGGGAAATGGGACCCAAAATAGAAAATAAGACAGTACAGACTTTGGTGGGAAACAGACTGGACAGAAAACAACTTCAAGCAGCAATAACGCATTAATGGTCCTGCCCCAAAGCTTTGCCAGCATGCTCTCCTAACTGCAGAGTGTCAGGGCCAATCCAGGATAACGCTTTTACTCTGCACCCAACTGTGTGCACTCTGAGCCCTCTGCACAGGGCTCTGCAGTGCAGGCTCAGGAACAGAGGGAAGAAGGCTTCAGCCCCGAAAAACCTGATGTGGGGAAAGGAGATGACTGCTCTTACCCCAAGGCCTCAAATTAGCCTATAAGAGGGGAGAGTTCATGAACAGGGCACATGTGAATTAAGATTTGGAAGGTAAAAGTCTACTCGTGTGTGTGTGTGTGTGTGTGTGTGCGTGTGTGTGTGTGCACACGCATGAGCACATGGGGGTCCCATTTTATATGTATGCATCTGTGGAGCCAGAGGTTGATGTTGCCAGTCTTCCTCAATGGAGCTCTACATTTTTGTTTGTTTTTTGTTCTTTTGTTGGTTTTCTGAGATAGGCTCTCCCAATAGCTCCAGATGGCTATGTAGACCAGGCTGGCCCCAATCGCACAAAAATCTGCCAGTCTCTGCCTTCTGAGGGCCAGGATTAAAGGTATATGCCACCACACAGCCTGCATCTTATTTTTTGAGGCACTGGACTTGGAACTCACATATTCTGCAAGACTAGTCAGCAAGTGGGGCCCTGGGATCTGCCAGTCTCTGGCCCCACTATCCCCCCAAGCCCACTTTTACAAGAGTACTGGAGAACTGAACTCGGGTTCTCATGCTTGTACAGCAAGCACTTTACCCACTGAGCCATCTCCCCATTCCCAAAAGGGTTAACAATGAGGAACAATAAGGACTTCTCCGCTAGCAGGTGGAAAACAGCTGCCCAGAGTGTGCTGTCTCTGGAGTAGATACACACTCATTTGGTCCAGAGATGCTTCTGTCTGATTGGTCAGTGCAGGTGCTGAGATGATAAAGTTTTTAACATTATCCCCAAATGAAAGGAAGGATTCCCAAGCACCACACCCACGTTTCTAGCTTGTTTCCTACTTGGAGCCCTTTGACTCCATGCTATGGAGCAGAGGGTTGAGAGCAGTGAAGTGTGGCGGTCACCTGACCGTGCTGAGCTGCCACCAACACAGGCACCTACAGGACATTTGTTTTGCTTTGTTTTTGAGACAAGGTCTTCCTGTAGTCCCGGCTGACCTGGAACGTGATGTGCAGAGCAGGCCAGCCTAGAGCCCACAAAGATCCACCTGTGTCTGCCTCCACAGTGTTGAGATTAAAGGGGTGTGCCACCACGCACAGTTTACAGGACACAGTTTTTGAAGGCTGTAAGCTACTTGGAGAGGAAGAAAATTCTGAGTTCCATCAGCTTGAAAAATGTGTACCAAGGCCCCCTGAAACTAACCAAGAGTGCTGTTCTGGGATCTGTCTTCAAACAGCATGAGGGGCAGCCCTGATTGGTGGCAGAATAAAAGACGTGTGCCCTTGCAAAAGCAGAAAGAGAGGGAGAAAGGAAACAAATGAGAAGAAAATGCCTTCAAACACCCCTCATCCCATAAAAAGAATTATGGATATTTCAGCAGCCAGTCGATGGGGGACAGACTATGAAAAGCTTTAAAATGACAAAGGGCAGGGTTTGTTTTCACCTCTTCTGGGACTATCCCTCTACACTACGCTCCACATCCCTGCATCCCCTGCTCTAAGCACAGCTTAGTCAATCCAAGAGATGCCCATTGTCCAGGAGTCAGCCTGGATCTCACTTGATGTGCTGGCGAGTTTTTGTCAACTTGACACGAACTAGAGACGCCTGGGAAGGAGGAGCTTCACCTGAAGAATTTCCTCTATCAGACTGGCCTATGGGCATGTTTGTGGGGCCATTTTTGATTGCTGGTTGGTGAGAGAGGGCCCATCCCACTATAGGTGGTACCATCACTGTGCAGGGGATGTATAAAGGAAATAGTTGAGGCAGTCAGGGGGAGCAAGCCAGAAAGCAGCATTCCTGCATGGTCTCTGCTTCAGGTCCTGCCTCTAGATTCCTGCCTTGAGTTTCTCTGCCTTGATTTCCCCTGAGGATGGTCTGTAACCTATAAGTGAAATAAACTCTCTCTTCCTCAAGTTGGTTTTGGTTAGTGTTTTATCACAGCGATAGAAGAGCAAACGACAGCATGTGACATGGCACCCCGACATTCACATCACCCCCACAGCATTTACCACTCTCGGAAATGCCCTTGTTCATTTATCTGAGTTTTACATTCCTGAAAATACAGGCCCAGTAGGGTGTCACTGCTGTGTCTCCAGGGTTAGCAGGAAGTGGGCACTGAATGCCTACTGCCAAAGTCACAGAGGGCGAATGGTAGTATGTATCAAATGTACAGATGTGTGCACCCTGGAACTCAGAGGGACTTTTTGTTTTGTTTTAATTTTTAAAAAACTTTTAGAGTTTCATACTTGAGTACTGTAGTTATGTCATTCCACTCCTTCCCCTCCCGTCTCCAACTCCTCCTGGGCCCTCCCCTCCCCCCTCAAGTTCATCACCTCCTCTGTAATTATTTTACACATACACACACACATACACAAAACGTACTGAATTAATTTAATGTTGCTTGTATGTACATGTGTTTAGGGCTGACCACGCGGGGGCTGGATAACCTACCAGGGGGCTCATCTCTGAAAAAAAACAAAGTTGATTCTCCCTCTCTCAGCAGCCATTGATTGCCCGTAGCTCTTAATTTAGGGGTTGGAGCCTTGTGACATTTCAGAAGGACTTTTTTTAAGATTTATTTTTATTTTTAATTATGTGTTAGTGTGTGTATCTGTGTAAAGGTATGTGCACGTGAGTGTTGGAGCCCTTGGAGGCTAAAGGCATTGGATCCTCTGGAATTGGAGTTACCTACAGTTGTGAGCTGCCTGTTGTGGGTGATTACCAAACTCAGACCCCCTCAGAGGGTTGTTTTTTTTTTTTTTTGAGACAAGGTCTTACTATATATCCCTGGCTAGCCTCAATCTCATAGAGATCCACATCTGGGATTAAAGGCATGTATCACCACACATGGCATCAGGGGGGCTTTGAATTAGAGTGTGAGGTGGACAACCTGACATATTTTTCAAGTAACCAACTGTCAAAGGGATCTACCGTACCACTGGATAGAAACAGATGGAAGAATCTACATGTTCCCCTGGTTGCATAGACTTCTACACTGAGGATGCTGTGCACATTTGTAAAAGAATGAGAAACTCTGTGAATATGGGACAATGTCCTGCATAAATTAAGTGGAAAAAGCAAGGTACAGAACAGGGCTTAGAGCTTGGATAATCTATCAGGAGTATCCTATCAAGTAAGCTATCATTGGTTTTAAAAAAGGAGGGGAGGATGTATACATATTCACTTGCCTATAAAAACTATTTCTGCCAGGATATAAAAAAAAAATATTAGTTATTCTGAGTGCTTATAGGTTACTTGGGAATAAGGAAGAGGCTGGTTTGGTTTGGTTTGGTTTGTGACCATAAACCTTATAAAACTTTTGAATTTTGAACTTTACCTTTTCAAAAATAAATTCAATTAAATGCCTGATTACACTGACAACTTCGTTATAAATACATCTTAATTGAAGGAGTTGGCCAATGAAGCTCAGAGTTTCCGCTGGTGGCCTGCAGGAAATGTAAGCTAGTCACCCCTCCCATTCTCAGTAGGTCACCACCCTGAGCTGCTCTCTTCCTCTGCCTGCCCATGTCATGTGTCATCCCCTCAAGGAAGCCCAGGGGCCTGAAGGCTGGGCTTGGTGGCAGCTGTCTCTCTTGCTGGAGGTGTGTGAAAGACAGGTAAACAGCAACTTGTGGTGGCAACACAAACTCTCTCAGCGCCAATGTGTCCCTGTAAACAGTATGAAAAGAGTGAGTCATGTTTACCTTCTAGGGAGTTTTACAAAAACAATTTTCCTGCTTCCTTCAGCTACTAGAGAAATAACCCTGGCTCAGCTCTGAGTCCAAGAACTCCACTGGCAGCCCTCACGTCTGAAGGAAATTTTGGGGAAAGTGGCAGCATCCTCCTGCATGCCTGGTGTACCCTGGCTGTCCAGAAGAAGCATCCATTTGACACTGGAAAAGGGTCTCTGGAAAGCTGCAGTGCCCACAAACAGAGCAAGGGCACCTAGAGAATCCCAACGAATGTCCTGGCCGACCTCCAAAGGCAGCAGGCCAACATCGCAGTATGACCCGGGCGGGAAAGGGCTTCTGCGCTTGGCGGAATGCTCTGCTGCTTTGAAAGTCTTAATGGCTTTTTAACAAGGAACCCACATGTTCATATTGTATTGGGCTTTGAAAATCGTGTCCTCAGTCCTGCAGGAAATGCCACAAAATCTGTCACTTCAAGTGTCCCAGTTAGTTTTTTTGTTTTTGTTTTTTTTTTGTGTGAGAAAAATTGGAATGTGTTCTCTTCGCTATTCACATTTATTTATTTATTTTATTTCTCTGTGTGCCTGAAGACCACATGTCAGTGCAGGTGCTTGAGAAGTCCAGAAGAAGGTGCCAGATCTGCTGGAGCTGGGGTTACCTGAGTGAGCTGTCTGACTTGGGTGCTGGGAACCAAACTTGGGTCCTCCGCAAGAGCAACAAGTGCTCTTACCACAGAACCATCTGTCCAGTCCCACAAATTCAGTGATTTTATTTAGTTCTGTGTGTGCGTGCGTGTGTGTGTGTGTGTGTGTGTGTGTATGTGGGGGGGGCGGAGAGATGGGGAGGTGTGTGAACTAGTTCATCTTTCTACCATGAGTTCAAGTCCTCAGGCTTATGTGGCAAGCACCTCTACCTGCTGAGCCCTTCAGTTCCAAATTCAGTGTTTCTGAATTATCAGATAGTATGAAAACCATTTTATCTTCTTTATTTATTTTTAGTTTTGTATTTAAATATATATATTAGAGACAGGGTCTCCTTGTAGCCCTAGGCAACCTGGAACTCACTGTGTATACCAGGCTAGCCTTGCATTCACAGAGATTCACCAGCCTCTGCCTCCCAAGTGCTACCACACCTGGCTGAAAGCAGTTTTAGACTTGAGAGTCCAGGCACTTGTCCCTGTGGCCATATGCAAGGGGAAGGTCAAGGTCAAGAGGCCCTCCCTGAGAACTTGGGGCACAGCCAGGCACATACACCACCACAGAGGTACTGGCCAGAAAGGAAGTCAGCTCCCCCTTCTCCCACCCCTGGGGGGCACTTTTAGCACTGGGAAGGGAGCTAAACGAGCTACCTTTGTTGGGCCAGGATCTTTCTCTGTTTCTAGCTCCCACAGGTTACCCACAATGCCAGCCTCACAGGCTTGAAGAAATCTTCTGAGGAAAACACAGAGACACTGCCCAATTTTTGCAAATGCTTGTTCTTTCATTCAAAAAAATTGTGTGTGTGTGTGTGTGTGTGTGTGTGTGTGTGTGTGTGTGTGTGTAAACCTAGAGATGTTGCTCAAATGGTAGAGTTCTTGCCTAGCCTGTGTGAAGCCTTGGTCTCAATCACCAGCCCTACATAAACTGGGAATGGTGGCACACATCTGTAATCCCAGCACTCGGGAGATGAAGGCAGGCGGAACAGAATTTTAAAGTTATCCTGGGCTACATAGCAAGTTCCAGATCTGCCTGGACTATATGACATTCTCTTTTGCGCACGCACGCACTAGAGCTAGGTACAATAGTGTACACCTGTAATCCCAGCTGAGGTCACTTGAACCCTGGCGCTCAAGACCAGCCTGGGTCACATAACAAAACCTCACTGCAAAAAAAAAGGAAACAAAGACAAAAATATTAGTGGAGCTTGCAGATAGCAGGGGTACAAGTTTCCTGACTTCATGTGATGTGCCAGGCGATGAGTGAGTAAATGAATATGGTGAACAGGAATTTTGACATGTGTCAGGAAGGGAGGACAAAGACTGCCAAGGAAGCATAAGTGCAAGGCCAGCAAGATGACTCGGGGGTAAAGGCACTTGCTGCCAAGCCTGATGATGTGAGTTCAATCCCTGAAGCCCACAAAGTGGAATTCCCTCAAGGGTATCCTCTGACAGCCACACCCGTGCCCTGGCACATTTACACACACACAGCTACTGTTCCACATGGTATTCATTTACCCTTTTTCTGGCACCTTCATTGCCCAACCTCTCACCCAGGAACCACTCAAAGCTCAGCATCTCAATGGAATCCATTTTCTGGAGTTCTCTTTCCTTCCTGCATGGGAAGGGCATGTGATTGGGTTTGGCCAAACAGAGAATCACATTCCTGGGCTGTGGTGATTTGTGCAGGAATGGACACATGACAGGAGATCAGCAAGCCGGCCTCTCTCACTCAGGACTACCAAGAAATCGGGGAGAGAGCAGGTAAGTGCCTTGGGTTGCTTTGTGGTGCAGCAGCCTTTGTTTTTCAGTCTTTTTTTTTTTTTTAGGTGACTGGATTGTGGGCTCAGAAGTTATGAGTACTTCTTGCAAAAGATCTAGCACCCACACCAGATGGCCTACAACTGTATCAGCCTCTTCTGGCCTCCTCAAGACACGTGGTGCACACTCATGCCCTCAGGCAAAACTTATACACACAAAATAAGCAAATCTTTTTTGAAGTTTTTTTGTGTCTGTGTATGTTTTTATGTGTACCAAATGCATGCAGGTGCCAGAGAAAGCCAGAGGGTGTTGGACCCCTGGAACAGGAGTCATAGGTGGTTGCGAGCTACTGGTACAGGTGCTGGGAATAGAACCCTAGTCCTCTGAAAGACTTGTAAGTGCTCTTAACTGCTGAGCCATCTCTTCAGCAATCTTTAGCCTTCCCGACAGTGCATCCCAGCTAAAATCCCTTATACAACCCCGTGGAAGTGGTAAAGAAATCAAATGACCCTTATTTCACAACAATAATAATCTTTCAGGGCAGGCAACATGGTTCAGTGGGTAAAGTGCTTGCCTTGCAGGCCTGGTTATCTGACCTTTTGATCCCTGGAGCCCACATAGAAGGGGAAGGAGAAAACCAACTCCAGAAAGTTATTCTCTGACCTCCACACATGTGCAGTAGCTTATGAATACCGTGCCCTCCAAATAAATAAATAATCTCACTGAGGAAAGAACGTCATTCCTAAATCCTTACTTGGAAAATGAAATCCAGGACAAGAAAATTCAGCTAACCCAACTTCTTTCAGCTTTTCCTTTGGTTTGTTTAAGTTACTGTCACTCTCTGTGTGGGGACCCAGCACCAGCATCACCACTGTAGCAGCACCTGAAAGAATGTGCTGGCAACAACTGACTCTGAGGCTTCCCTTCTGATGTCCGATAGGAGAAATTCTGGAGGAGAGAGAGGGCAGCAGCCTGGGGCCGAGGAAGCTCTGAGGGACGGCTGGGTATTAGAGCTTGAGAACTGGTGCTTTAAACATGTTCCATTCTAGATAGATCTGCTTAAAATGGTAGACTATGAACAGACACCATGCTTAAACGCTGTGTCTGTTATTTCAGATCCAATCTTGCAGGACGGTCATACCTTTATCTAGCAGCTTACAGTCAGGGCTTTGCCTTAGACAGAACTAAATTCTTGCCCTCGCCTGCCACTTGGCTGTGTGAATTTGAGCCAAGTTATGTCCCTTCTTCTCTGTGTGTGTGCATGTGCATGTGTGTGAGGGGGTGCGTTGTACACACATGTATGTGTGCATGTGCATGAAGAGGTCACCGTTTTTTCTTGTTTGAAACAGGGTCTCTTATTGGTCTGCAGCTCACCAAGTAGGCCACCCTGCCTGGCCAGCAAGCCCTAGGGATCCACCTGCTTCTTTCTCTCCAGTTCTGGGATTACAAGCACGTACCAGCATTTTACTGACTGGACTATCTCCCCACTCCTCGGCCACTTATTTAAATATCACTCTTTTCATCTGAAAAGCCTAGACTAATAGTATGTCTTTCATTGGTCAGTGCAGAAATTAAATGAAGTAAGGACTATTAAATTGCTAGCACATAATAAGCACATCATAAACTCTCAATAAATTTCAGCTCCTAATTACTACGGGTGTGGAATTAGCGACTAAGTACCTGTTTACAAGCACTGGCTCCCTTTCCACCTCGTGCTGGCTGAGAACGCATTTCCTATTTGTCTGAAGTAGATGTGTAGCCTGAGAGCACACAAAGCAGAGGCAGACCTGTGCCTGAGGACGGCCCTGCCAGTAACCAACTATGTGACATCCAGTGAGTCTGTTACCACCGCTAATCTCCCATTTCCCCCGCATAGTAACCTACATGCAGATCGGTCTTCACAGCATCCCGTTTGTTGTTGGCTCTGACACTTTGAAATTCTACTTTGGTCAGGTGTATTGGCTCATGCCTAAAATCCTAGCACTTAGGAGGCAGAGTCAAGAGGATTTGGAGTTCTAGGCCAGCGTGGGCTCCAAAATGAGTTCAAGGCCAGCCTGAGCTATATAGGGAGATCCTGTCTCTAAAACAAAACAAGGACTGGAGATGTAGCTCAGTTAGTAGAGCACTTCATGTACCAA
Organism: Eospalax fontanierii; assembly: GCA_035773235.1. Taxonomy (NCBI): domain Eukaryota; kingdom Metazoa; phylum Chordata; class Mammalia; order Rodentia; family Spalacidae; genus Eospalax; species Eospalax fontanierii. The sequence goes on from CM069526.1 coordinate 17,965,700, forward strand.
GTCCTGAGTTTGATCCCCAGCCCTTTAAAAGTTCGGTGTGGTGGCCCACACCTGTGATCCCAGAAACAGGGAGGTGGAGGCAGGAGGATCAGGGTTCAAGGTCATCTTGTTACACAGAGAGCTGAAGGTCAGTTTGTGCCAGAGATCTTATCAGAAAGAAAGGAAAGGAGGAAGGGAAAGAGAGAGAGGGAGTGAGTTAGAAAGACGGAGATACAAGGAGAGATTAATTCTGTACCTTAAACCTCAAGTTTTGTTTATTTTTTTTTTCAGTTGTATGTGTATCCATGTGTGGATATGTGTATGCACATGCAGGTGCCCAAGGAGGCCATAAGAGGGCATCTGATCCTCTGGTACTGGAGCTACAGGCAGCTATCTGATGCAGTATGTGCTCTTAAACACTCAGCCACATTTCCAGCCCTAATTTTGTTTCTGTTTGTAATTGGCTGTAGGAAGTGCAGGCTTCAATGCCTAGATTTATCTAGAAACAGCTATTTTTTAATATTTTAATTTTGTTTTTTATTTTGTGTTTGGGTGTTTTACCTGCATGTATATATGAGTGCACCAGTATCATACAATGCCTGTAGACCCCAGAAAAGGGCATCAAGTACCCTAGAACTGGAGTTGTATATAGTTGTTAGCTGCCATGTAGGTGCTGGGAACCAAACCCAAGACTTCTACAAGAACAGCCAGAGTTCTAATCACTGAGCCATCTCACCGGCCCTTCGAGAAGCTGCTGTTTATTAAGGTGCATAGGACCAACATCTAACAATGGGCATTAGAGGGAGGCAAATTCTCCCACAAAACAAACCTCCCTGTAGACTTGTCCACCTGTTCCAGAACCTCCCCATTCTCTGAGCTGTACCCCAAAGGAGTCCACCTCTCCATCCCCTAGGTGGAGACCACCCTTTCTGTTCTGCTGATGGTTGCCACTGCTAGCTTGAATTGAGTGCCTAGGCACTCTGGTCGAGAGCCCTCCCAGAGCAGAAAGCAGAGTGGCTTCTAGCCCTCAACCAGCAGCATTCACTTGCTGTTGGGTTCAAGCCAGGTTCCAGTGCACCCTGCTCTGCTTAAGCCAAAATACCAGGGCAATGAGTCATTCCTTGTCACTTTTCTCCTTTACATTTTCTGTGTTCTCCTTCCCTTATACCGGGTGTTTTGTCATTTCTGTTTAAGCCTAAAAGAAGTAGCTTTATATGTTTGTTTGTTTTATTCAGTCAAGTAGCCCTGGCTGACCCTCAGACTTGCTACATTGTCAAGGATGAACTTGAACTCCTGATCTTCCTGTGCCTCCACCTCCTGAGTACAGACAGGGTTTACAGGCATGTACCACTACACACCACTTATTTGATGCCGTGGCTGGACTTCAGGTCTTCAGGCATGCTTGGCAAGCACCCTGCCAACTGAGCTAAAGTCCTAGCTCTAAAAACAGTACCTTTAAGTGGAGATCTTAACCAAGCACAGCAGTGGTTCCCTTGGCAATGAGAGTCCAGCACATAAGGAGGTTGGAGGACCTGTTTTACTACGGGGCCACTGGGAACTTGGGCAAGCTCCTTGACACTCCAGTCTCCCTTTACTCTGTGGCTAAGTGAGGATGCCACACAGAAAGTAGACAACCCCAGGGCTCTGCTTCTATGTTGTGAAAGCTAATGGGCTCAGGGTAACTCTCTGACCGATCAGTCCTGTAAACTGAGGCGCTTGTCAAAACTAAAGAATACTTTTGGCACCCCACCCCCCACCCCAGGCCCTGAGTAGTCACAACAGACCTCAAGAGCATTTTTTCTCAGGACTTCTGGAATGAAAGACCTGCCAGGCCTGGCCTCCTTATCTTTTGCTCTTAATCAGCCTCCGTCCATTTTCTGGCGTGTTTTATCTACAGAAACCTCCTTAGCTGCCCAACAGGAAAACCAAGCTAAAGCCCTAGAGTTAGTGTGATGGCCAGGCTGGGACTGATGTGAAATGAGAAAATGCAGAGGATATGTTGGACCTGTGGTAGCGTCAGAAACCCACATCCCCGAATGTGGAAGCGGTGTGGGTTAGCAGAAGAGCAGGCAAGCAAGTGGAATCTAATTGAAACTAGTTTCTTGCTGTACAACTCTGAGTGGGATATTTTAGCCTTCTCATCCTCAATTTTCTCATCTACAAAATGGGAATGACATACTTGCCTCATGAGGTGTTGGATGGTATGCATAACACTAGTAGCTCTAGGCCTAGGAGATGGAATTCCTGACACTCAAGGTATGGAATTTGTCTAGTGAAGAATTAGTTCTGCTCTGATCTAGAAGTGATCTGTGGTGTGATAGGAATAACCTATGCCTTGGGTCTGCGATGGCACGGAGGCTCACTGGCTGAGGTTAATCTGGTCTCTTACTAAAAATTCAATTTCCTAGCCTCTGAGTGGGAAGTTTAATGCCTTTCCTGCTCCCTGAGACTATGATTATAAAGGTACGTTATGCACTGGTATGTAATCAAATCCTCCTGCAACTTTGGCCAAGTCATTAGGCCTCTCTGGGTACCCCAGTCAGGGTTCCAGCAGGAAGCAGATGGCACATTCAAGCCGGAAGTTTGATTACAAGGTGTCCATGGAGCTGCTCACAAAGGTGTACACAGGACTAGCTGCAAGAGCCCATGCTGACCCCATGCCTTGAGAGAACAAGAGCAAGGCGGTGGCTAGGACAGACGTGGTGGCCACAAGAAGAGGGCTACCAGGAAGGTGTGGCCTTCAGAGCAAAGGTTCAGCCCTTTCCAGGTGCCCAGCAGGGAGAAAGGTGAGCAAACAATAGCCTTACCCCATTCTCTTCCTGGCGCTCATCTCCTTGGGTTCTGACCTTGACCCAGCCCTAAGGGAGCCCATTGGTCCAGCTCACACTGTACTACATCAAAGGGTGGAACGGGGTGGAGAACAGGTCTGAAGAGGCAACTGACTGGAATCCAAAGACTGGCCTTTCACCTACTTCACAATTAAAGGAAGGTATTTGCTGAGAAGAGATCTCTTTAATGCTGTGCTCACAGATTCTCCACACTTTCTCCAAGACTGGTATCAGAACCAAAGGTTAGACTCTCAGGGAATCCGAGCCCTCTCGTGAGGACATCTTTGATCTTCTCAATTAATCAACAGCAAGAATGTTAGATATGGTCGAGCACACAGGTAGTCCAAGTGCTTGGGAGGTGGGAGGACTCCCTGACTCCAGGAGTTTGAGACCAACCTGGACAACCTGACCTCTAAAGAGAAGGATGGGGTGGGGAGAAGAAGCAAGGTCATCCTTTTCTGGCAACCCCAAATTCAAACTAAATTTAACAGTGGAACGAGAAGCAGGGAGAAAGCCAGTCAGAATTCTATGGGTTGTTGTATTTAATATTTATTCTCCTTTAACCAAAGCGATCCAGGTACCTGTCTCAAATGCTAACCAGATGTCCTTCAGCTTGCACGCCTGGAAAGCAATGTGGAGGTCCCCATAGGCCTTATCTTTAGAAATAATAAATCACATCTAAGTGAAGACCCTAGAGCAATCTAATTTCTTCCTGCGCCTTCTAGCTGACAGGCAGTGTGGCTCCCAGGAGAGAAATCAAAGTGCTGTGCAATCCTGGAGAGACAAGAGCTCCGTGCCATTCCATATGGGCCACACAAATCATATGCGTAGAAAACAAAGGATGAGCAGGCTTCCCAGGAGTCTCAGCGTGGACAGTTTACCAATAGTGAAAACCAAGAGTTCTGGAGTCAGGAAAATCCTGGTTCAAGTCCTTTCTCTGTCACTTACTAGACAGTCTAGATCCAGAACAGTGCCCCTGCCCCACCATGGTACTTTGTCTGTGGCCTCAGTACTTTCGCTGGCATGTTAGCCATGCACATGGTGCCCCTGCTCTGTGCACATACAAAGAAGAGCACTTTCCCAATGCCTTGTTTCGGTGCAGCTTGTCCCCCAAAGGTTCACATGCTAGAACCTTGTCCCCTAGTGCACTGGTGTTGGGAAGTAGTAGAAGCTTCAGCAGGTTGAGCTGGCTCACTGGAGCATCACCCTCAGAATGTCTCACCATGTGATCTCTTCTATAAGTACTCCCATGATGTCCTCTGACATACTGTGATACAGCTAGGGAGTCCTCACAAAAGTTAATGCCAGGCTGCTTGGACTTTCAACCTCCAAAACTGTGAGTAAAAAATGAGCCATTTTTCTACATAAAGAACTCAGTCTTGGTTATTTTGTTACAGCAGCAGGAAACAAACTAATATGACTAACTGCTATAAATCAGGTGAAATATTTAGCTCCCAAAGCAAATCAGCATAAGGAAAAACTGTGCATTAGTTACAGAGCATATTATAAATATAATGCAAAAGGTAAAACAGACAAAGGCCATCCTGGCTCCGGACTGCCAATAAACCTAGAACCAGATGAACCTATATGCTAGACAGGATCTAGAAGACTGGTACAGAATCTGCATAATCATCGACCTGTGGTACCCAATAGTATCTCTGGAAAGACAGCAACCCGCAAGCAAGAAGCAAAGGAGAGAGGCTTGAAACATCTTGACCTTTTAGTTCTTGTTCTTTAATGCATGGATGCATGCATTTCAGCTTTTATTGTTTACCTTTTATTTATCAGGAACTGACAAACCATCATGAAATAAAAGCTCAGTTTGAGAAGAAGCTTCATCTTCTTTCCCTACAATGGCATCAACTACAACTCAGGAGAGAAAGTGAAGCGGGTGAGGTGACAGGGGCCTGTAATCCCAGCATTGGGAAGTGGAGGCAAGAGGTTTGGGGGTTGCAGAGAGTTGGAGGCCAATATGAGCTATGTCAGACCCTGCTCCCCCCACCCCCTGCCCCAATTAGAACAAAACAGAAAAGGGGAAGTGAGCAATTTACCTACAATCACAGTTCTTAAAAATCTCAACAATGGACTGGAGAGAAGGCTTAGCAGTGAGGAGCACACACTGCCCTTGCAGAGGACTTGGGTGGGAATCCTAATGTCCATGACAGATAGCTCACAATTGCCTATAGCTTCAGCTCCAGGGGATCCAACACACTCTTCTGGACCTGCAGGCCCCTGCACTCACACGTGCACAAACTAACATGCATATACACACATAAACCCTAATTTAAAATAAAACAAATCTTTTTAAAAATTCTTATGTAAAAAACAAGTTGCAACAGATTGCCTGGTGTGGCAGCACATGCCTTTAATCCCAGCACTCATGAGGCAGAGGCAGGCAGATCTCTGTGAAATCAAAGCCAGCCTGGTGGTCTACATAGCCAGTTCCAGGCCATCTGGGGCTGGGGTGGGGGTGGGGACGACCCTGTGTCAAACAAAACAAAACAGAACAAAATCTAGACAAACTGGCATGTATCACATTGCCCTTTCAGAGGTATGTGGTAGGACTTTATAAATTACCGTTAATGATTGCTAAGATGTAGCTCCTGAGTCAACACCAAATACTTCAAAGTGCTGCAAAAAATTGTGGCCATTTATTTGCATCATTACAATGTACCCAAAATATCTTTTAGCTGAGAAGTAGCTAAATACTAGAGCACTGGCCTGGCACCTATGAAGCAAACCGACTTTTTATTCTTATCAGTATCTCATATTTTACACCCACTCTTTAGGGTTATAAACTCTTGGCCAAGAGAAGCCATCCCAGAACGAAATGGTGTATATTTAGCTCTACCTTGGACATAGGATGTAAGTGGCAACAGCCACTAACATTCTGAATCAGGACTGGGGATGTAGCTTAATGAATCGAGGGCTTTCCTAGCATGAGGCCTTGGATTCCACTCCCAATACCCCATAAAGTGGGCATGGGAGGTCACCTCTCTCTGTATTCCCCGCTACTTGGGAGGTAGAGGCAGAAGGATCTGAAAATTCAAGGTTCGAGACCAACCTAGGATACATGACACCCTGTCTCTAAATAAATACATCCCTGAATCTTTTTTTTTTCCTTCCCCATTTCCTTTCTCTCTTTCCATCCCTCTGCTGCTGAGGCAGTCCCTGGTAATTACTCACCTGTAATATTTTACCAATTCAATTTGATTTGCAAACAGTGCTAATTAATTTTTCTTTCTTTCTTGTGAAACAGGGTCTCACTGGTATAACCCTGGGTGACTTCAGAGATTTGCCTGCCTCTGCCTTCCAAGTGCGGGGATTAACAATGTCCACCCCCATGTAAAGCAATGCATTTCTCTAAAAGAATACGTAAATATCTCCTGTAGCTTCCTTTTACCTATAGAGAAGGAAAGGGCTGTTATCTGCACCCAAATGCCCTCCAAGCTCTTTCTAATCTGCTCTTCTGACATTAACATCCTGCACCAATGCTCCCATTAACAATTGGGGCAGACTCCCTCTACCTTTCCCAAAGATGTGTTCATGCTCAGTTTCTGCTCTTCTCTTCCCCTTCCTTTTCCTTCTTTTCCTCTTCTTCTTCCCTCTATTCCTTCGTCTTCCCCTCCCTCTCAGCCTTACCTTGGCTTGTAAGATGGCTGCCAATGGCTTTTAAGGCTATGTGTGTTCACTTTTAAATTCATCACAGAAGTATCTGCTTTCTGGTCGATCTCACTGTCTCTGGCTAGCCTAACATTTGCCATATGCCTTTCTTTGAATCAAAGTCTGTGGCACAGAGTGGGAGATACTGATTATAGCAACTCCCTGCATTTCCCAGGTTTGCAAGACTGCCTCCCAGCTTTAAATCCAGGGATGGGTCCTGGCTCACAGGGTGTGGCAAGCAGACACACTGCAGACTTGCCTGCTGCAGAGCCTCCTCCTTGGTTCTCCAGCTAGAGAGCACATTCTTATCTGAATCTGCAAAGCTCTTTATCAGCATTGCTTTTCATGCAGCTAAACTCTCTGTCTTATCTGCGCCCTGGGTGTCAGCTATGGTGAACATCACACCCACAGTCTCGTGTAAGAAGTGCTCCTGGTTGTGACTGAAGAGATGGCTCAGTGGTTAAGACCTAAGGTTAGTTTCCAGCACCCATGCCAGGTGGTCTGTGCAGGCACCTGCATACACTCACCGACACATGCAAATATACAACGGTAAAAATAATGATAATAACAAAAGATAGGCCCTTAGTTGATCAAGTCCACCCTCACTGCTTGTTGACCACCCAAACTGGAACTAGAAGGGCACCTGACCAAAGGCAGACCACTATAGGCCAGCAGCAGCTTCTGGGATGTGGCAAAGGAGCACGCTGTCTCCACAGAGTCCTTGAGGACTAGCTGAGGATTGGCATTTATCACATCGCCCTTTCAGAAGTATGTGGTAGGACTTTATAAATTACCCTTAATGATTGCTAAGATGTAGCTCCTGAGTCAACACCAAATACTTTAAAGTGTTACAAAAAGTTGTGAGAGGCAACAATGAGCAGATGGAAGTGCTGAGTGAAAAACTGGGGCTGAGGCAGGGAGCAGACGAGAGAGAGGACTGACCTGCTACCATGCTCAGGAAGAGAGAAGCTGGGTTCCAGAGAAGCCAGCAGACGTGCCCAGAAGGGTGGTCAAATGTCCAAGCCCACCCACCCCATACTCTCAAATTGCTGTCAAAGCAATTGAATTGAACTGGACGCAAATAGATATTTACTGTGCAAGCTAATGAAGGAAGATGTCAAGAGTGAATGAACAAAAGGAACACTGAATGTGTTGCCTTTTCCTGGGAGGATCACCAGGCCTCTCTTCCTATCCATCAGTCTTGAAAGGCCACTCCTTTCAAGACTGTCTAGGAATAGCCCAGCCTGATCAGTGAGCTACAGGTTAATAAGAGAGCCTATCTCATTAAACAGGGTATTCAGCACCTGAGGAATGATACCTAAGGTTGACCTCTGGTCTACAGACACACACACACACACACACACAGAGGAGAGGGGAATGATTCTCTTGCAATGAAACTACTACTGCTGAAAAATTCTTAAAGGCCTAAGGGGAAGACCCTCCCTTCATTATGGAACATTTCCAGTATACCTGAACAGATCAGAAATGAATATAAAAGTCCCACGGGGGGCTTTTCTGTGCATGTCTGAAGTCATTTAGGCAAGTTGGGCTAGCAATATTGCCCCAACATGGCTAGTATCCAAATATTAAATAGTCCGTGTCCCTTTTTCAAAATCATTTCACTGTGGACTGCTATTACTATATTCAGATAAAACAACACTGACAGGAAGAGAGGACATATGTTGTATATTTCATTTATAAACCAATACATTTATTCTGAGTGCCAGTATAGGTGGCGAGTGCTATTGATTCAATGGGACATAAGAAAGACCTTTTTCACTAAGGAGCTTTGATCTTTCCATTAGAATATGTTTCTGTAATTCCACAATAGTGACAAGAGCCTGCTTCTTCTTTGCTACATTACAGTTCATTTGAGCTCCTCCACTCTTCTGAAATAAATGGAGCAGATGTTATGGTCTCCATACTGAAAATGAGGTTCCTAAGGATGAGAAACTATTTCTCCCCCAGATCCCATAAGGTGTCAGTAATCTGAGATTTAAGCCAGTGCTCGGTTTCATAGATGGAAGGTTCTGTGATCATATCTGAGACTTGACATTGCTTGCTTTGTTTTTTTCTGAGGCAGTATCTCATTATGTAACCCTAACTGGTGTTCATGAGGTCATGAGCCTCCTGCCTCAGCCTCCCTAACCTGACACTTGGTTTTCTTTTCCTTTGTGTTTATGTGTATATGTGATATATATGTGTTCATGTGCATGGGTGTGTATGCATGAGTGTGTGTGCACATATGTGCACATGCATGTGGGGGGTCAGAGGTAGATATTGGTTCTCCTCCACTTTCACGCTTCACCTTATCTTTTCTGTATATTTTATTGAATTTTCGTGCATGCCATACAAAACATCGTAATCATCCTTATCCCTCCTCCCCCATCCACACCCCTCAAATCCCCCCACATCAGATTTCATTCATTCTGTCATATATGTTAAGGCCTATCAAGTCAAGTTTGTGTACAGAGATATTCCTCAGTGCAAGTTCATCCACTGGAGTCTTTTAAAAGATTTTTAAATTTTATTTTATGTGTATGTTTTGCCTGCATGTATGTATGTATGCTACATGCATGCCTGATGCCTGTGGAGACCAGAAGAAGGTGTCAGAATCCCTAGAACTAGAGTTTCAAATGGTTTTTAGCTGCCATGAGGGTGCTGGGAACTGAACCCCAGTCTTCTCAAAGAGCAGCAAGTGCTCTTAGCCAATGATCCCTCTCTCCAACCCCCTCACCTGTCTTTTAAGACAGGGTCTCCCACTGATTGGTTAGACTGATTGGCCTGCAAACCCCACAACCTGCCTCTCTTAGTCTCTCTGCCCCTCCCTTTTCCTCCTCTGCCCCCAGTGTTTTACAGTTGTGCATGACCACATCCAGCTTTTTTTTACATCCAAACTCAAATCCTCATGTTTGCATAGCAGTCATTTTGCATACGGAGCCTTCTTCCCAGCCTCCCCCCGCCCTTCTTTTTTTGAAGAGGTTACTTAAAGCAGGGTCTTACTCTGCAGTCCAGGTTGGCCTACAACTCACTACATAGCCCAGGCTAGCCTCAAATTCAAGGCAACCCTCCTACTTTGGCATCCCAAATGGTGAGATTACAGTTGTGAGCCACCATACCTGGCCAGTTTAATATTTCTTCAAGGTGCAATTCTCTGTGGTACTCCATATTAAAGAGTTAGCAACTTGGGGGCTGGAGAGATTGCTCAGAGTTTAAGAGCACTGGCTGCTCTTGAAGAGGGCCCAGGTTCGATTCCTAGTACCCACATGGCAGTTAGCAACCGTCTGTATCTCCAATTGCAGGGGATCAGACTCTCTCTTCTGGCCTTGGGCATGTACTTACACACATGCAGGCAAAAACTGTGGGTGGGTAGTAAGTTTTTTTTCCTTGAGACAGTTCGTTTAGTCCAGTCTGGCCTCCAATTTACTATATAACCAAAGAGAATCCTGAACTTCTGATCCTGCTGTCTCCAATCCTAAATTCTGGGATTATGGGCATGCACCACAACACCAGCTTTTATGCAGTGCTGGGGCTCAAATTTGGAGCCTCATGCAAGATTTATAACAACTGGGCTGTCATCCATTTTCGCAAGTAGAATTCTATAGGAACAGAGCCACACTTGCTCATTTACATATTACCTCTGGTTGTTTTCATAAAGAAACAGTGAAACTGAGTAGTTCTCTTAGAGACTATATGGCTCCCAAACCTTATAATACCATTTCTGGTCTTTTATATTAAAAGTTTGCTAACCCCTTGTCTATAATACAAATCTAATGCCTTCCCTTTGATCACTTTCTTTGGCAAGGGAAATGGGTCCATCTTAGACCAAGATCAGGGTTCAGTCTGATTCCATCAAAGATTGCAGTTTCTGGGGCTAGAGAGATGGCTCAGTGGTTAAGAGTACTGGATGGTCTTGCAGAGAACCCAGCACTCACATGGCAGATAAAAAACCATCCTAACTCCAGTTCCAGGGGATCTGCTGCCCTCTTCTGACTTCCATGGGCATTGCACTGGATGGGTGCACACGCCTACATGCAAGCAATACACTTGTACACATAAAACAATAAAAAGTATTAAAAAAAAAAAAAGAAGAAGAAGAAGAAGAAGAATATTGCAGCTCCACATGTACCACGCCCAGGCTTTTCTCTACCCACTTAACCTCCGAGACTGTCATGTGTCTCCTCCTCTTCTAGCCTGGCTTAGACAGGGGCCCCAGAAGAGTGGATGACTTCATAGGCTGAGGAGGAAGGAATGTGCATAAACAAGAGCTTGATTTGCCGGAAGCTGCCCTCTCTGACCTCATCCAATAGCCATGGCACATTCCACTCACTGTATGCAACATCGAACCCAAGAGGAGGCTGCCAAGGTTCCACTCAGTCTGAAAGCCAAAGTGACTGGAACAGTCCTGTGCCTGAACTTGAAACGACCTGTCCTTCCTTTGCAGTCCTAGGATAAGCCCAGGTAGTCCCCGTATTTGTGTGTTGGAATGGCCAGATCTTCCAGTCTCCCTGTGCATGTTCTTCTGCCTCTCGTGCGGGACACCAGCTCCCTCTGTACTTCGGTTTCTTCAGTGAGAACCCCTATGTCCTCACCCTTGCCTGCCATTTGTTCAGTGCACATGTGTTAGGATGGATCCTAATATCTCCCTCTCTCTCTCTCTCTCTCTCTCTCTCTCTCTCTCTCTCTCTTTTCCAGGAGAACCTAGCATGGTTGGGAATGCAGAGATCTATAAAACCCATGTAATCCAGGCCTCACATTGAAAAAGAAAACTGTCAAATCCAGGCTTTTCTTATCATCATAGACATAAACCTAGACTCAACCTAGCGCTGGTGGGATTGACCTCAGTCTTGGAGCAGAGCACCTAGGATTTACTTCAGACTCGATCATATTGCTTCAGTGCACTAGCTTGAGAACAGTGTTTTCTTCAGCCCACTGAGCTGTTCTGGCTAGGTTGGACTGCAGTTTGTAAACAGCAGGATCCATTGCTCACATTTCTGGAGTATGGGAAGTCAGTAATCAAGGTGTCAGCAGACTTGGTGTCTGCTGAGAGTGTTCTGTTTCAAAGGTGGCATCTTCTGGTGGCACCCTTGCGTGGTGGGAGGGGAGAGCAGTAACCTTCCACCTCTCCTATAAGATCGCTAATTCCATTCATGAGAGTCAAGACTCATGACTTAATCAGCTCCCGAAAGGCCTCATGCTTTTAAAGATTTTTCTTTTTTACATATGTATATGTGTGTATGCATGTGTGTATATTATGCTCATGTATGCAGGTTTCTGAGGAGTTCAAAAGAGGCCAACAGATCCCTTGGAGCTGGTGTTAGAGGCATTTGTGAGGTGCCAACATGGGTGCTAAGAACCAAACTCCAGTCTGCTGATAGAGCAAGCCCTCTTATCCACTAACCCACCTCTGCAGCCCCAGACCTCACATGTCAATGTTATTACGTTGGTACATGTCTAACACTGATAGGGAGGACCTCCTACCATTATGAAGATCCTCTCCTCTCCTTGTCTTTCTATCCTGCAAAAAAGCAAATTTCAGACATGGGGCAATCAGAGAACCATCAGCTGTATCAGTAGAACCTTAAACGTGGACTCTGTCACTCACAGTCCAACCTAGCGTTACACACACTCAAACGCTATCAGGATTGTTTGCCAGTGCCTTATTTAACTCGATTTGGTGCTGCCTGCAAAGCTGATATATACAGTACTAACATAAGCATACATGTATATACCTACACATGATACAAATGTGTAATATATTTTATATATGCATTCACATGTAAAATATATACTTATAGTATATAGCAGCTAATGATATATATGTTATGATATACAGCTGTGTATTTATTATATGATATAATAATATTGCTATAATCATATATGATTTATTTTATATTGTGTATGTTGTTGGTATCAAATCCAAGACTTCAATGCATGCTAAGCAACCACTCTGTCAGTGAGCTACATCCCAGCCCATATATGTATATGTGTGTGTGATTAATTTCATCATCACTGATTTTCTGAAATCAGTGCTGGGATTACAGGCTTTTGCCACCACATCCCTCCATTCATTCATTAATAAACTTCCCGAGGGGTGCACAGAGCAGGGAGGGGGACAAGACTCAATATAAGTCAGATCTCAAAATGTAAGGCAGGCTCTGCTCTACCTCCGATTGGAACTGGAGAACAAGAATTTGAGAGACGAAGATGAGAAGGAAGATTTTCTATTCAGTTTAGCAAACACTGTATAATCACCTGCCCTCTACTAAAAACACCCAACTCTATTTTTCTCGAATAGAGGCTCGGGTTTTTTAACACTGTTATGAAGCCAGGCACACACACAGCCAGCAGCAGCTTACCCAGTCCTTCCTTTTGATACAAGGGTGTTAAAGTGTCTATGTACAATAATGATTTTTCTGCTCCTTCTGGAGGTTCTATCATTCTGGACTTCAAATACTTTGATATGCTTTGGTTGGTTCCGTACACACTAAGGATCATTATGTTTGCTTAGAGAACTGTTTTATCACTATACAATGCCTGCTTCTTAAATTTTTTTAAAAATGTGTTATTATTTTTATTTTATGTGTATGAGTGTGTATTGCCTGCATGTATGTAAGTGCCCTAATACCACGCAGTGTCCACAGAGATCACAGGAGGGCGTCGGATCCCCTGGAACTGGAGTTATGGATGGTTGTTAACTGCCACGTGAGTGCTGAGAACCAAACCCAAGTTCTCAAGAAAGCAGCCATTCTCTTAACCGCTGAGCCACCTCTCCAGCCCTTATTTATTTATTTTTTATGTGTGAATGCCTGCTTGTATGTATGTGCCCCACTTGTGTGCCAAGTGCCAGGCAAAGCCAGAAGAGGGCATCAGATCCTCTAGAACTGTTACAGATGGCTGTGAGCCATCAGGTGGAGACTTCAAATCAAACCCTGGAAGGGCAGCCGGTGCTCCTAACCACTGAGCCATCTCTCCTGCCCAGCAATGCTTGTCTTTTTCAAATTTACCTAACTTAATTACTGTTGTGTAAGTGTGTTATGCAAGTGTGCCCCCCACACATGTGGAGCTCAGAGGACAACTTTGTGAAGTTGGTTTCAGGGATCATTAGGCTTCTATGACAAGTGCCGCTTTTGCTCACTGAGCCGTCTGGCCAGCACCACGCTTCCTGTCTTCATCTCTGACAACTTGGCTGCTGTGAGTCACTCAGATACAATGTTACTAGTCTGCATTTCTCTTGTTGGATGTTAGCATGATATGTCTTCTCTTTCCACTTCTTTTCGTTTGTCTGCTTGTTTTGTTTTATTTGAGACATGGTCTCCTGTAGATCAAACTAGTCTTGAACTTGATAGGGAGCTACAAATAATCTTGACCTCCTGATTTTCCTGCCTCTATCTCCCAAATGCTGGGATTACAGGCCTGAGCCACCACACCCAGCCGACCAGAGTTTCCATCTTGTTTTGTTTGTTTGTTTTTTGAGTTTTTGAGACAGGGTCTCACTTTGTAGCACTGGCTGGCCTGAAACTTTCTATATAGATCAGTGTAAGAGACCTGCCTGCCTCAGCCTCCTGAAGAGGGGGATTAAAGGCATGCACTACCCCATCTGACCAGACCAGAGTTTGTTAACTGGAGTCCGTGTATTCCCATGAGAACACTCCAAGTGTTTGTAAACCTCTTACAGTCAAGAAGTTTGTAAACCTCTTAAAATTGTGCTACATTTTGTGGTGGTGAGAATACAGAGTTTTTATGATAAGTTTATCTGTTTAATTAAAGCATCAAAGAGATCTCCTATACAAGCAGGATTAAAATAATTAGTATCAGCTTTAGCCAAGACAGAGTTGTTTTTAGATTTCCTACCACTGCTTAGGAGAAAACCAGAGACAAGTAAGGAATGCGGCAGTTCCTACCAGGAGATAATAATAACACTAATACTTCGTAATGACTTTTTCCTCTGTGCAGATTGAGATCAAGATCTGGCTTTGGTGAAAGCAATAAAAAAAGAAAAAAGGAAAAAAAAAAAGCCCAATGATTTGAACTGCAACTAGAGGATGCATCTGTTTCCTGGATCAGCAGGATCATGTGGGAATATGCCAGGCTCTGCCAGAACCAAGGCGCTCCTTCAGTTCAAAGGTGGGGGAGCAGCACTCCCAGGGTGCGAGACTCCGTCCAGGCAAGAGCAGGAACATGAGCTGTAGTTTGGGTGATGGAAGCAGATTCTAGGGGTTTTTTTGCCTTTTCTTTCTTCCTTTCTTTTCATACTGAAAATGAAACCCAGGGACTCTCGCTGACCTACCGTGCCAATAGATTTTTTTTTTTTTGGACACTGGTTCTTGCTACATAGCCCAGGTTGGCCTAAACTCAATCCTCCTGCCTCAGCCTTCCCAGTGTCGGGATTATAGGCATGACTCACTATACCTGACACCAGTAGACGCCTCTCTATTTTTTAATTGTATGTGTGTATGCCCACACAGGTGTGCACACACACCTGCACTGCCAGGCACTTGTGTGGAGGTCAGAGGACAACTTCCAAGAGTTGGTTCTCACCTTCCACCTCACTGAGGCAGGTCTCTCTTGTTTCTGGTGCACTGTTGCACTCCAGGCTAGCTAGCCTGTGGACTTCCTGCTTTCTCCGCTGTAGCAGGTGTGATGGTAGTACAGATTTGCACCACTGAATCCAGCTTTTTATGTGGGTTCCAGGAATCAGACTGAGATTGTCTTTGTGTGGCAAACACTTAATTTATCCACTAAGCCATCTCCTCAACCTCTCCCCGCCCTTTTTTATCTTTTTAAACAAGGTCTCGTGTATCCTAGAATGGCCTGAAACTCCGTAGGTAGCTGAGACTAACCTTGAAATAGAGGCAGAAGGCTCCAAAGCTCAAATTCATTCTAGGCTACATATGGAGTTAAAGGCCTGCCTGGAATATATGAGACCCCCATCTCAAAACAATGTAAGTTAGCCAGGCATGGTGGCACATGCCTTTAGCCACAGCAGAGGCAGGCGGATCTCTGTGAGTTCAAGGCCAGCCTGGTCTACATAGTGAGTTCCAGACCAGCTGGGGCTGCAAGGAGACCTTATCTCAAAAAGACAAAAAAAATACTATTACTACTATATTTATTATTATTTATGTGTATGTGAATGTTGGCACATGTGTGCCATGGAGAGCAGACAGAGGTCAGAGGACAATTTGGGGGAGTCATCGTGGGTTCTGGGGATCATACTTGGGATGTTATATTTGTGTGGTACACTGAGTCATTTTGTTGATCATATATCCCATAAATTTATATAATCAATATCATTTCAATTAAATTTTTTAAAAATGGATTTGTTTCAAGTCCCATTTTGGGCATCAAAGAATCTTCGTTCTCTTTTCCTTTCTTGCTTTCCTCCTTCCTGCTTCCTCCCATCCTTCCTTTATTCTCTTTCCTTTTGGTGCTGGGGATCCAGCCCAGGCCTTGCACACGCTAGGTAAAGCACTCTATCACTGAGCTGCAACCCCAGCCTCAAGTGTTTCTTCTCATATGTGATTTGATTACTCTCATTTGCCTTACGCTCAGTTAGCAGATCAGACACCAAACCATTCTCAATTGGATGTGATTGCCAAAGTCACTGGTTTCTAGACCATTTTCCTTTTCTTTTTCACTCATTACTTTTCCTGGAGGAAGGTATTTTAGAGGTCTGTTTTCACTTTTTAAATTATCTATGTGGTTGGGTGTGTGTTCATGTGCTCAGAGAGACCAGGACAGGTTATGGAGCCCCTGAAACTGGAGTCACAGGAGATTGTAAGCCAACTGTCACGGGTACTGGGAACTGAATTTGAGTCTACCGAAACAGCACTGAGCCATTTCTCCAGCCTGAGGAAAGCAGTTTAAATTACCTTTCTTAGAGGAAAGAAGCTAAAGTTTTATATAGTCTCTCTACAGGTAATCACATTTCTCAGGTGAATATCACTATGACCTAATGAATAGTCATGATTCAACCAATAGTTGAGGATTTATAATAAACAATTTATAAAACCAATAGTAAGAGGAATATTTGAAAACATATATACTTATGTATTATTATTATTATTATTATTATTATTTTGAGACAGAATCTCTCTGGGACTCTCTATGTAGACCACGTTGGCCTCAATCTCATAGAGATCCACCTGCCTCTATCTGGCATAGTAATATGTTTTTAAAGTTTAATCTTAAATACATTTCTGAGTTGTAGTATTTATAACTTGAAAGTATTAAATCAGGCTCATTAACCACTCCATCCTCCACATACTTGTTTTGGGTGATAGAAACATTTAAAATCTACCGTTTGGGGGCTGGAGAGATGGCTCAGCCGTTAAGAGCACTGGCTGCTCTCTCAGAAAACCTGGGTTTTGTTCCCAGCACCCATGTAGCAGCTAACAACAGTTTGTAACTCCAGTTCCAGGGTACCTGATACCCCCTTCTTACGTCCACAGACATTGCACGACATGGGTCCATGTACATATATGCAGGCAATACACTCATACACATAAAATAAAAATGTTTTAAAATCTACTATTTTATAAACCTAGACCTTTAAGAACAGAATATTTGCCCTCTTTCCTAAAAATAATGACAGCTAGTGTTAGAATGCTATGATTCTTGTCTCAGAGTAGGATGATATTATGATTATAAGTTTTTAGACTTAAAAGAGACTTTGAAGACTCTTTAAGAATCCAAGCTCTCACTCTGCCCATCCTAACATAATTCATATCTCTGGGTCATTATACCCCTTAAAGCACAGGTGGAATTTAACCTAAAATAGATTCCTCGGCTCCTCAGAAGAGTCCAGTCCTCTGAATGTTTGTCAAGGAAACATCTGTCTGAACGCCTTCATTCTTCTCACAAGGAAGACAATATCTAAATGCAGGCTCCCAGTGCTTAATGGTTTACAGAACAAGTTCTTACCACTGCATTCAGTTCAATCAAGAGTGGTTCAGTGTCTCACTGAGGTCCAGCTTGTTCATGGCCAGAACTGATGGTCCAATGTGCTTTCTCCCTCATCCAGACACATTATTACTGAAAAGTATTCCAAAATGCACCCTGTATGATTCTGGGCCATATTTAAGGATAATGTGGAGGTAAGCTAAAGATTCTGAGTTTTTACAGTGAGATTAACCCATCACTTCACAAAGCTGACACACTGCACACAACCTTTAACCAAGGAAATGTCTTGCATCCAGGAAGCCTAGGTTTGATCCCAACAGCCACATAAACCTGTAAAGCCCTAGAGGTGGAGGCAGGAAGATCAGCATTTCACTGTGTGAGGTCAGCCTAGACTACATGAGACACTTGTATATCTATGGAAGTCAGTCAGGAGGCTTCTCTGAAAACTAAAACTAGAGCTCCCGGTAGTCTTACCACAGAGGTGCTTGCACATCCACGTTTATTATTGCTGCTCTTTTCACAAGAGTTAGGAAATGGAATCAGCCTAGGTGTCCTTCAACTGATAAAAACGTGGTACACATACACTGTGAAATTTTATTCTGCTGCAGATAAAAAAGATTATAAAATTTTCAGGAGAATGGGTGGAACAGGAAAATATTATACTGTGCGGTCACACAAGTTCAAAAAGACAAATGTAGCATGTTCTGTCTCACATGTGTGGATCATAACTTCCAATTTTCAGGTTTATGTGTTTAACTTGGAATGTCTGTAGAGACCAGGGAGGTAACAGGGAGGGAAGGGGAGGGTCTGAAGGGGATGGGGGCAATAGAACACATGCAATGTGAAAGTAGAGGTGAGGAATACTGGGATGACAATCTTTAAATGGGGAAGAGGTGAGGGAATGGGTCCAGGAGGGAGAGGGTCAACCAAAACTAAAGACATACCAAGAAGCGCTATGGAAACTTACTACTCTATAAGTTTATATATGCATACATATATATATATATATATATGTATATATATATTTACATACATTGTTTTTGTTTCTGTTTTGCTTTGAGACAGAGTCTCACTATGTAGCCCTAGCCAGCCTGGGACTCTCTATGTAGACCAGGCCGGCCTGAAGTTCACAGAGATATGCCTGCCTCTGCCTCCTAAGGCCTGGGATTAAAGGTATGATTCACCACACCTGGTCTAAGGTAGAATTTTTTTTAAGATTTATTTATTTTATTTTATGTATGTATGTATTTTGGCTGCATGTATGTAGGTGTCCCATGGCATGCCTAGTGCCTGCAGAGGCAAGAAGAGGGTTTTGATCCCCTAGAAGTTGAGTTACAGATGGTTGTAAGCTGCCATGTGGGTGCTGGGAACTGAACTCAGATCCTCTGCAAGTGCTGGCCTCAAAGTCACAGAGATACACTTGTCTCTTCCTCTGGAATGCTTGGATTAAAGACATGCACCATGATGCTCAGCATCGTTTTAAAAATTAAAAGAACTTGAACAGAAATATGAGTAGATAATGTTTCTCCCAGAAGTCATGGGTTATCAAATGGAAATTCCAATGCCAGGAGTGGGAATTTCCTCCTGTGAACATTGGTGGTTTGGCTTAAGTGTCCCCAATTCTTTCCCTTTGAAATAAGACAGTCCTTGTTTTGGATTTTACAGGAGCCCACAATTAAAAGACTATTAAGAGAGACTTTAAAAGTTAAAAGTGTTTGAATTTTTTAAAGAACTGTGAGACTTTTAAAGTTGTATTGCCTGATGTTGTGATATTAACCCCCTATCTTGGGGATAAGAAATGGAAAGCTTGTCGTTTAATAGTGATGTGTTTGTGTGTCAACTTGGCAGGGGGGTAAGTTGTGCTGGATAGCTTTAGCTGTCAAATTGACACACCTAGGAAGAGGGATCCTCACTTGAGGAACTGCTTCCACTGGATTAGCCTGTGGTCATGTCTGTGGGGCATTTTCTTGATTACTGAGTGATGTGGGAGGTCCCAGACCACTGTAGGTGGTGTCACCTCTAAGCAGGCTGCCCTGTGTTGTATAAGAAAGCAAGCTGAGCACCAGCAAGGGAGGCGAGCCTATAAGCAGTGTTCCTCCATCATCTGTGTTCCAGGTTCCTGCCTCAGCCTCCCTTGATGATGAACTAGGTTGTGAGCCAAATAACCCTTTCTTCCCCAACTTGGTTTTGGTCAGTGTTTTTATCACAGCAATAGAAAGTAAGAATTCAGGCATTCTTGGTGGCCATTGCTCTTGGTGGCCCACCAGAATTAAATGGTAACACACACACCTGCAAGATGGGGAAATCAAATTGGAACTGAACTGGAAGCTTCACCCTTGCTGTCTAGCTTTTATAGCATTAAAAAACTGCTACACAGGTAACTAGGGGAGAAAAGTCATCAGTGGTCTTACCCAGTTTCGGACCTTTTGTGCTACAATACCAACCTACCAGGCAAGATGTGGCCACTGGCGCTCTGGTGGTAACTGTTATGGGGAGTGCCCTTTCTGATTGTATCTGAGACTCACTCACCAGAAGGGATTCATATCTGATGCTGTGTACCTGGTCAAATGTCCATGGCTGGGACGATCATAGGCCCCAAGGCCTGAAATAAATTTAATTGATTTTTAAAAATTGAAGAGAAACTGGTAACACCAAAACAGGTGGTATTTTGCTTCAGTTCAGAGCCCTTCCCGGGCTTCTAGGAAGAATGCTCCACAGATGTTAATGTACACAGAAGCATCTTAAGATTGTGGTAAATGGTACATAGCTAAGGATGACCCTTGATCTTCTGATCTTCTTACCTCCACCTCTCAAGAGCTGAGTTACAGGTGCATGTCACCATGCCCAGGTTCTGCATTCTGGAGATCAAACTCAGAGCTTCATGAACGGTAGGCAAGCATTCTACCAACTGAGATACATCCCCAGCCCCTAGCATTAAAATTTATATTTATAGATATAGATATAGATATAGATATAGATATAGATATAAAGATTTCCACACTGGGTACATAAAATCTCCTGGGTAGACTGACAAGGGCACAGAACAAAAAGAGACAGCCACTGGTAATTCACTTCCTAACTATGAGTATGACTGTATTTATTTTCTAATGGTGTTGACGGAGTCCAGGTAACATTTGACTCCTGTTCTGGCAGCTGGCCGTCATTCTGCATCATTTTCTAGAAGGACTGGTTTCTCTTTAGCAGGAAGAATC
Source organism: Eospalax fontanierii (assembly GCA_035773235.1). Classification (NCBI taxonomy): domain Eukaryota; kingdom Metazoa; phylum Chordata; class Mammalia; order Rodentia; family Spalacidae; genus Eospalax; species Eospalax fontanierii. The sequence goes on from CM069526.1 coordinate 17,986,284, forward strand.
CATTCTAAGTCTGAAGCTGAGTGTGTACTTCCTACTTCCGTTGTTACCCTGGATGGAGAGGGAGAGTTTTTTTTGTTTTGTTTTGTTTTGTTTTTGTTGTTTTTTTTTATGTGTATGAGGGTACCGCCTACATGTATATAAGTGCACCCAGGTTATACAATGCCACAAAGGTCAGAAGAGGGTATCAGATCCCATGGAACTGGAGTTAAAGATGGTTGTTAGCTGTCATGTGGGTGCTGGGAATTAAACCTGGGTCCTCTGCAAGTGCAGCCAGTGCTCTTAACCACTGAGCCCTCTCTCCACCCATCCCACCCCCACCCCACCCCTTTTTAAATATTTTATAACTTTTTCAGAGTTTTCTGGGACAAAGTATCTTAAAGAAGAGTTAGGATGTGTACAGGTTTTAAGATCAAACAGACTCCAATTTGAGTCTCAGATTTCTCCTTTATTAATTGTGGAACCTTGAACAACTCAATCACAAATGACAATCAGCGTCTCAGAACCTCAATTCTAATGAGTAAAACAGCTTTAATATTGTTTATATTTTATAATATTACGTGAGGATTAAATAATTAATAATTAATATTAAATAATTAATAATTAAATAATTAATGAAGAATGTCCAGTATCTTGTCTGGTACGTAGCAGACTCAATAAATCACAGCTGCCTGGAAGGCAGGCTCTTGGGTGGCCCTGCACTCACTCTCTGCCTGGGAGCTGGTGAGATATTTGACTTCCATGGAACCAACAGAACCTGACAAAAAAGAATAGCATTGTGACTGAAAGCACGCACTAGAGAGACTCCATCCACAGCTGGCTTGAAGCAGGCAAGAGAGTCACATAGCAATGAACAGCAGGCAGCCAAATGGCTGAGAGCAGCTCCCAGTTGACAGCCTGCAAGAGGACAGAGACTTTTGGCATCCAGCTTCATAAGGAAATGAATTCCCAACAACCCGACCGAGCTGGGAAATTAGCTCTTTCCCAGTACCTCTCTGGATTGGAATGCAGCTCAGAAGCCATTTGATTGAAGCCTGGTCACACCCTGAGCGGAAGACACAGCAAAACCGCCCTGGGTGCATGGGACTGAGAGATGACCCAAGCACTGTTCACAGCCTCTGGATTTGTCACTAGTTACCCAGCAGTAGAAAACAAACATTTAATGTAGATAGGTAACGTTTTTATTTCTAAAAACATTTTTTATTTCTTTTATGTGGGGAGGATTGGAACGGAGCCGTGGGGCACCCCGCCACAGCGCGCAGGTGGAGGTCAAAGGACAACTCGGGGTCGGAGGTTTCTCTCCTTCCACCGTGTAGGTCCTGGGAATCAGATTCAGGTTGTCAGGCTTGAGGGTAAGTACCTTTACCTGATGAGCCCCCTTCTTGTTGCTCCCCTCCCCCCTTTTTTGAGACAGGGTCTCAGACAGTGCAGGCTGGCCTCAGATTCCCTATGGACCTGAGGATAACCTTACACTCCTGATCCCCTTGCCTCTGCCTCCTCAGTGCTGGGTTTCCCTGCATGTGCCACCGTGTTTACAAAGTGCTGGGGATGAAACCCAGGACCTTGTGCTTGCTGGGCAAGCTCTCTACCAACTGAGCTTTATCCACTAACTTTTACCCTCTAACCACTCTTTGCAATGAACTCGCTCACCTTCACCTCACCAGGGCGACCCTGACTCAAAGAATGTAACCCTGACTCAAAGAATGTGTGTGTGTGTCTCTTTTTGAGACAGGGTCTCCCTGTAGCTCCAGCTGCTCTGGAACTCACTATGTAGACGAGGCTGACCTTGAAGTCACAGAGACCTACCTGCCTCTGCCTCCTGTGCTGGGATTAAAGGCATGTGACACCAGGCTGGTTGAGGTGATGGAGACCTGAAGGTGGGACGGGGATGTGTTGATATGTGTCCAGAAGAAGTGAGAGAGGGAAACCGGGGATGAACATGATCAACATACATGGTGCACATGTATGCAATTGTCCAAGAATTGTTAGTAGTAAAAAATAAAAATAATGAAACATTTTAAGTTTTAAAGCAGTGGAAACTAACAAGTGTTGGCAAAGATGTGGTGAAACGGGAGCCATCACACATCACAGGTGGAAAGAGAGGAGAGGAAAGAACGCAGTGCCTCTGGCAGTTCTTCCATAAGTTAAACCAGAAACTTCTATAAGACCCTGAGGTTCTGCTATTAGAAACGTACCCCAAAACTGAAAGCACCTGTTCAAACAAAAACCTGCCTGTGAATGTCCCTACCAGCATGAGTCTCAAGAACCGAAGGGGAGAACAACTCAAACCCCCATCAAGCAATAAATGGATCAGCCAAATGCGGCCTAACCATCCAAAGACATGTTATCTGGCCATAAAAAGGCTTAAAGTGCTGATCTGTGATACCTGATAGGTGAGCTTCAACACATGCTAAGTAACAGACACCAGACACGGAGGGCCAAGTACTTTATGCTTATATACAATGTCCAGAACAGGAAAATTCATAGGGGCAAAGACAGATTAGTATTGGCTGTGAACTAAGGAAAGATAGGAAATAGATACCTAGAACAGTGCGTCGAAAACAGGAATCACTGGTGTGTTTTGTTTTGAGACAGTGTCTCCACAACCCAAGCTGCCCTCGAACTCTCTGTAGCTGAGGATGATCATGAACTCCCAATCCTTTTGCCTCCACCTCCTGAGTGCTGGATGGATCACAGCTCGTACCGTGCCGGCTTTAATGAAGTGTTGCTAGTTTGAATTGAATTGTGCAGTAAGAAAGAATAAAATACACACCGTATTTCTAAGATTTAGTGTGAACACTAGAATATAAGATATTCAGATGATTATGTACAGATAAAATATATAATATTTTATAATATATAATAATATAAATATGGAAGTAATATCTTGCACATATTGGGTTAAATCCAATACATTCCTAAAATGAATGTCATTTCTTTTTTTAACTGCGGCTACTAGAAAATTTTAAGTTTCCTTTGTGGTTTACATGTCTTTTTTGGACAAGACTGCTGTAAATATAACTACCAGCCTTGAAGAAAATAGTTGGAGAAGCCTGTGATTAGAAGAAATCAGAGAGAAGTACCCACCAAACTTATTTGGATTCTAGTTAAAGAAATGATATTAGACAAGCACAGAAATGTGAGACTTAGGTACTGGAGAGACAGCTCAGCCATTAAGAGCACTGGCTGTTCTTCCAAAGGAACTGGGTTCAGCTCTCAGCACCCCCAACCATAACTCCAGTTCCAGGGGATCGGATGCCCTCTCTTCTGACCTCCAAGGGCATTGCATGACACAGGTGCACTTACACACATGCAGGCAATACACTCATACATATAAAGTTTTTAAATAATCATACAATTTTTTAATTGAAAAAAGAAATGTGACACTTGTCAAATATTTGATGATAAGAAACTGAATTTAGGGGTTGTGAATGTAGCTCAGTTTGTAGCACATGTGCCTGGCATCCACAAGGACCTGGGTACAACGCCCAGCAGCACACACATCAGACATAATGACTCAGACCCATAATCCTAGCGCTCAGGAGGTAGAGGCAGGAGAATCAAAAGCTCAAGGTCATCCTCTCCCCTTCTTCCCCTTTTGCATAAGAATCATCTGGGAAGCATAATGAAAATACAGTAGAGGGTAGTACCTCGTACTACCGACTTGCCTAGCACGTACACGGTCCTAGGTTCAGTTCCTGCACTAAGAAAAGAAAACAGAAAGAGAAAGAAATAACAATGTCATCGTCATGAGTTTCTTTTTTCATCATATGCTGCAGATACTTCACAGTAGTGAGGGGAGGAATTCATGAAGAGTTCCAGGAACCCATATATCCTGGAAAGAGTGATTTCTCCAAGAGTGTTGGAATCCAATATCAGAGGGTCAATACACAATTTTTTGCCATATATACAATATATTGTTTTATTGAATTTTTGTGGTGTTCACACCATACATCTAAACCATATTTCGATCCCCTTCCCTATGTGACCTCCCCCAGACCTGCCCACAGGACTTCATGCATTTTGTTTTCTATGTTAAAGCCTATCGAGTCCAGTATGTGTACCCAGATGTCCCTTAGTGTGAGTTCATCCACTGGAGCCTGTTCAGCCCGTCTAGCATCACTCCTTAAAGAAAATCAACTCTCCCTCAGCCAGCAGTAATCAGCTGTCAATAGTTCCTCAACAAAGCTGTGACCTCCTGCCCATCTCCCAAGTTCTGTGCTGAGTTTTTTTCTGATTGAGTTTGCATGGGTCTTGTGCATGCTGTCACCACTGTTGCATGTTCATATATGAGCAAGGTCCAAGGAGCCTATAAGACTCTCTTTCCTTATGATCATGAGTGAACCTTCTCCCCCGGCTCCTACACTCTTTCCACCCTCTCTTCCACAATGGTTCCTGAGTCCTGGGTGGATGAAATTTAATATAGGAGTCCTGTCCAGGGACCCACACTCTGCAGACTCTTATTCTCTACATTTTGTCTACATTGACAAAAGGCCACAACTAGCCAAAGTTTAGAGAATAAACAAACTTCTGATTGACTTAATAGTCCCAGAGCCATTCCTGCCAAGGGAGCCAGTGCTCATTCAAACTCGGTTTACTTAGATGCTGTGTTTGCCCATTTAGCATCCACGGGTCACAGTGGTCCCCATCTCCACCCAGGGCCCATCTTGAAATCATTTCCTTGAGCAATATGTCCCTTACCCTAAAACACCAGCTCAGAGATAGATAACAGCGTCCACTGGGATCGTCAGGTTAGCCTGCCCTAAGCTGTTGACCTTCTAAGCTTTGCCTCGATGCTGAAACCTCAGTAAAATCTGTTGTCCTACAGCCCGCCTCTGCACTGCTTCCTAACCAGACCTATGCTTCTCCATGGGCCCTATGTGCTCTCTGGAAATGTAATAAATTCTCTCCACGTCATCACTGAGACATCTCGGTAAGTTAAAATCCCACAAGAGCCTAGGATGGAGCTCAGCTGGCAGAGTCCTTCCCTTATACACACGGGACCTAATGATCCCCACCGCTGCCTACGCTGCCTAAACTGGATGTGGCAATCTCAGTACTTGGGATGATCAGAAGTTCAAGGTCATTTCTCAGCTACCTAAAGAATTGGAGGCTTGCTTAGGATATATGAGACACTGTCTCAAAAGAATACACACACACACAACACACACACACACACAATCCCACAGGTATGATTAAGACAGACCTATCTCCTGAACTTCCTAGCCAGAGGAGAGAATGGATTCATTTCTGACTCTAAGCTAATCTTGGATGAATTTCTGTCATTGGCAAGCTACAGAATCTAGACTAACAGATACAGACCCTGAGGTCCTAAAAGAAACTCTGGAAAAGTGATTCTTTTGTACCTAACCAATCACAGACCCTAGGTTAGGATTTTAAATCCTTTCTAGGGCCTAAATGGCACTGGGCAATTCTTCAAGTGGGTGTTATGTAATAATGATTACACTTCAAATGCAGGAAAATTGCCCCTGACAGTTAGTTTGGAAGATGAACCAAAAGGGCAAGGGATGACTGAAAGGCCACTCCCAGGCCCTCCGTGGACTGGCAGTGTGGCCTCCACCAGCTCTGTGCCATTCCCAGGACATGGGTGTAGAAGGAAAAGGAAAGGATGTGGGCATGTGCTGACGCCCAGAGCCCGCCCTGCTCCCTTTGTGTGGCTGGCCCAGGAGGGTGGATTTTTGGGAAGGGGTGTGTTCTGCAAGTAGGGAGGAAGTTGCCACCCCATTGGAAAGAATCTGCCACTCTGCCTTCCAGCTGAAATATCAGATAGAGCCCGTGCTTCTCCAGGGACAGCAGGGGACTGGAATGGCCAAAGGAATTTTTTTTTTTTTTTGAGGGATTGTATGAAAGAACATGATGTCTTGGGCTCACAAAGAGGAAAAGATAAGGGGAAAGTGGCAAGTTAAAAAATCCATTGTGAGTGTTATCTCTGTTATTTTTGAATTAAAAAATAAGTATGATAGGCTGGGGTCACAGTTCATGCCAACCTAGAGTGGAACTCTTGCTTTAATCTTTTTGCCTTGCAATTTGCATTATTTTTATTTTTTTAATCTTATGCATATGAGTGTATTGCCTACGTGCACCCATGTCGTGCAATGCCCCCAGAGGTCAGAAGAGGGCTGTGTAGGTGCTGGGAACCAAACCTGGGTCCTCTGCAAGAGGAGTCAGTTCTCTTAACTGCTGAGCTATCTCTCCAGTCTGAATTTTGCATTTTTGGCAAAGTTTTCCAAGCAATTTTCAGATGGTCAGCCTGGCTAAAAAAGGGAGCTTGAGGCCCACCAAGTTAAGCAAGATCATGTTGAAAAAAAAAAAAAAACAAGATGATAATCTGGGGACGTAGCTCAGTGGTAGAGCGAGCGTTTGCCTAGCATGCATGAGGCCTTGGGTTCCATCCATAGCATGCTGACTCTCGCACATATGCCCACACACACCCACCAAGGCACATTAAGATACCTAAAGATGTCAAGGCAACACTTCAGTGTTGTGGCTGCTAAGTGGCCCACCTTCACACCCAGGCCTGCACAGGCAGCCCTTCTGGGTGACAGGCTGTATTTGTTTGCTTTCATAAAAACACTAACCAAAACAAGCTTGGGGAGGAAAGGATTTATTTGGCTTACAGCATAGTTCATCATCAAGGGAAGGCAAGGCAGGCACTCAGGGCAGGAACTTGGAGCACAGACCATGGAGGAAAGCTGCTTACTGACTAGCTCCCCTGACTGGTGCTCAGCCTGCTTTGTTACACAACACAGGACCACCTGCCCAGGGATGTCACCACCCACAATGGACTGGGCCCTCCTGCATCACTCAACAATCAAGAAAATGCCCCACAGATGTGGCCATAGGGCCAATGCAGTGAAAGCAATTCCCCAACTGAGGTTCCCTCTTCCTAGGTGTGTCAAGTTGATAGCTAAAGCTACCCAGCACATAGAGCAAACCCCAAATAAAAAGACAGAAAGATAGGATGGGGACCTGTTGGGGGGAGGGTGTTGGTAGGGGTCGTAAGGGAATAAGAGGGTGGGGAGGTGACTGTGATCAGAATATATAATATACATACTTGAATGCCCTGGGCCACATCTGTCCTCAGCCTTGCCATTCAGAACTGTAAGAGCATTTAGCTCTTAGGAACAGATTCCCATTAGCTCAACTTGTAAGCCTGATGAATAAAAATGGTTTTTAACACAGGATCTCATGTAGCCCAGGCTAACCTTGAACTTACCACGTAACCAGTTAATCTCAAGTAGATGCTTTTATTATCTTCATAACGCAGATAAGAAAAATTGATGCACTTAAGGTTAAGTCCAAGGTTACCTGCCAACTCCCCAGCCCTGCCCTTGAAATGGAATGAATGCCTATTGATAGAAAACTCTCACCATAGATCTTGTGAGCACAAGTATTTTTGCTTTTGGATACAGAGAGAATAAACTACGTTCCTTCCACCTCTGCCCACCACCACCCAGCATTGCCTGGTTCTGTTTCTGAGCCAGGTGGTTGTGGAGACCAGAGAGAGATGGCCTTGCTCACAGCTCTGTGTGTTCACATTAAATCCCTTCAACTCTGGTCACCCAAAACCTCCAGAACCCTGCTTTGTGGGCAGCAGACATAAAAGAAGAAGAAAGGAGAAGGAGGAGGAGGAGGAGAAGGAGGAGGAGGAGGAGGAGGAGGAGGAGGAGGAGGAGGAGGAGGAGGAAGACGGAGGGGGAAGAGGAGGAGGAGGGGGGGAGGAGGAGGAGGAGGAAGAGGGAGGGAGAAGAGGAGGAGGAGGAAGAGGGAGGAGGAAGAGGGAGGGGGAAGAGGAGGAGGAGCAGGAGGAGGAGAGGGGAGGAGGCAGGGACGAGGACTGGGGGAGGAAGAGGAGAAGGCATTTGTGTGAGGGTAAGAATGAGGTACTTTGAGTGAGAGTGGCCTCAGAAGTTATTTGGGGAAATGTGAGCGCTGGAGGGTAAGTTCCTTCTTGGGCACACGACTGTGAAACTGGCATAAGTAACCGACTGCTGTTTTCATAACTCAATCAAGAAGTCAGCAGATGAGGGGACAGTGAAAGGAACTTCCAGGAGGACCCCTACTGTCCATCCAGTAAGAGGAGGTCATAGGCCCTAAAGGGAGGCCCACTACTGTTGCTGTGCCAAACGGACATGTTGCCTTCTACACATTTATGTTTCTACCCATAGATTTGTCCTGCTTGCAACTTTGGTCAGAGACGCTTCTGCTTGCAGTGGGCAGCAATCAATGTGGAGACTCAGAACTGGTCAAAGAGCTGAGAATAAGGGACTGATGAGTGCTCAGCCCCTAGATGGGACATCTACCATCCAGTCCTCAAGGCCTGAGGAAGAAGAGAAGGTGTGAAGATGTGAAAGCCACAGGACAGGGAGGAGGGCTGTGAAACTTTGTCTTTTGAACATGACATAGCCACTGAGCTCATGAATTCACAGCAGTTGTGGTTATTTGCACAAGACCTACACAAAATGAAGCCAGAGAAACATTCCAGCATAAACGGCAGAGAGGCTCATGGGGCTCCACCCCAGCTTCAGCTATTGGTAGTTGATGGCTGTGGGGGAGAGAGAGTCTTTTTCTTCCTGGGGTGTGGCTGCTGAGAGGTTGCCCAAACTCATACAGATAACACTAATTGGCCTCCATGGGTTACAAAAAATAGAAAAGGATGTGGAAAAGGAGGAGGATGGGGAGGAGAATCCTCACGAGAGGTGGAAGTTGGAGTAGATATGATCAAGATACATTATCAGGATATATGAAGTGGGCAAAGAATAAAAATATTCTTTTAAAAATAAAAACAGGGGCTAGAGAGATGGCTCAGCGGCCAAGAGCACTGACTGCTCTTGAAGTGGATCTGGGCCACGTGGTGGCTAACAGCTGTCCATAACTCCAGTTCCAGGGGATCCAACCCATTCTTCTGACCTCCATAGGCACTGCATGACTTGGGCACACTTACATACATGCAGGCAAAACACTCATACACATAAAATAAAAATAATAAATAATTTTAAAATGAAAGGAAAAAAACAGAAGTACAAACAAAAGCTTCATAGATGGTATCAGGCTCTGGTATTCAGATACATCTGTCCCTGCCTCAGGGTCGATAGCATTAGAAAGCCTACTGACAGGTGTGTTGGCCAGCTGTTCCTGCTCAGTGTTTGACTGTGTCTCATAGCTTTCATTTCTTCTTCTTCTCCTCCATTTCCTCTCTTTTTCCTCTACCCCTTCCTCTTCCTCCTGCTCCTTTTTCTTCTTCCTCTTCATGGTGTTTTTTTTTCTTTTAAGACATGATCTCATGTAGCCCAAGCTGATCTCAAACTCTCAAGGTAGTAAAAGATTAACTTGAACTCTTTTTTTTTTAATGTGTATGAGTGTTAATGTTTGCATGTGTGTAAGTGTACCCATGTAGTGCAGTGCCCTTGAAGGACAGAAGAAGACCTTGGATCCCCTGGAACTAAAGTTACAGATGGTTGTCAGCCACCATGTGGATTCTAAGATTCGAACTCAGATCTTCTGCACGAATTACCAGTACTCTTAACCACTGAGTCATCTCTCCAGTCCCCTAAACTCATTTTTAAGGGTACAAAGTGACACTTTAAAAAATATATTATATCTTCTATTTTTATTTTATCTATATATGAGTGTTTTGCCTGCATATATGTAAGTACACCCACGTTGCACAATGCCCATTTCGATCAGAAGAAGGCATTGGATTCCCCCAGAAATGGAGTTACTGACAATTGTTAGCCACCATGTGGATGTTGGGATTTGAACCTCGGTCTTCTGCAAGAACAGCCAGTTCCCATAACCACTGAGCCATCTCTCTAGTCCCCAGAGTGACACTTTTTAATTTTTGGTTTCGGTTTTAGTTTATTTTGTTTGTTGAGACAAGTCTCACTATGTAAGCCTGACTGTCCTGGAACTCACTGTGTAGACCAGGCTGGCCTCGAACTCACAGAGATCAGCCTCCTGAGTACTGAGATTAAACATGTGACTACCACACCCAGCCTTACTTTTATTTTTGTGTATGCATGTGTGTAGGGTGTTTCTGTACGTATGTATAGGAGCTCATGCATGTGGAAGCCAGAGGATGACATCAGGTGTCTTTCTGAATAGCTCTCCACTTTATCTTCTGAGACAGAGTCTCTCATTGAACCAGGCACTCACTGACTAGGTGGACTGGCTGGTCAGTCAGCTCTGAGGATCCACCTGTCTGTGCTCCCTGTCTACATGCTAGGGATACAGATACACATGCCTGGCTTTTCCTCCTGGGTGCTCGAATGTGAAGTCAGATTCTCTCACTTGTGTTGCAAGCACTTTACCAACTGAGCCATCTTCCTAGCCCAACCTTGAACCCTTGATTCTGTTACCACCAGCTTCCAAGTGCTGGGACTACAGGTGTGCTCCACTAGACCTAATTAATGCAGTACTGAGTATTGGAACCCAGGGCTTCATGTTAGATTAGCTGAGCTACATCTCCCACCCCTGCGCCATACGTAGTTTGACCAAATTCTTATTTAATTAACACAGTCTTACTTTCTGTCAGCTTACTCTCAAGCCCTGGGACACACATTGTTTTAAGAGGAGCTATGTAACCCAGCTCTAGTCCCTTGCATTCTTCATTGGTATAGTGTTCCAGCTAAAATTAACAGTATATGTAGCCTTGAAGGCTGGTAAAATCGAGGGAGACTCTGAATGACCTGACTGCATGATTTCCTCTTCACTCTGCTCCCAAGGATACAGTTCCCTAGCCAATTCTTTACTGTGGGTCTTCTTTATAGGGGCTGGGGATACAGCTCAGTAGGAAAGAATGTGCTTAGCTAGGTCCTGAGTTCAAACCCCATCCTCCCAAACACACAACAAAACTCTTCATTATCCAATGGACCAGGTGCAGTTCCTGCTCCTCCCTGAATGGCTGGCTTCAGTTCCCTGCCAGACCACAGAATTAGCAAACAAGCCAACCTAAGTAAGCAGCAGGTACCTCGTTCTCATCCTACCACAATACTTGCTTTCTGCAGCCTCTTGCAGTTCAGCTTTTTCTGAGCTCAACCCCATGTGGCTCTGTATGGCAAAGCTCCCATCGGGAGCACATGTAACTGATATACTGTTGTTGCTCTGGTTTGTCAAGGGGTGGGTGTCGAGTATTTGACACCCAAAGGCAAGAATATCTCTCTCCACAACAGGGAATATAGGAGGTGTTGAAACAAGTAGTTCAATGTTTCAAGAATGTATTTAGTGAAATGAATCTGTAGTTATCAAAGACCCAAACAGATTGATTCAAATAAGAATTTATCTCCCTTGATAGCTATGTTATTCTGTTACTGCAACAAAGAATTTGAGATAATTAACTTTCACAAGGAAGCACAGTTTTGGCTCACAGTTTCAGAGGTTTTAGCCCATGATTGGCTGACTGGCTGCTTTGGAGCTTTCGGTGAGGTAGGTGTATGTGAAGAAAGAAACTGCTCACTTTATGACTGTCAGAAACAGAGAGACAGACAGAGACGCACAGAGACACACAGACAGAGAGAAAGAGGAAAAGGAATTGGATATTGGCTCCCAGTATTGCCTCAAGAGCATCCCTCATGTTGCTCGAGGACCCACCTCCTAAGGTTTCCTCCCACCTCCCGATAGCACCAGGGGTTAAAAACTAAGCCTTGAACACATGGGCCTTTGGGGGCATTCAGGATTCCAGCTGTAGAGTGGTAAAGCATCTGTGCTCCTCAAGGTCCTCAGGGGGTCAGGCTGGGGATTGTTTGGTTGGTTTGGTTTGAGATAAGATCTGAGTATGCAGCCTCTCTATGTAGACCAGGCTGGACTCAAACTCATAGAAATTCACCTGCCTCTGCCTCCAGAGTGCTGGGATTAAGGCATGTACCATCATACCCAACCTTATTTGATCTTTTAAATTTTATTTTCTTATTTATTTTTATTTTATATGTATGAGTGTATTGCCTTCATGTGTGTAAGTCCACCCATGTCATGCAGTGTCCAAGGAGGTCAGAAGAGGGCGTCAGATTTCCCTGGAACTGGACTTACAAACAGTTGTTAACCACCATATGGGTGCTAAGAATGGAACCCTGGTCTGCTGTAAGAGCTAGTGCTCTTAACCACTGAGTCATCTCTCCAGCCCCCAGATCACCTTCTGATGATACAGATTTCTGGTCTCTTCCTCAGATCTCCCCTGAGGTAAATGCACAGGACAGAGGTCAGTAATTTTTCAAGTTCCCTCAAATGATTCTGATGGGCCTGCAATTCTTATAATTAATTTTTTAAAATTTTGTATGTATGGCTGTTTTGCCTGCATGTATGTAAGTGTACCTGTGTTGTGCAATGCTGGTGGAAGCCAGAAGAGGGCATCAGATACACTGGATCTAGAGTTACAGACAGTTGCTAGCCACCATGTGGGTGCTACAAATCAAACCTGGGTCCTCTGGAAGAGCAGCCAGTGTTCTTAAGCATTGAATCATGTCTCCAGTCCCTGAGGAATAAATTAAATGAGTCAATATGTGCTAAGTGCTCAGCACAGTGCCTAGCACATAGTAATCATCATATAAAATCTGAGCTATTATAAAGGTCATCATACATGTAAGGGATTAGTATTATTTTCATGTACTTAAAGGAGCTTTGTGGGCATTTTATTTGCCAATACTTATTTTGTTTTGTTTTTATGTTTGTGGTTTTTAAAATTGGCTACACTATATGATCAACAAATCCCAGGATCTTTGTGTCTCTGCCTCCCCAGCACTGGAATTACAAGTTTATACCAACAGACCAACTTTTTACACAGGTGCTAGGGCTCAGGTCCTCATACTTGTGAAACAAGTACTTTACTGTCTAAGCCATCACCCTGTCTTTGCCTTTGTTAGTTTGTTTGACTGGTTGGTTGGTTGGTTGGTTGGTTGGCTGACTGGTTGGCTGGTTGGTTGGCTGGCTGGTTGGTTGGCTGGCTGGCTGGTTTGGTTTAGCTTTTTGAGACAGTCTCCCTGTAGCTCCAGCTGGCCTGAAACTGGCTTGTCTACCATGGTGGTCTGGCACTCACTGAGATCCACCTGCCTTTGCCTCCTGATTAAAGGTGTGTGCCACCACATCCCGCCTTGCCTTTCTTTTTTGGAGGCAGGATCTCACCATGTAGCTATGTTGACCTCAAATCATGATCCTCTTCACAATCCTCCTGCTTTGCCTCCCAAGTGCTGGGGTTGCAGGCATGCTCTATAATGTCTGGCTGTTTGACAGTATTTCATGTGATACTCCTAAGGAGTTTGGACGCATGAGGTAACGAGTTTCACTGTCCCCTCTGCACCCTGTGGTGAGGTTGACAATCAATAGCATTGTGAAAGGATCTGTCATTCATACAAAGGCCAAAGGGAAGTTTTTGAAGGTTCTTGACTGGCTAGGATTTTTTTTTCAAAACTTCTCTGTAGAATTTTCAATACAAAAATAGATGTCAACTGTACACTTTGTAAAGGAGCGAGCTGGCCACTGTAGAGCTAAGCTCTGCATTGTTCAGTGAACCCAATTCCTGTTCCCTGAGGTTGTTTGGGGTTTGGCTGACTTTCTGAACTGTATTTCTTTTCAGATGGGTGTATTTTTCCTTATTGCAAATTTCCTTCAATTCATCAGTAGAAATTATAGCCACTTTGCTGGGAGCTTGTGACCCTGGTTTGGATGGCTGACGGACTTGCCTTTCAATAATGCCTTCTTAGTTTCTGCTTGGCACCACCCTCGATGCCCCTGGAACGCCATTTTAACCTTCTGTCACTGTTCTCTGTGTCCATCCCCCTATGAACCACTTCCTTTGGGTCATTAGAGTTCTCTTATAGGAAAGCCAAATTTTCTCTGACAACCAACTTGAAGAACAATGTTGTTCAGTTCTTGTTTTACCATAATGAATCCTGGGCTTTATGACTTAGGTGCAATTCCTATCCCACTGCTACATTTTTCCACACCATAGAGACTGCCATGCTGTTGAATGAGCATTGCAGAGGCTGCAGAGATGGCTCAGTAGTTAAGAGCACTTGCTGCTCTCACAAAGAACCTGAGTTTGGTTCCCCGCACTCACTTAGGGTGGTTCACAACCACTGCACTGTGGCTGTTTTCTTTTATATCTTTGAGATAAGTCTCTTGTAGACGTGACTGGTCTCACACTCCTCATCTAGTCTCCACCTCCTAACCGTGGGGAGTGCAGGTATGTATCAGCATGTCCAGATTACACTGCGAGTGATGTGTGGTAGACCTCTTCTAAATGGAACTGTCTATTACCTTAAAGAACTGACTTTCCTAGTCACTGGATGTTTACCCATTTATCTGTCTTCTTTCACAAAGAATCTAAGGGCAATTATAAAGATGCAAATGCTGTGGAAAGATGAAATAAAAGCCATAGTGAAGGGAAAACAAAGTACAGAAGTCAGACGGAAGTCAGGAAGTCTGTTAAAGACAGAGTGATGGTCCAGGACTGTGGACGCAGTTGATAAAGCTTGCCTAATATGAAGGAAACCCTGGGTTCAATCCTTAGTACCTTGGGGCAATTTAGCATGATCTTAAGGAGCAGGCAGAGGGCGGGATGGACCAGTAACTCCGTGGTTAAGAGCACTGTTTGCTCTTGCATAGGACCCAGATTCAGTTCCCAGCGCCCACATCATGGCTGACAACCTCCCACAACTCCAGTTCCAGGGAATATAACACCCACTTCTGACCTCTGTGGGCATTGCATGCATGTTCATACATGCAGACAACACACACACACACACACACACACACACACATATATATATGAAATGAAAACAGAAAGTTGATATGATTGATCAGCAGATAAAAGCATTTGCCACACAAGTCTAACAACCTAAATTTAATCTCTGGAATCCACGGTGGAAGGAGAGAACCAGTTCCCAAAAGAGGGAGAGAGAGAGAGAAGAGAGAGAGAGAGAAAGAGAGAGAGAGAATAAATATAAAAAGAAAAAGAAAAAGACACTCCTATGTGGCTCAATGGGACACGGCTCAGTAGTGTTTACCCAGTATATGTGACTCCTAGAGTTCAATCTCTAGTACTGCCAAAAGAAAATAAAAATGAGTATCTCCCTGTCATTACAGCATCATACAAAAGTGATGCATTGTCCTAACTCCCCGTGTTGCCTAGCCCATCCCTCTCCACTCTAACCCCTGGGGTTTCCTTTAATGAAATCCTCTGAGTGCTGTGCTATTCATGCAACATAGCCCAGCAAAGCAATAGTACCTGACACTAGATTTACTCTGTCTGCTATCACATTTCATCCTATCTTTTTTGCTGAAACCTGATTTAGCTCCTTCCCATCATGACCTATCAGGTTAAATCCCATGATATAACCTAGGACATAGACATGTTGTTTCCAACCACAGTAAAAGAAAAAAGTTCAGCTTAGCAGAGTAACCAAATTTCTTTCAGTAAAACTCAGCTCTTAGAGCCATTATTTAATTACTGTTTGGGCCGGCAAGATGACTCAGCAGGTAAGAGTGCTTGCCGTGAAAGCCTGAAGATCTGAGTTCAACTCCCTAGAACCTATTGTAAAGGGAAGAGAATTGACTCCACAAAGTTGGGGAAAAGGTAAGGACCAGGATGACAGCTGAAAAGGCTGAGGAATATTTATAATGAGAAATGGAATATCTCTCAGGATGACAGCCCTTTGTCATTCAATTTGCACACAATAGCATTAACAATGGGGATCTATACTTGTACAAAAAGGAAAGCGAAATCATTTTCTCTAACTTTGTTTTCATAGATTAATTTCTAACTTGGTCTCTAGGATAGAAAAAATGGAAATAAATGCTACTGTAGAAGTTAAAGTTCACGAAAATATTTAATTTCTTAATTACATTTTATTTATGGGGGGATGTATATGCCGAGGTATTCTAGTGGAGGTCAGGGGACTTGCAGAAGTCAATTTTCTCCTTTTGCCATGTGGGTTCCAGGAATCAAACTTAGGTTCTCAGGCTTGGAAGCAGGCACCTTTACCTGCTGAGCCATTTTTCAGATAGATAGGATAGATCATAGGTAGATAGATAGATAGATAAACTATATATAAAGATTTTTTTAAAGTAGGTTACCAAATTTAGAAATTTTAAAAGCCAAACTAATACTTTCAAAACTGTGCGCTACTTAAAATAGCACTGCTTATTTGTCTCAGGAAGCCTCTAGAGAAAGATTTCATGCACTGGAGAGACACTGGGCTAACTCATCTGCAATTTTTGCTTTAATTGGTTAAACTCTTCCAGATGGAGAACTTTCAAACCCGAGCAATAGCTCTGAGCCCCTTGGAATTGTTAGTAAGTACAACAATATGTTACATGCAAAAGAAAGTATGTGTCCTTTATCTTTGCCTTTATACAGCCAACGAGGAAGTCAGTATTTGATAACATGATTGTTTTCAATTTGGCCACTGACAAAGACAGGCTCTCATTTTTTTTTATGTGCAGTGGAGTTTACATTTATTTGATTTTTTAAAAGGATTTTGCTTATTTATTTTTTAAAATATTTTATTTATTATTTTTATTTTATGTGTATGAGTGTATTGTCTGCATGTATGTAAGTGTACCCCTGTTGTGCAATGCCTGCAGAGGCCAGAAAAGGACGTCAGATTCCCCTGGAAATGGAGTTACAGACAGTTGTTAGCCACTATGTGGGTGCTGGAAATCAGACCAGAGTCCCCTGCAAGAGCAGCCTGTGTTTTTTCCAAACCCAGTTTTTGTTTGTTTGTTTGTTCTTAATTTTTCAATCCAATATTCAATGAGCTAATATCTAGTGCTTGTTCTACCCTTCTGCTAAGCTCTGGAGATAAAAATAAGACAGACCCCTTCCCTAATGGACTCTCACAGTGCCATAGAGGCTGGATGTGGTGGTGCATAACTTTGATCTCAGTACTCAGGAGGCAGAGGCAGGAGGATTTCTGTCAGTTGGAGGCCAGCCTGGATCCAGATCCGCTAGGGATTAACAGTGAAACTGTCTCAAAAACAAACAACCAACCTAGCCTGGCATGATTAAAGGAGTAAGCCTTTAATCCCAGCAGAGGCAAGTGAATTTCTGTGAGTTGAAGGGCAGCCTGGTCTTACATAGGGAGTTCAAGGCCAGTGGAGGCTACAGGGAGACCCTGTCTCAGAAAGACCAAACAAACAAACAAACAACAACAACAACAAAAAAAAAACAGTTATAGAGGTTGCCTTCCCAATGCCTGGTATGTAGTACTGACTATATAACAATTTGTTGAATCTGTGGAGTAAATAAGAGACAGTTGAATAAGGAACTACATTCATAAAATTCGGACAAATGACTGTGGTCAGACGGGTGCTTGAGCTACCCTCACACACACACCCCGCCCCCGGCTATCAGGGTAAGCTTTGCAAAGTTCCCCAGGCAGGAGCAAGAAAGACTTCCAAACACAGGAAACAGCATTTACGAAGATAGTACCATGTATTTAGACAAGAGCTTAGTAATTTGGTGTGGCTGCAGATAATGTGCATATGGTGGTGAGGCCACAAAGAGAGTTTGTGGGTTCATCTGAGGGGACCCCGAAAGCCAGCTAAGTTTAGATTTGATCCTTTAGTGTGTGTTAGTGTTTAAGAAAGATAACTTGAGACGTAGTATGGGATGCACCAAAGGAGAAAAGGAAGTAAAAGATCTCAAAGGTCAAGTGCCTCATTTTTGGGCCGAGCACTAGGTTAGAGCCTCTGCGGCTCTCCATTGAGCCTTATTTAATCCTCGTCCTACTCGCTCTGGGGACATCATATTGTCCTCATTTTCAGGGGTGGGGGAAACTAAGAAAAGGTGGCAATTTTCCCCAGATCATACAGCTCATAAAAAGACAGAACTGGGACTTGAAACCAAGGGTTCTAAAAAATCTTGTTGGAGAATAAAAATACCACCGAATTTATGAATGTATCAGAAAATTATACAGTGGAAGATGAGAGGAAGTTGGCAAATACTGAAGAGCCACACAGACAAGACACGAGGAACGAAGAC
This sequence comes from Eospalax fontanierii, assembly GCA_035773235.1. NCBI lineage: Eukaryota > Metazoa > Chordata > Mammalia > Rodentia > Spalacidae > Eospalax > Eospalax fontanierii. Next base: position 18,004,276 of record CM069526.1, read on the forward strand.
CGTGACTGCACAAAGGGATATTTACAGTGAGGGAGATACCGTGCAGGAAGTGGAAAGATAATCATCGAAAACCACAGCATGTGTTTTTTAAATGCGAAGCCCCAGGGAGAAGAAAGCCAGCAGTACAGCCCCGCCTTTCAGACGGCGTTCTGCGCATTTGCTCTCACTCTTGCTTTTTTTTTTTTTTTTAACTTTAAACAATTTGTTATGAGGGTAACACAGATCCTGCTCATGATCTTACAACTCTAAAATGCTCTAAATCAGAAACAGATGGTGCCTAGTTTCCTAGAAACTGCAGAATTTTGAGGACAACACTCGCTCTGCACCACACCACGGATTTCAGTTCCTTTGTCGATACTAACACCGGGCTAAATAATGTGGTTGCTGGGCATTGAACTGGAACATCTGTTCTCCTAGCTAGAGAATCCCTTTAGAGGTTACACTTTTTTTTTCCCAGGACAGCAAGCTGGCTCAGCAGGTAAGGCGCCTGCCCGCTGAGCCCTAGCCTTATGGTGCAAAGAGAAAACCAACTCCCCTAAATTGTTCTTTGACCTCTACATGCATTTTGTGGCATGCACGAGTGCACACACAGAGATGCACACACATACACAAATATAATGTAAATTAATTTTTTTCCGATTATCGTAGTTTTTGTATTTTTAAATTTTTTTCCTTTTTATTCTGCAAAAATTTTAAATACTGGTCATTGCTCAAATGAAGTTTAGTGGCAGAAAACTATCAAGGCTATCAAAAACAAGGTCAATTCAAAAAAACTCACAGACCTGAGAACCCTAAGGATACATGGCCACTAAATGTAACTAGGTATCCTGGACAGAATCTTAGAACAGAAAAAGAACATTAGGTAAAAAAGTAAGGAGGGCTAGGGGGTGGAGAGATCACTTAGTGGTGAAGAGCAGTGGCTACTCTTGCAGAGGACTCAGGTTCAATTCCCAGCACCCACATAATGGCTAACAACTGCCTGTACTCCAGTTCCAAGGATCAGGCGCCCTCTTCCGGTCTCCGTGGACATTGCACAACACAGGTGCACTCACATACATGCAGGCAATAAATTCATACCCACAAAATAAAAAGAATAAATTATTTTAAGGTAAGGAGGGGACCAGTGAGATGTTTCAGCAGGTATAAGTGATTGCTGTATAAACCTGATGACCTTAGTTCAATCTCCAGAACCCACAGAAGAAGGAGAAAGTTATCCTCTGACCCCCACATGTGCATCGTGGTACACACTTGTACACACACACAAATAATAAATAGATAAATAAGAAAGTCAGCTGTGAGGGTGAATGCCTGTAATCCCAACACTCCAGAGACAGAGGCAAGAAGATCACCAGCTCAAGGCTAATCTGGGCTACATATAGAGAATCCATGCCTGAGAAGGGGAAAAAAAAAAGAAATGAAGACAAAGTAGGCATTTTGGTCAATAACAATGTATTAATACTGATCTCCTAGTTGTGACAAATACTAATATAAGCTGTTACCATAGGAAAATGGATAGTGTGAGAACTCTGTTCCATGTATGCAACTGTTTCTGTGCAAACATATGTGCATGTGGTATGTATGCAGGCATAAGTGTGTGCATGCCTGTGGAGATTAGAGGTTGAAGTCCTGTGTTTTCCTCAATTGCTCTCCCCCTTATATATTTAGGCCAAGACTCTGATTTGGACCCAATCTCTTCAGTCATCTGGCCCCTGGAATCCCCTGTCTCTCCCTCCTGCATGCTAAGCTTATAGACAAGCTACACTCACCCCACGTTTAAGTAGGTGCTGGGGATCAGAAGTCTGGTTGTCAAGCTTGCACAGCAAGCACTTTGCCCATGGGACCATCTCCCAAGCCACTTTTTGAGACTTCTTAGTAGATCTAAAACTACTCTAAAATTAAAAGTTTATTTACAAACACTGAACATTTCTGATTGTTTTCTTGGAAACCCTGAGAGGGAAAAGAGTGGTTAAAGGGTGTGCAGATTTAGCCCTGGAGAGTATTCATTTTTAAAGTGTTACAAGTGGGGGATGAGAGGGAGTAATGGGAAATAAATATGCTCAAAGCCCATTCTGTATGTGTAGGAGAATGTCACAGTGAAACCTGTTGTTTTATACAATTAGCATATACTAATTAAGAAAGCAAACCATTACGCCTACATGTCTATCTCGGTATTTTCTCTCTTATCATCTCCTAAGGATGGAAGGAAACCTCACAGATCATGAAGCCCAGCTGCCTCATTTGACAGCTGGGGAGATGGCAGCTCAGAGCAACGAAGCGACTTGCCTAAGGTCACAGTAAACAGTGGGAAGTGAAACCTCCACTGAGGACTGTACATCCTGCTGAACTGACCATGAGGCTGGTAAAGGGAAGTCATGTTTTCTGGTTCCTGGTGGAATTAGTGATTCTGCCTTTCTCTTTTCTGTAGGTAAATACAAAGGTCTGCCTCCTATGTTTTTGTTGTTGCTGTTGTTGCTTTGGTTTTCTGTGTCTATGAGTGCATTGCCTGTGTGTATGTAACTTCGCCCATGTCCACGGACAGACATCAGAAGAGAGCATCAGATTTCCTGGAACTGGAGGCATAGATGGTTGTTAGCCACCGTGTGGGTACTGGGAACCAAATCCAGGTCCTCTGTAAGAGCAGTCAGTTCCCTTAACTGCTGAGCCATCTTTCCAGCCTTCCTTCTCCTCCTCCTCCTCCTCCTCCTCCTCCTCCTCCTCCTCCTCCTCCTCCTCCTCCTCCTCCTCCTCCTCCTCCTCCTCCTCCTCCTCCTCCTCCTCCTCCTCCTCCTCCTCCTCCTCCTCCTCCTCCTCCTCATTTTCCTTCTTCATCTCGTTTGTTTGTTTTGCTTTGTCTTTGTTTTTGTTTTGAGACAGGGTTCCCCTGTAGGCCCAGTTGGCCTGGAACTTGCTATATACACCAGGCTGGTCTCCATATCATGGAGATTCACCTGCCCCTGCCTCCCAAGACCTGAGATTAAAGGTGTGCACTACTACATCCAGCTACATCCTATGTTTGGGGCATGACTGTAAGGATTAGAAGAGTTTTTAAGTGAGTTTAAATATCGGTTTATTTACTTATTACTGTTACGTGTGTGCATGTATGTTTGCATGAGTTTATTCTCACCACATGCATTCAGGAGTCTGCGGAAGCGAGAAAAGGGTCTCAGATTCCCTGAACTGGAGTTACAGGGAGTTGTGAGCCTCATGTGGGTGCTGGAAACCTTGCTCCTGTCGTCTGCAAGAGCAGTCAATGCTCTGAACCTCTGAGACATTTTTCCAGTCTCAGTTTTTAAATGAGTTTAAAGAATGGGTGCAGCTCTGGCTAAGAATTACTTGTCTAAATATGTGGGCAAAGTCACTTTTTTCTTTCTGATTCTTTGCCAATCAAAAAAATTCAGAATTTATAAATATGCATATTGGTACAGGCCTGTCATTCCAGTACTTGGGAGGTGGAGGCAGGAGGATCAGGAGTTAAAGCTAATCTTCAAGTACAAGCAACTTTGAGGCCAGTCTGGGCTACACGAAACCCTGTTTCAAAAAATAATTTTTTTTTTTTTTTCAGAATTCCTGCACCTACCTTCGACTCTTCTCATGGGGATCTTGGGGAACCAAAACCAAGCAGCTATTGCAAATATATCTGTGGAAGCTTCAGACAAAAATGTCATTTGAGGAAAAGTCATTTGAATGAGAACAAAGGGCACATTTTCTGTTAAGTAGTCTGTCTTATCCCAAGAAAGTTCATTTCCTTGCCTGTATGCGCTCTAGACAAGGAAAACCCCAGACTTGGCATCAGTAAGGAAGAAGGCGATGGGAAGGAAGGGAGAGAATTGTTAGACTTCTTGGCTACGTTTCAGAAACAAATAGTTCCGAGCCTGGCATGGTCAGGCCGACACAGGCCCCGCCCAAGAAGGCGGACAAGGGACATTACCGTTACTGACTTGGCTCTGCACACCACTACTCAGGAGAAACTGGTGCGTAAGCAAGATCTAGAGGATGCGAGAGATATATAAACAACCCCTGGGTGCGGACCTGTGGTTCCCTATAGAAGCTTTTCCAGGTCTCAAATTGCAGTCATGTATTTTAACTTAACTTCCAGACATTCTTGCAGGAGTTGGACATGACAAAGTCAGGGGTTTCGGGAAGCTTTAGTTGGCCTCTGACCCCTAGCAGGAGCCTTTTAATCAAAGTCCCAAACCCTGCCCAGGTCTGTGAGTGCCATCCTCTGTAAAAAAAGAAAGCGACTCATTTTTTTTGCCTTTTGGCACCTGCACAGAAATGAAACTTGGGTAAAAGGAGGAAGGAGTACTACTTCTAAAAGTTCTATTTTTAGGATTTGAACCTTTTTATGCTTTGAAAGAATGGCAGAGGAGAAAGATGCTAAAGAACTTTCAGGAGCAGATGAAGGGAGGAAATAATTAAACAGCTTGGAAAAATACCTCCCTTGACACTTGTTGCCAACATTAATCTGTATAACAAGGCACAAAGTGGACTGGAGAGATGGCTCAGCAGTTAGCAGCACTGACTGCTCTTGCACAGGACTCAGGTTCGGTTGCCAGCACCCACATGGCAGGTCTAACACCCTTTTCTGGCCTCTGAAGGCTCCTGCATGCAGGTGTTGTACATAAATTCATGCAGGCACACATATATGCCCATAATAAGTAAGTCGAAGTATTTTCTTAAAGGGACACAAAGGTGTGGCACACTGGCTGGCACTGCCCATGATTGTACAGAAGCAAAGAAATGATAGCCCTAAAAGTTTAAAGACAGGATAAGCCAGGCGTGGTGGCACAAGCCTTTTTTCCCAGCATTCAGGAAACAGAGGCAGGTGGATCTCTGTGAGTTCAAGGCCAATCTGGTCTACGTAGTAAGTTCCAGGCCAGCCAGGGCTACATAGTGAGACACTATCTCAAAAATAATTCATAATTACTTAGTTTAATTAAAAACACAGGACAGGCTGAGCATAGTATTGCTTGCCTTTAATCCTAGCACACAAGAGGCAGAGGTTGGCAGATCTCTGGAAGTTGCAGGACTAACTCCATAGTGAGTTACAGCCCCAGCCAGGGCTATGCAGTGAGACCCTGCTTCACAAAAAAGAGCAGAATTAGAAGGGATCATTTGAAAAGATAATTTTTACAAATTTTTTTAAATTAATTTTTATCTTATGTGTATGTTTTTCCTGTAAGTGTACCATATGCATGCAGTGTCTGCAAAGGCCAGAAGAGGGTATTAGATTCCCTGGAACTGGAGTTACAGAAGGTTGTTATCCACCAAGTGGGTGCTAGGAATTGAACCCGGTTCCTCTGCAAGAGCAGCTAGTACTCTTAACTGCTGAGCTATTTCTCCAGCCTGTGAAAGACAGTTTTCAAAAGATAGGGTCTCACTATGTAGTCCAGGCTAAACTTAAACTCATGATCTTCCTGCCTCTACCTTCTAAGTACTGGGATTACAGTTGTGTATCATCACACCCTGCTTTTAAAAAAGCATTTTTAGATCAGCCTGGGCTAAAACCCTCCTATTGGATGAATTTTAATTTTATTCATTCTCTTTCTCTCTCTCTCTCTCTCTCTCTCTTTCTGTGTGTGTGTGTGTTGTGAACTTTGGAGGCTGAAGAACAGCTTTCAGGAGTCAGCTCTCTCCTTCTGTTGAGGGTTCTAGGACCGAACACAGGTTGTCCACCTTGTGCAGCAGGTACCTCCAACCCACGGAGCCATCTCCCCAGCTCTAGAGTCTTTTCTTTGAGGTTAATGTTAGTCCTACTTTACTGATAGTTTAACTGCCTGTGTTACGGCTACCTACACATCCAGCTTCTCATCCCAGGACTGGAGTGCCACTCCCTCAAAATGGATGGTAAATAAATACATGCCAGTTTCACTCAACTGACAGATCTTGACTGAATCCCTAATACTAACGCACCGTGGGAAAGGACTTCCACCGCTGACTAGCAAGACGAGGGGAAGGATGGCAATGCTGCCTTGGTGAAGATGCCCTCAGGCGGTACTCACACCTAGAGGATGGGCAATTGGTTAAACTTAAAGAAATGTTTTTGCTTTTTTTAATTTTATAAGTATTTTATAATATATTTTAATATATTTTATTTAATGTATTAATATATTTATTTAATATATTTAATAATATATATTTTATAATATATATTATATAATAATAATTTTATAAGTGTATGGTGTGTCTTGTGATGCCCACAGAGGTCAGAGAGCATGTTGGATCCCCTGGAACTGGCGTTATGGAAGGTTGTTAACTGCCATGCGGATGCTAGAAACTGAATCCAGGTCCTCTGCAAGAGCAGCCCGCGCTCTTAACTGCTGAACCATCTCTCTAGTTCCTGTTAAACCTTTATACGTCCTCTACACATTGGTGTTGGGTCATTTCCATTTACACCAGCACTAGCTCTGATAAGCACAGCTGTCTCAGGACACTCAAGGAACAAATTATTTTTCTCGTTTTATGGATTACATTATGTGCTGCTTTTTTGAATATATAAAAGTCAACATTCAGGTATTCCTCCCTTGAAGCCCCCCCCCAAATTCTTTCCTCACTCTTTCTGAATAAACCTGCCTTCTCCCTGCTTATTCTTTTAAAAAAGTAACACGAACTGAACTAATCATATTACAAAGTTGAATGTGTTGAAATTTAGGGAAAATATCTCATTAAAAGTGACAAAACTCAATGCAGAAATATTGAAAAGGGGAAGTGAGAAGCCGCCGACATACTTCATTTGTTTCACAATTTCACTTTTAAAAGACAGTCTTCCTGTGGAGCTGTACTCCAGGGGTTTCCTAGGGAGAATCGCACATTTCTAAAAATCATGTAAGGGTGATTATTAAGCACCTGCAATGTCAACCTCACTTCTCCATGATTTAACCTTGTAGTGAAGTCTACTCTCTTTAAGCAAGGTTCTCTCAGGCTCACACACATCAAAACTTTTATACTGAGGTCAGATCTACTCTTATAAAGATTTGTTTATTTACGTATTTGTTTATTTTATTTGTATGTGCATAACAAGAGCCCACAGAGGCCAGAATAGGGCGTTGGATCCCTTGGACGTAGAACCACAGGCAATTGGGAGCCACCAAGTAAGAACTGAACCCTGATCCTCTGGAAAAGCAGTAAGCTTTCTTAACCATTGAGCCATCTCTCCAGCCCCTCAAATCAAATCAACTTTAAACTACGTCTTCAAACTATTTACAAAGGTTTGATTTAAAAGAAAATAAAATTCCTTTTTTTAAAAGATAGGGTCTCATGTAGCCTAGGCTGCCTCAAACTCACAATGTAGTTAGGCATGCCTAGAACTCCTGATCCTCCTGCCTCCACCTCCTAAGCCTTGGACTTTCAGGCCTGCACTAAAATAAAAGTCTTAAGATTCTTTAGGGCAGGGGGCTCTGAGGATCATGAACCCAGGGCTGCACTAAGCAGGTGCTCCGCCATGCCACCCTCATTCTTATAGGGGGTGGGGAGACGGTTCAATGATTAAGAGCACTTGCTGCTTTGCAAGGGACCCAGATTCAGTTCCCAGCACCCACATGCAGCCCACCATCATCTGTAACTGCAGCTCTAGGGGATCCAATGTTCTCTTCTGGTCTCCACAGGCACCAGGCATGTATGAGTACACTTACATACATGCAAGCCATACACTCATACACATAAAAAAATAAGAAATAAATAATAAATAAATACAGGATAAATAAACATGCTTCCAGGAATTTGAATTTTAGTTGCTATGGTTAATAGAGCAGCATGTAAATAAGAGCCAATACTTAAAAATCTAACGAAAAACAATCCTGAGTCTCTCACATTGTACTATATCTCAAGTCATTACTGTGATCATTAATTATTGTAAGTCACTGGACAAATGACAGGAAGTCACATTCTTGGAACCCAAAAGAAAGTAGATTAAATAAGAAGCGCTCACTATGCAATAATACTAATTTCAATTATAGTAATTTTTGCCTAAAAATCACCTAAGGTTCATGTAAGATAAGGTATCACTGCTAACACACTGCAATTCACTTTGAATTTACTATATATGGATAGGAAGGTCAACAAAGGCTTGCAGTTAGGAAAACTTTGTGCTCTAGAGTTTTATTCAATTATAAACAGAAAAAAAGTTATGTCATTCACAGGAAAATGGAAATCATCATGATAACTGAAATAAGGAAATAAAGTAGTCTCAAAAAAACAAGTTCTACATGTTCACTCTCATAGGTAGAATCTAGATTTAAATATATGTATATATGTTGCAAAAGGAGAGCGAGCACTATAATCTGGGAATAGGAAGGGCAGCCATGAGAGGCAAAAAGAAGGACAAGAATTGGTAATGGTGTGAATATGAACAAAATATGATATATATGTGCATAAAAATTCCAAACTATCATTTATACAATGAACGCATACTAATGAAAAAGGAAAAGGAAAACAAAAACTGTACTTTAATTTTAAAAAATGCAGAGATGCTCAGTGGTTAGGAGCACTTGCTGATCTTGCAGAGAACCTGAGTTCAGTTTACAGCACCCACACGACAGCTAACAAATACTCCTAACTCCTGTTCCAGGGGGTCCAATGCCCTCTTCTGGCCTCCACAGGCACTGCACACATATGGTGCACCTGCATACATGCAAGCAAAACACTCAGACACATAAAATAAAAATAAGTAAAATGTAATAAAAAATTATTTTTGTTTCTTTGAGGCAGGGCCTCGTGGAGCCCATGTTGGCCTCAGATTTGCTATGTTGCCAAGGCTGGCCTTGGAATCTTTATTCTCCTGTCTCCACTTCCCAAGTACTGAGATTCCATGCACTGCCATGCCCAGCTTCTAATAGATCTAACTTTTCATTCATGTAGATAGTGTGTTTTGATCACTTACATCCTGCATCGCCCTCTTACTTCCATCCTGCTGAACCCAGCAAGTTCCTCACATATGCTCATATCTTTTTCTGTGACCCAATGAGCTTAATTAGGGTTATTTGCATGAGGATGGGTGGGGGCAATCATTTATATGAGTAGCTACCTCCAGGGCTCAAGGGATGGTTCCTCAGTTTAGAGATCAGAATTTAGTACTCGGCATTTACATTGGGTGACTCACAACCACCTGTAATTCCAGCTCTAGGGAATGTGAAGTGCTCTTCTGGCCTTCTCGAGCACTGCCCTTGAACGCACACACACATATACAAAATTAAAAACAAATTTAAAAGATCTTTTTTTAAAGGGAGAGAAAAAGAAAGAAAATGACTCTCCCTCCCTCAGAGCCACGGGCTGCCTCATGAGCTCTTTCCCCAGCCAGGGTGGAATGCTGACCGTCCCAGTCCTGTCTTGTGAGCTAACCATGCTGCTACGATATCACAAGCTGTGTGTCCAGGAGACAACAGTTTACTGGTCTCAGCCTCCAGCTCTGACACTCTTATAGGTTAAATAAATGAAAAAAAGAGTTATAGGGTCCTGCTCTAATAAACATTGTTTAAATGTGGAGGATATGACACTAAAGTCATGTTCACCAAGATGTGCCCCATAGAACCATGGTCCAAGAGTTGGTCCAGGAAGAGTATTCTGTAGATCAACACAGTCTAAGAACTTCTTGAAGCTTCACAGAACACACCTGCACGTTAGCATCTCTGACAAGTTCTTCTGAAGAGATATATTGAACTTTATTCATTATCATGTAGGGGGATACTTATTAAACCACCAAATTCTCCTTTTAAGTGTTAGTCATTAAATTAGTTATGTTGTTCTTGCTTTGTAGAATAAATGTTCCTATTAATTCTTTGAGAATTTCATACAATGTATTTTGATCATATTCACTCCCAACTCTTTCCCTGAACTCCTCCCACATTCCTTCACCTCCCTACCCACAACTTTGTATCCTCTTGTGGTTTTGTTCTGTTGTTGTTTTGTTGCTTTTTTGTTTTGGTTTTGGGGTTTGTTTTTTTGGTCTTTTTGAGACAGGGTCTCCCTGTAGCCCAAGCTGGCTTAGAACTCACTATGGAGGCTGCGCTTGAACTCACAGAGATCCGCCTGTCTCTACCCACCGAGTGCTAGGATTAAATGCATATGCCACTGCACCTGGCAAAAGATTGTAGCTCTCCCCATCGGAGAATCAAACCCCAGTCTTCCGCATGACAGGTGGAGGTACTCACCACTATACTAATGAAGAGGGAGCTTCGTTTTTTAATTTAATAGTTCATTGACCTTAATTTGTGCTGTGCACATATTTCTGTGTGGGGTCATCCACCGGAACATGGTCGACTTACCACGAGCCATGCTCTTTTGTGTGATCAGACATGAGTATAGTTTTCTCACCGTTTCATCCCTCCCAGTCCCCTCCATGTTCCTCCACACCCCCACTCCCCGTCTTTATACCGTTACATATACATACATTTATAGACATACACATGCATATACACTGAGTGCATTCAGTGGAGCTCCTGGGAACCTGTGTTTAGGGCTGTCCACTTGGCATTAAATAACCTGTCAGGGAGCTATTCCCTGGAGAAACTCTTAAAACTGCCTCTCTCTTCCAGAAGCCATCAGCTCTCACAGTTCCTCTGTTAGGGGTGGGAGGAGTCTGTTTTATTTATTTTTCCAGTGTTCTTTAAAGTTCCACCGCAGAGCCCATGAGCAGACTCAGTGAGTAAAGGTGCTTGCCCCTAAACCTGAACTCTTTCTTGAGTTCGATCTCTGATCTAAAAGAGAAGTGACTTGTAAGTTGTCCTCAACCTCAACCTCCACATACATAAAATAATAATAATAATAGTTCAAGTGTATTACTTTTCACCTACAGTGATGAAACTGCAGATCCATCCATTCTCAGAATGTAGTGTTAGAACATAAAAAATGTTTTCCTTTTGAAGAGATCTGTAAATAAAAGTTGCTTAGTGATAGTCTACAATTGTTTCTAAATGAAGTCACTGTCTGACCACTAGGTGGCAGGATAATGCAATTTATGTCAGGGTTGGGTTTTTTTGGGTATTGAAAATTCTACAGTTTTGAAAAAACTCAAACACTTACTGAATTACCTTTAAGTCCCTTGAACTCTGATGCATACTGGATATGATGAATGAAACAGTAATCCAAAGCTGAAAGACCTCGAGAAAAGAATTCCTATATTGCTAGGTGCTTGAAGGATGCCCCATCAATTTAGCAACCAATTTTCTGAGGGCATAAAAAAAGAAATATCACTGTATTAAATATGCACATTGACTTCATGAGACATCCTTATTCCTTAAACATTAAACTTTAATGTGCATCACAAAACTGAGACAATATTATGAGTGATAAGCAGTGACAAGGACGGAAGAAACAATTCTTTTTAAAGATTGATTGGTTTCTTTAGAGACAGGGTCTCACTATGACCCTGTGCCTGGACTTGCTATGTAGACCAGGCTGGTCTCAAACTCAGACATCTGCCTGCCTCTGCCTCCCAAGGGACTAAAGGTGCATACCACCATGGCCAGCCTGATTTACTTTTATTATGCATGTATATGTATGTCTGTGTGCATGTATACACAGGTGTCCATGGAAGCCAAAAAGAAGGAATTACATTCCCTGGAGCTGGAGGTTCATGTGGCTGTGAGCTGCCTAACCGAAAGAGCAGCAAAAGTCCTTAACCACTGAACCATCTCTCCAGTTCTAATATGAGACTGGCACAAAAGTCACAGGCTATGTGCACTTAGACAACAGTTTTGACTCTGGGGAACATACTGTCCGCAGATTTGAGCAGTATGCATCCTCCCAGGGTGGGCTCAGTTTCAGAGTCTGGAAATTAAGGAGGAAGGTGAAGTGTTAGCCTGTCTGACTGTGAGGCCACAGTGTCAGCACCAGGACAGAGCTTAAAGGTCAGCTCCTGAACTCCTCTTTCTACCTCCCAAGTGCTGGGTATGGAGTCTATCACCACACATGGCTCCCTTCTCAGTTTTCTATTTATTTGAAGCTTGAGGGAAATTTTTATTAGGGTTTGAGAGAAAAACAACAGAACAGGCAAGGATGAGGGAGATGGAGAAAAGGAAGTCACGCCTTTTAAAGTTACAGTCTGAGAAAACCAGCATATTCGGCCACGAAGCTCCACAAACGCCAGTATTGCAGTTGGGGTGCACAGAGTATGAAAGCCTAGATATGTTCCGGCTTTAGCCAGTATCCAAAGAAAAGGACAGGAAGAAAAGTGCTTTTCCGAGGGGCTGGGAAAAGTGAGCAGGCTATATGCCTGATGTGCCACAGTGCTGTGATAGAAACCCTTCAAGAGGCTACACTGTGTACCCCAGGCTAGATGGTCTAGGAGCTTCCGAGCAGTTCTCGTCTCCCCTGCCCATCTTGAGTGCTGGGTGGGATTATAGATGCCTGAGTTCTGGGGTCACAGGTCACCAAGCTTCTGGAGTAGTGCTTTTACTTGCCAAGTCTTTTCCCTGGTCCCTCCTTTCTCCATTAAAAAAACAACTTTACATATACTTTTATTATATTTATTCTGTGTGTGTGTATGTGTGGGGATACATGTGTGTGTACACATGCCTTGGCATATATGTGGAGATGAGGGAGCAATTTTCAGGAGTTAGTTTTCTCCTTCTACCAAATGGGTCCTGAGGACTGAACTTGGGTTGTCAAACTTGGAGGCAAGTGCCTTAACTTACTGAGCCATCACACCAGTCATGTTTATTTATTAATTTACTATTTATTTGTGGATGTGTATGCGTACACACATCACTTTATACATGTAGAGGTCAGAGGATAACCCACAGGAATCAATTTTCTCCCTCTACCACATGGGTTGAGGGAATCAAACTCAGGTCTTCACATTTGGCAGCAAGTGCCTTTACTCACTGAGCCATTTCACTCACTCTCTTCCTCCATTTTAAATGTCAGCAGTAGAAATGTCTCTGACCTTACTATCCTCACATCTCTTTTTTTTCTTATTTATTTATTATTGTTGTTGTCTACCTGTGGCTAAAGTTGACCTGGAATTCAGTGTAGACCAGGCTGGCCTTGATATCTCAGGGATCCACCTCCTTTTGCCTCCTAAATACTGGGCTTAAGGCACGCCCCACAACACCAAACCACTCCTCTCCTTCTGAATTCAGCAAAGGAATACTTTCTGATTTTAAGGACCATATAATAGACATATAGATAGAAAGGCCTTGAAAGTTGGGCCCTGCAAGTTTTTAGAAGTATAAAGGATGTTTAGTAACACTAAACTCCTAATGTATTACTAAAATGGAGAGACAGGGAGAGCACAAATAAAAGTCCGAGCAGGGACTGGAGAGATGGCTCAGCGGTTAAGAGCACTGTCTGTTGCAGAAGACCAGGGTATAAATCCCAGCACCCACATGGCAGCTAACAACCATACCCTCTTCTGTCATCCAAAGGCACTGTACAACACAGGTGCACCTGCTTCTTTGAGTGGATTTCTGTGAGATCAAGATCAGCCTAGTCTACATAGCAAGTTCCAGGAGACCCTGTCTCTAAACAAATAAACAAAAACAATGAAACCAAAATCTTTAAGAAAAGGGCCAGTGAGGGAGTGGAGAGATAGCTCAGCATTTAAGAGCACTGGCTGCTCTAGCAGAGGACCCGGGTCGGTTCCCAGTACCCACATGGTGGCTACAACGGTCTCCCCTACACCAGTTGTAACTTATTTTTAAGAAGTCTACAATCCATCCCTAAAGAGCTATAAGAAATTAATGGCTGCTGAGAGATGAAAGTCAGTCTTCTCCAGGGACAAGCCCCCCGATAGGCTGTCCAATCCCATGTGATCAGCCTTGAACACAAGCATATAAGAGCAACTAAATGGGCTTAGCAGATTATATGTATACATATATGTGTGTAAGGATAATTCTAGAACAAGAGGACTTGAGAGGGAGCAGGGGGAACATGGGAGAGGGAGGAAGGAAGGGGCAGAAGTGATGTAAATACAATACTCATGTATGAAATTCTCAAAAAAAATTTTTTTAAGTCTATAAGAAGAAAAGTAGGATGGGAAAGTGAAATAACTACTAACAAACTATGCCCAAACCTGGTGATTTAAAAGTCACTCCAGACTCATATATGTCGCTGCAGAGTCCACACGGGGCAGAGCTGCTGATGGCTCACATCTATACTCCATGCCTGGAGCTAGAAGAGATGGTGTCTCCCTGTCCTCTCTGCCTCCCTGGGGCCTCTCCCAGTAATCCCTCCAGCCCCACTGCCTCAGGAACAGTCGAATATCTCACAGAGCCACTGGCTTCCTCCAAAGTCAATGTTCAAAGAGAGGCAGTGAATCTGCAAAGGCTAGCCCAGCATTTTACTGCTTATAGCTTCAAAAATCCTTCCAGGTATAAGGGAGGAACAAAGTTTACATCTCTCAAAAGGAAGAAGGTCAACAAATCTGTGGTCATCTTTAAGCTCCTGTGAGTCCATGAGGTACATGAAGTTTGGATGCTGAGAGTAAGAAAGAAAAATTCAGGATGAGTCCAAGTCACTAGACAGGGTCACTCTGGATCGGATGCTTCTAAACTCGTGGTCTCTTGTTCAAAGAATTAAAGAAAGGCACACAAATAGCGAACTAGCAAGGAATCGTATTCGAAGGCAAAGCAAGAGTAGAGTTGATAGATACACCACAAAAGAGAGCAGGCTCTGCATGAGATTGCTCAAGAGCCCCTCCCCACCCCCATTACTTCCTGGGACTTCTTTTATGGGTTGAGGAGGAGGAAGAACTAGTTGCTAGCAGATGGATAATCTTCTGTTTTCTGTTTTGATTGACAGGCTTGGGTTATGTAAGCCTTTGTTCACTGTGCATGTCTTTTCCCATAATGCATCTGATTTTAATCATATGCATATCCAACCATGCATAAGTGTAAGACAGTAACTATGAGGTTTTTCTTATTCAGAAGACAGTTTGTCTTACTAAGCATGCACCTAAAACCAGTCTAGCTGGCTGAGCTTACTGCTTCTAGTTCTGGGATATGTTCTAGGATGAGTTTGATTACCAAAGCCGTCTGGGCATGGATGGGAAGCTACTAGGGGTTGCTAGGACAGGGTGAGTGGTGGTCATTTTGTTGGAGATGGGTATGCGTGTGTTAACTTGATGCAGGTGGCTTTCAGGGTTGCTAAAGCCTCTCCAAAGTGGCTGCATCGGTGATAACCACATAGGTAAGAACATACAAGAGGGATAAATAGACTCAACTTTGGACACACTGGTTCGAAGATACCCTGGGAAGTCCTGGATAGCAAAGTGGAGCCAATATAGACAGAATTCAGCAAAGAGGTCTAACCTTTAGCCAATATATCAGATATTTCCACCTGCAGGACTAATGAGCCCTGAATCCAGAGCCTTGCACATGCTAGGCAAGTGCTCTACCACAAAGCTACAGAAATATCAGTCCTCAAAATAGTTCACGCAGAATAGCTCACTCAATTGTGGTGTCATGGTCAGCTGTAATTTAGATAACAAAGAAACTCTAATACTAATTGAAGTGCTCATGTGTTTCTTTTTAATTTATTTAAACACTCAAAACTAAAGTTACTTTCACAGTTAGTAGATAGTGCCTTATTCAAAGATAAATGAAAAGTTCCAGGAGCTTCAAATACTGATTCAGAAAAAAATGTTTTAAATGATTCAATAATGCAGCGCTTTTCCTTAGCAACATGTGTGGCTTTCCTGTGAATACTGATTATTCCTATAGGGAAATTAGCTCAGCTCTCTCTTCACTTAGTCAATGGCATCAGGTATCAAACAGGGAGTCACTCTAGACTTGGCCCTGTCACTTTCACCCTCACAGGATCTGTGCTTCAATCTACTAAATATTCCTGCAGACCTAATCCATTCTCCATGCTGCACAGGCTCCAACAGGTGGCAGCAGGGAGCTGTCTTCTGATTCTGCTCAGTGAAACTAAAGCAAAAGATAGACCTGGAAATTTAGAAATTATGAGCATTTAGCAACATAGCTCAAAGCCAGAGGACTGAGGAGTATATAGATAGGAAAGACCAAGAACTGAGCTCTGGGGCACTCCAACATCAATAGGTCACAGTGGGAAAGGAATCCAAAATGGAGCAGTGAAACAGGCAGGAAGTAAGTGCTGCTCACTGTAGGCTCCTTGAGCACTGCAGTATTTTTCTTCCTGAAATTCACAGGAAGGGTTTCCAGGAGGAAGAACTCCTACAAGTGGTCAAGTAGCTCTCATCTACAAGGTGCAAGGCTCTGGTTTCAATCTTCATGCACACACCCCAATACACATCTTTACCAACCTCCCCACCGCCACACACACATACGCATGAGAGTTTAATTAGATACAGTAGCATGGACATCATTAGTAAGCTTTTGAAATTTATTTCTAAAATTATTTTAATTATGTGTAGATGCATGTCTCTGTGTGGGTATGTACGCAGTGCAGGTGCCTGTAGAGGCCAGAGGCATTGCATCCTCTGGAGCTGGAATTAAGAGCAATTGTGAGCTCCTAAGTATGGGTGCTAGTAACCAAACCTGAGTCCTCTGCAGGAGCAGTAACTGCTCTTAACCACCAAGCTATCTCTCCAGCCCTGCATTAGCAATCTTCAATTTTTCATAAGATTTCTTCTTATTAATTTTTCATTTGTGAGTGCTTTTCCTGCATGTATGTATATGCACCTCTTGGTGCCCACAGAGGCCAGAAGTTGGATCTCCTGAAACTGGAGTTACAGGTAGTTAGGAGCGATCATGTTGGTGCTGGGAACCTGGGTTCTCTGCAAAAGCAGCAAATGCTCTTAACTGATGAGCCATCTCTCCAGTCACCATCTCCCCATGATTGGTAATCTTGATAAAAGCAGTTTCAGCAAGGTACTGCAGCAAAAGTCCAATAAAAGAGAGGTTGGGAGAGAACAAATCAGCCTGGAATTCTAGCACTCAGGAGTGGTGGTAGGAGGGTGTTGGGCAGGAAGAGCGAGTCATTCTCAGCTACAGAGCAAATTCAAGGGTGGCCTGTGCCTACATACTCTTCCAGGCTGGCCAGGTCCTGAGACCCTGTCCCAAAAAATATAAATAAATAAACAAAAATAAAGGGTGAGAGGTAGGGAGGAACTGAGAGAGAATTTGAATGAAAGGGCTGAGGTTGTGGCTGGCTTTGTAGCAGGGTGCATGCATGAAAACCTAGGTTCAATTCTCAGCACAGTATGACTGGGTGTGGACTTCATGCCTATAATTCCAACACTGGAGAGGCAGAAGCAGGAAAATCAGAAGTTCAAGATCATCCTCCAACATATAGCAAGTTGGAGGCTAACCTGGAACACATGAGTCTGTTTAATAAGAGGGGGTGGGGAGCTCTGGAGAGATAGCTTAGCAGTTAAGTGCACTGGCTGCTCTTGCAGAGACCCGGGATTTGACTCCTAGCACCCACATGACAGCTAACAACCGTTAACTCCAGTTCCAGGGGATCCAAAGCCGACACCTTCCACTGACCTCTGAGGGCATTCTTTGCACAACATTCACGGACTTACATACATGCAGGCAATACACTAATACACATAAAAATTAAAATAGCAAAATACTTTTCAAAAGAGCAGAGTCTAATACAGGCTTGTTTATGGTGAAGAGAAATGACAGCACGCTTGTATGTTTAAAGTAACTCAGTAAACATGGAAAAATTAAAGAACTGCTGAACTGATGTCCTTAAGGAGATGATCTGTTGTGCCCAGGTTATAGAATCCTCTCAAAAGACCACCAGGGAGGTCAAATCTGATGCAAGAACAAAGGGTCTTTATTCACAAGCTCGAGCTCTGTCCACAGTCTGACACACCAACGCAGCGGGTGATAAGACAGTGACCCCGAGTGGAGGGTGAGGTGATGTTTTATAGGGTTAAAACAAAGAGAGGAGGGACAAGGGTTGGGATTGGTTAAGGAAGCCCGCTAGTGCGAAAAAGCATCTTACTCATATTAAGGTAACAGGGCCTGTGGAATGTGCTTACCAGAGTATGCTTCAAGGTCTCAGGCTTATTTGGGTTTCTGATTCATGTCTTGGTCATCCTGACCAGACTCTATGCTTTCCCTTTAAGCCATGACAAACCACCTGATACCTGAAGGCCATGTCCTTGCAAATGTTTAACTAGGGGGGTGGGAAAGAGTTTCTGAAGCCAGGAAGCCAAGCTTATGTGGCTGAGGCTTTTTCTAACAAGATGGAGTCAGATTTGCTGTAGCCTTCATTTTCCATTTCTGGGGGGTCCTTACAGATCTAAGATAGAAAAGGTTGTTTGTAACCTCAGAGATGTATAGTAACAGGTAGGGTGAGGCTACAGATGCTGGTAGTGGGGAGACATGGTGGCAGTTGTCTGGTCTACATGTATCTGTGTGTGTGTTTGCATGGGTGTGGCAGTACATGCATGTGAAGGCCAGAGTTTGATGTCAAATGCCTTTTTCCCTCACTATCTACCTTTTATAGTGAGCCAGGGTCTCTCAGTTGAACTCAGAGCTCACTAATTCAGCTTAGTCTAGTTAGCCTCTGCCTCCCAAGTACTGGAATTATGTCGGAGAGGTAGGGGAGCAGTGGAAAGGAGTGGAAGAGTTGAGAGTGGAGGGTGTCCTGGTGGGGCCGCCACGCATACCCGCCCACTCACCCCCCCCCATCCTGTTTATGTGGGTACAGGGGATACTAACTAAACTCAGGTAAGTGCTTTTAACTCCTTAGTCCCTCGTTTTGCTTTTTGTTTTGAGCCAGGATTTCAGATAGCCTCAGGGAGGCCTTGGATTTCTTGGATAGCAGAGGATGACCTTGATCCAGCGGCCTCCACCTCCCAAGTGCTGATATTACAATCATGTCCCACCATGCCCATCCCACTTCAGTGCTTTAATTTTCAAATTAAAACCTAGCCTAGAGTGAGGAAGAGGAAGGTGTGGTCAGTTAGAATGACAAAATGCTTATTACGGCAGTAAATGCTCAAGGGAAATATGTCCGCTGCGGCAGATTTACAGACCCGCTCAACGGTATGATCCTGATGAAGCAGATTTGAAGTTGTAGCTTTATTTATTCACTCATTCGTAGATAAGTTCTTACTATGTAGCGTAGGTAGGATGGCTTTGAAAACTAAGCAATCCTCCTGTCTCAATTCCCAGAGTGCAGAGGACCCAGGTGCAAATTCCTTTCACTTTTACAGGTTGAGCAGCA
The DNA here is from genome assembly GCA_035773235.1 of Eospalax fontanierii. Classification (NCBI taxonomy): domain Eukaryota; kingdom Metazoa; phylum Chordata; class Mammalia; order Rodentia; family Spalacidae; genus Eospalax; species Eospalax fontanierii. The sequence continues at coordinate 18,023,380 of CM069526.1, forward strand.
TTCAGGTCACCTCTGCAAGCTGCAGTACTGATGTTTAACTCAACCGAGGCATGTTTCATTACATACATACACACACAGGCGGGCACGATGGCGCATTCCTGCAAATCCTAGCACTCAGGAGGCTGAGGCAGGAAGATCACGATTTCGAGGCCAGTGTGTGTGTTAACACAGTCTTGCAAAAATACCAACACAAAACCCTCTCCCGTTCACTCCTCCTCCCTCCACCCCGTCAGTTGCGGAACCATGCAGAGGTCGGACGAAAATTGACACGCAGACGCAAAGCCCCAGTGACGAAGGAGAAGGTGACCGCAAATAGTGGACCAGGCAGAGGACACGCCCGACCATGCTGTACCGCCTGGGCTCCTCGGAGGCTGGGCGCCGCGCCCGCCTGCGCCGCCTTTTCAAAACGGAAACACGCGCGGCGCGGCCCCACCCCTGCCCGAAGCCAACCGCGAACGGCCGCCGCCCGGAGGCGCCCGAGGCCGGAGTCGGCTTCCTCCCACGCAGCCTCTAGGTCACGGTGGACCCCCGAGTCCACGATCCGACCCGCAGTCGGCTCCCGATCCACCTATACCGAACCACCCCGCCTCCCGCCCACCCCGCCCCCGGAAGTGACGAAAGCCTCACGCCCCGCCCGTGTCCCGTCGGGCCTCGCGGCGGCGGCGGGAAGATGGCGGCGGCGGGATCACTGGAACGGAGCTTCGTGGAGCTGAGCGGAGCGGAACGTGAAAGGCCCAGGCACTTCCGTGAATTCACAGTCTGCGGCGTTGGTACGGCAGAGGCCTGGGAGCTCAGGATCCGATCCTCCCCCTCGGCTCTTCCTGTAGGCCCTTGGTCTCCTCCCGGGTTCATCCTCCCAAGTCCACATGCCTAGAGCCTGTGCACTAGACCTCCTCTGGTGCCTGACTTCTTCCTTTGCCCCTTCTCATTGTATGCACTGTCAGTCCGGTGCACTGTTTCCTCGGCGCTCAGTGCCTATCTTCCCCTGGGAACGACGTGTGCAGGCTGACCACATTCATTTTGCAGGGACTGCAAGTGCTGTGTTTGGCGCGGTGAAGTACAGTGAGAGCGCGGGAGGCTTTTATTATGTGGAAAGCGGCAAGTTGTTCTCTGTCACTAGAAACAGGTTCATTCATTGGTAAGTGGTGTGTTCTCCCATCCCCCTGGAAGGTAGGGTTTGGTGTATGAATGAATAATGGTGACTGTTCCCAATCATAACTTCTACCAAGCAGTAACCCACAAACGGAGAAAGAGGACTGTTTTCAATTTAAACATTTATTTATTTTTGTGTGTATAAATGTTTTGCCTTGCATGTATGTATGTGCACTGTATGCATGCAGTGCCGGTAGAGGCCAAAAGAGGGCGTAGAACCCCTTGGGACTGAAGTTAAGGACAGTTATTAGCTGCCCTGTGAGTCCTGGGAACTGAACCCTGGTCCTATGCAAGAGCAGCCAGTCCTCTTAACAGCTGAGCTATCTCACCAGTCCTTCTTTTCAGTTCTTGAGACAGACTTTTAAGAGAGGTTTTCTCCTGGCACTATAAAAGCAAAGGGATGTAGTTTAGGAGATAAAACACTTGAAGACCCATTTTAGACATGGCTCATTGTAGTCTTTGAAGCTTGCTTCATTCTGCAAATGAGATTGCAGTACCAATACCAGATCAAATGGTGCCAGATCTATGTAAGATATAGAGTAGATGGTGCCTTACTTCTGACAGTATCACAAAGGAAAAAAGACATTAAACGAAAATCACAACATAGGTTTTTAAATACACATTTTCATGCTTGCTAGATTAAAGGTATAGGAACTATGAGAGACTTACAAGATAAATGTTAGTGGCAGGGGAGGGAAGAATGAGGAAGGCATAGTTAGACTGAGATCTGAAGGATCAGAAGATTTGCCTGGGCACTGGGGAAGAAGACTCCAATAGGTACATGCAAAAGCCTTGAAATGGGAAAGATTTGGCAGGTTTGAGAAACTAAAGCTCTGTGTGACTTAAGTGTCACAGGTGTAAAAAAGTAGGTGATGTGAGAGATGCTGAGGCTGGAAATGTAGGCAGGATTCCGACCATGCAGCCATTTGTAAGAATTTGGAATTTTAAAGCATTACTAGCATGATCAGTCTAGGGGCTGGAAAAATGGTTCAGCAGTTAAGAAGAGCACCTGAGTTCGGTTCCTAGCACCCATGTCAGGCAGTTGCCCATACCTCCAGCTTGAGAAGATCTAATGCCCTCTTCTAGCCTCTGCAGGCACCCACACACTCACTTGCGCATACCCACCTTGATACACATACATATACATAATTAAAGCTAAGAGGTAGCTGAGGAAAGGCCCTTACTGCCAAGCCTAGTGACCTGAGTTCCCAGATCCCACACAGTAAAAGGAGAGAACTACAGCAAGTTATCCTTTGTCTTCCACATGTGCACTGTGGCACTTACGCACCCACACACAGTGTGAAAGAGATCAGTGTACTTTGTGGAAATTAGATTTGGGTTAATAGATAATACAAAAGGATGTAGCTGCAATAAGAGATAGCTCAGTTGTGGGAGTGGCAAGGAGAAGGGAACTCACTGTATGGACACAATATTTTAGAAGGTGGATTTATCAGTGATCTGTTGACTACATGTAGATGTTGTAAAGAAAAAGGCACAAGAACAACCCCTGGTTTGTTGTTTGCTGATGTGTGCCACTTTTTGAAACAGGTTTTGGCGAGAAGTGAATATTCTAGATGTGCAGAATTTGAATTACCTTTTTGAAGTCTAAAGTAGGTTCCAAACTTTACAGATCTCAAACTAAGAGCCTTGTGCTAAAGATAGAAATCCCATTGATTTACAAAACATATTTTAGCCAGGCATGATGGCACATGTCTTTAGTCACAGCACTCAGAGGGCAGAGGCGGGCAGATCTCTGAGATTCAGGCCAGCCCAGTCCACATAGTGAGTTCTAGGACCCGTGGGACAATAGGGAGATCCTGTCTCAAAAAGAAAAGAAAGGGGGAAAAAAATTGGTTTTGTAAGTCAGGCCTGTAACTCGGTTAGTAGAATGTTTGCCTTGTATACGCAAAAACTAGATTTGATCCCTAGCAGCACGTAAAGCAGGTGTGGTGGCATGGGCCTGTACCCTAGAAGTCAGGAAGTGGAGGCAGGGGGATCAAGTTCTACCTTGCGAAGAAAAGGGAAAGGTAGGGAGACACAAAGACAGAGGTAATGGTCACACTGAGTTTGTGGTGGTGGCGTAGGTAGTGGACAGTGTTCTAATTACACATGTGTACTCAAGGTGAAATTACCAGAATTCACTGTTACATAGGGCATACCCCACCTTTTAGGTTAGAGCAACTAGAAGTTAAAGTGATCAACTTCAGAAAGTATGGGTGCAGTGAAGCAAATACCATTTTGATCCCTTTCCCAGGTTTGCTGGGTCTGGGAATTCTACCAGAACAGGGTTAGTTTAAGATGGCTGAGAGAGACCTAAGAGGTGGTGGTGAGGTAGTACTCTGGATCTCTGTGGATAGGTTGAATGTCAAGGTACAGAGTTGGTGATTGTTACATTAGACAACTCTTAAAGCAGTTACGGTGAATATGCTCTCCGAGAGAATAAGTAAATCAGGGTTTTATAGCCTTGTACTAGTGACATTGGGCCCAGATAAGTCTTTGTGTGGCACTTGCCCTGCGCAGTGTAGGGTAATGAACAGTGTCCCTTGGTCTTTATCTACTACAAACCAGTAGCACCTCCAGCCACTTCCTCCCACCACTCTAGTTGTAACTAGTGATTTTTCAAGGTACTGTTAAATGTCCTTAGAACAGGCGGGATCATATCTCTGCCCCTGCCCACTCTCCTTACACCACTGAGCAACACTGTGGAGAAAAGCTCAGAAGATTGAGCCCTGCAGCACTCTCGTGGTTAGGAAGATCATGAAAGCAGAGCTGCTGAAGTGAAGACCAAACAAAAAGACTGCTGTCCCAGAAGCTAAGGGAAATATTTTAAGAAGGAGATTGAAAAAGATCTTGCATGTAAATCAGGCAAGATGAAAAATGAAAATTGACCTGTGTGTTGTGGAGATTACCAGTGACTGTGCTAAGAACTGCTTCAGGGGCTGGAGTGATGGCTCAGTGTTTAAAAGTGCCTGCTGCTCTTGCAGAGGGCGCAAGTCCAATTTCAAGCACCCATGCCTAGCAGACCACCTATAACTGCAGCTCTCTTCTGAACTCTACAGGCACACAGACACATACATATAAATAACTTAAAAAAAAAATCTTTTTGAGACAGGGTCTCCCTGAAGCCCAGCTGACCTGGAACTCACTATGTGCATCAGGCTGACCTCATTTTCACAGAGATCTGCTTGTGTTGAGTGCTGGGAATAAAGGCATGCCTTGCCACAGCTGGCTTTAAAAAAAAAAAAAAAAAAGAATTGAGGGACTAGAGAGATGGCTCGGAGTATAAGAGCTCTGGCTGCTCTTGCAGAGGACCCAAGTTTGGTTCCTAGAATCCATATGATGGCTAACAACTATCTGTAACTCTAGTTCCAGGGAACCTAATGCCCTCTTCCGGCCTCTGCAGGGCATTGCATTCATCACATACATGCAGGTAAATCATGCATACACATAAAATAAAAATAATTTTTCAAATTTATTTTTTTAAAAATCAAAGTAACCTACCATCTCACCTGCAGAGGCACAATACTTCCTACTAAGCCTTGCCTCTTTTTTTGTTTTTTTTTTTTTGTTGTTGTTGTTGTTGTTTTTTTGAAAAAGGGTCTTCCTGTTGCCCCACCTGGCCTGGAACTCCCTATGTAGATCAAGCTAGGCTCTATCTCATAGAGATCTGCCTACCTCTACCTCCACATGTTCCCCTACATCTGACTTAAGCCTTACCTCTTAAAAGATTCTTCCACAACCCAATCAATAGTGTCCTTGCCACTAAACCTTTAACACATAGGACTTTGGGTGAGTATCATGCAGGCAGATCTCTAGGAGATTGAGGCTACCCTGATCTACATAGGGAGTTCCAGGCTGCCTGAGTACTGGGAACCGTGTGTCCAAAACAAAACAAAAATAACATACTTAGAAGATAAAAGTAAGAAATACCTTGCTTAAAATAAGGTCAAACAACAGCATCTATAGTGGGTCAAAGGAAGCACAGACAGTGGAGAGTTGTTAGGGTTCTAACAAGAATTTAAGACATAGTGACCTTTGGGGGGAAAAAAACCCTTTGTCTCCTGTATTGTAACTTGGGTTTGAATAAATTTTGTGAGTTTTGTTTTTGTTACTTTTTTGTAGTTGTATTCATATTTTATCAGAATTAATCAAATGCTAACTCCAATTCAGACATATGCTGCGTCTATCCAGATATACATAGCAGGTGCCTCTACACTCACAGAACTTACTGTGATTTATTCATAAGCTTCTTTCAAAGAGTGACAGGAAGTTAGGCTAGCTTAAGAGTAGAGAGACTAATCTTCATAGGTTCAGCATGAAGTGATTATATTTTTTAAATATTTTAGGGCCAGGCATAGTAGCACACACCTTTACTCCTCTGTTTACCTCCAGAGGCAGAGGCAGGCAGATCTCTGAGTTCAAGACCAGAGTAGTTTACATAATGACTTCCGAGTTCCAGGTAGCCAGTGCTTCATAGTGAGACCCCTGTCCTAAATTTTTTTTTTTATAGTAAATACTGACCCTTCACACAGTGAGAGCAAAACCATTATTCTTTCATAGGAGGTAGAAAGAGGAAGTGCTCCTGTTTTTTAGGGGCAGTTTGGTTTGATGCTGTAATGTGCATGGATACTTCATTCTTCTAAAAATGATGGGGGGAAGGTTAATTTTCATGTAGTACAGTTGGTCCTAAGTAAATGGAAATTGGAAATGCATTTAACAGAACCATAATGAGATCTGAATTGTGCTGTCTTTTATAAGTCTTCATAATATGATCTAGAATGCTTAAGTGACCCGAATTGGTTTACCCAGCCTCACATTGGCCCATTCATTTAGACACTATTTTCATTTCAGTGCACCCACCACTGAGAAAGAAAAGACTTTTAAACATTTCTTTTTTAACAGGAAGACTTCTGGGGATACATTGGAACTGGCGGAGGAATCACTGGACATAAATCTGTTGAATAATGCAGTTCGCCTGAAATTCCCAAACTGCAGCATCTTACCCGGAGGGGTTCATGTCTCTGAAACTCAGAATCATGTGATAATCTTGATAGTAACCAATCAAACAGTGCACAGGGTAATTTTGCCACACCCTTCCCGAATGTACCGGAGTGTAAGTTACTTGCATTCTATGTCTTTTGCTTCCTATATTACTCTAGCTATTTGGGACTGAAATGATATTCCTTGAAATTCAAGGAAATTTGGATTCCTTATTAGCCCTTACCAAGCATACTTTGATAGTTACTATTTGAGATGCTCCAGGTTGGCCATGTACCTCCATTGGTTGAGTGTTTGCCTAGCATCACAAAGTCCTGGCTTTCATCCTCAGCACCACATAAACCAGGCATGGTGGCATATGCCTGTAATCCCAGCACTTGGGGGTTGAGGCAGGAGAATCAGAAGTTCAAGGTCATTTTTGCCTATACAGTGAGTTGAACAGCCTGGGTTACTTGAGACAGTCTCAAACAGTAATAATAGGATTAGACATAGCCAGGTGTGGTGGCATGGCCCTTTAACCCCAGCATTCTAGAGGCATAGGCAGGTGGATCTGTATTCAAGGCCAGCCTGGTCTTCATAGCAAATTCAGGTCAGCCAGGGCTACATAGTAAGACCCTGTCTCAAAAAACAAAACAAAAAGATCAGATATTTTAAGTTGATAATTTCTTTATTTAAAATGAATCATTTTCTTAAGGCACAACAATGCACTTCTGTAATCCTAACATCAGGGAGGCTGAGACATGAAGGATTTCACGTTTGGAGCAGCTTGAGCTATACATAGCAAGTTAATGATCAGCTTCGGTTATATTGACTAGTGGGGGAGAGAGGAAGCATTCATTTTAAGTTCAACAATTGTTTTATACGCTCTTTTTTAGTAATTGAAACCAAACAAAATTTAGGTTGTTTTGACAACACATTTTTCTTTTTCGTTACTGTACAGGAGCTGGTAACTGAAAGTCAGATGCAGTCAATATTCACTGACATTGGAAAAGTTGATTTCAGAGATCCTTGCAACTATCAGTTAATTCCAGCAGTACCTGGACTATTCCCAAATTCTACCACCTCTGCTGCCTGGCTGAGTAGTGATGGGGAGGCTCTGTTTGCTCTGCCATCTGCTGCTGGGGGCATCTTTGTTCTTAAACTACCTCCTTATGACATACCTGGTAAGGATGAGAACGGAGCAGGAAATCCTCTTCAAGCACCAGTGTTGACATTAAAGCATCTTAGACCCTGTCCCATCAGTGCAGGAATTGCTGCTCTGTTGCTTCTGCATTTGTTGCTTGCTGAGACCCTGATGCTTTACACAGTGGATGAGGAACTAGAACACATGCTGGGATATGGGAAAGCGGAAAGCTCTAAAATAGCCTATAGGAAGTTCTGTCGTAGAGACAAGTTACTGGTTGTCCACCCTTCTATTGAAGTACTGTAATTAAAATTAATTAGGATAAAATTTAACTACTGATCCCTGTTCCAGGTCCCCGGGATCTCCTGATTATTGTATTGGTATCATAAAAGTCTGGCCAAATCTGTTCTTACCCCCTTTCCGGAACTTCTTGGGCAGACTGATCCATTAAAAGCATCAGTTTAAACATGAGTAATGACGCACACCTTTAATCCCAGCACTCGGGGCAGAAGCAGATGGGGCTAGTTCCAGGCCAGCTGGGGCTAAAGGGAGACCCTGTCTAAAAAAAAAAAACAACCCCAAAACATCAGTTTGATCATGTTGCTCTAGTGCTCAAAGCTATGCATGAGGGTTGTCCATTCTTGCTCTGAATAAACCACAGTCCTTAGCTGACTTACAGTGAATGCCCCAGTGCTGTCTCTAACCTTGTCTCTCCTCAGTGAGGCCTTCCTTGAATCCTCTTGAAAATTCAGGCTTCCCTCCATAGGCGCACAGCAGCATCACTTCTCAAGTTCTGTTGTGTCTGCTTTTTCACTGTTTAACTCTGTTCTCTCACCCCACCGATAGAGTGTTAAGTTCTATGAGTGCAGTGTTTTGTTTACTGTTGAATCTCCAACATCTAGAGCTCCTGCCACATAGAAGGTGACCAATGATTGTTTTAGAAAGAATGATAAAAATCGCCTTTCCAGTGGTGATGACCTCCCTGTGAGAATGTGCCTCTCGCAATGGATTCCTTTCATCCCTCCAGAAGAGAAGAGGGAACATGAGTAGAAGTGCCTGATGCAGAGCCCTAATTCCTACTTCATGGTGTGACATGCCCAGGATCTATAAAATCCCCCAGTCTTTAGCCATTCAAAAACAGTGGTCTTGGGTGTTGGCTGCTCCACTGTCCTCTGTCAGCATCCAGGTAGAAGAGCAGGGCTTAGAGAAGGATGTTCCTTCAGGAGGAAGCAACACCAGAAGTACTCTGAATCAAGATGACTGGGAAACTATCCCAATAAACACACTTGGCTATTAAAAAAAGAGAAAAGAATAAAAATCAAAGTTACCTCCCCAGTCTTATAAAAAATGAATAAAATGATTTCTTGAGTGGCAGTGTGGGTTACTCTCTATACATGGTAAGATATTTCTTCCAAAAGTATAAAAATGCCATTTTTATTGATCCAGTACTAATTGAAAGTATTTGAATATATGTAGAAAGTATATATTTTAAAACCTTGTTAGTACAGAAATGTAGTAGCCTGTCACCTGTTACAAAGACCTCGTTCTTGGTTGTATCATTCTCGTCCTTGGGTTTCTCTGCATATGAAAAGACATGCCTTGGATATTCTTGCAGGGACAGCATCCATTGTGGAACTGAAACAGAGTTCAGTGATGCAGCGATTGCTCATAGGCTGGATGCCAACAGCTATAAGGTGAGTAGTGTCTTGAAGGCAAATCAAAAGACCCAGGATAGAATCTTTTGGCCCTGGTCAGTTCCTGTTACTCTTTCCATTGTACTACGTGGCATATACTGCACTGAGTAGAAGAGTCTGCATAGCATCACATTCTTCTTGAGGAAATCTATACTCCAGAGTCTGCTATATTTACAGTTATACCCTTTGACAGCATACTTCAGATATTTTCACAGTATCTAGTTCAGTGCTCTGCTCTGACCTAACCAAATTCAGTTTTACTAGTAAAGTAAGGCACAGGAGATGGCTCAGGGTAAAGGTGTGCACCACCAAACCTGATGTCCTGAGTTTGATCCCAGGTTCCACATAGTGGAGGAAGAGAACTGGCTATTATATTGTCCTCTGACCTCTTCACATGTACTCTGGCACACTCATACACACACACCCCTGTACACATACAATAAATAGACAAATTAATTTTTTTTAAACATGTAACAAAGGGCCTAGAGAGATGGTTCAGCAGTTAGGAACACTTATGCAGAGGACCTGGGTCAGGTTCCCACCCTCCACTGCATTGCTAACAGCTGTCCATAATTCTAGTTTCAAGGGATCCAACGCCCTTGCCTGGCTTCCACAGGCTTTTCACACATACTTGGTGAACTTACACACTGTAAGCAAAACACTCATACTTAAACGCTTAAAATAAAAGTAAATTAAAAGTTTTAAAGATGTAGTAAGAAAAGGATTATTAAAGCAGAAAAAATTTAAGGTTGGACATTTTTGTTAGATGAAAACAATATAAAAGGAATCAGATTTCTGTTGTTATGTAGAGCCTTTTCAGTTTTAGGATAGTGATTGTTATAAACTATACAGAAACGTCCTTGTCTCAAACCAGATGGAACCTCTTGTCCTGCTACATTTCTAGTTTTAGTTTACCTCTTGAAGTACAAATTCTAGCAATCAAACTACTTGCATAGGGAAATTCTAAAAGTTGGCCGTGTGTTTTTAGGGGTGACCAGGGGCCTTCACATCGTGCCCTCAGCCTTGCTGTTCATTGTGTCGAGCATGATGCCTTCATCTTTGCCCTGTGTCAGGATCATAAACTACGAATGTGGTCTTATAAAGTGAGTAGTGCATTTATAGTTGGCCTAAGTTAAAACACAAGTGTGAAATGTGGAAGAGTTGAAGTCCTGGAACTTTGCTTAAAGATGGTCAGATAATTAGGAGATGATGAGCACTTCCAGATTCTGACAGTTCAAATTAATATCATTTTCTGTACATGCCCTCTTTTTATCTTTTTAAGAATTATGAGCCCTACAAGAAAGTCAAAGGGGCAACTGTTAAGATATCTTTTACTTAAAGGGCAAAACTGGAGTTGGTTTGTTCGTTTGCTTGTTTGGGTGTTTTGAGACAGGATCTCCCTATAGTCCCACTTAGCCTGGAGCTTGCTATGTAGACCAAGCTGGTCTCAGTCTTTCAGAGATCCACATACCTCTGCCTCCCGAGTGCTAGGATTAAAGGTGTTCACCACCACGCCTAACCTAACAACTGTGTTTTTAAAGTGCATGTTGATAAAATTTTCAAGATCTACCCCCAAGAAAGCTGGTTGGAGAATTATATTTTATCTAAACCCCTCAAAGACAAAATACTTTTTTAAAAAATGAAAGGATATGTTTCTAGCCAGAATATTTCTATAATATAATAATCCCCTGTTGACTCTTCTCTTGGGTAGGATCAAATGTGCCTAATGGTTGCTGACATGCTGGAGTACATTCCTGTGAACAAAGACCTTCGGCTCACTGTAGGCACCGGACATAAATTACGACTTGCATATTCTCCTTCCATGGGACTCTATTTAGGAATATATATGCATGCTCCAAAACGAGGACAGGTAGGAAACAAGTAACGTGTATAGCAAGTTGTTCTGTGTGAACCAGTCTGAGGAAATACCAGTAGGCCCATTGAGTTCATTTAAGTTTTGTCTTGAGTGCTAAGTTGTTTAGGAGTGGTCAGGTTTTGTATTGATAGGTAAATTACAAAATCTTGAAAGGATGCTAAGGATTAAATGGGAGTATAAAAGGAAAAGTTAACCAAAGTAAACACAAAAATAAATTGAAAATCTAGGTGAAAAAGTGGAATTTTTATTTTTTTGTCTTTTTGAGCAGGGTCTCCCTGTAGCCCCAGCTGGTCTGGAACTCACAGAGATCCTCCTGCCTGAGCCTCCTGAGTGCTGGGATCAAAGGTGTAGGCCACCATGCCTAGCTAAAAGTGGAATTATTGAAAAGGAATGTAGGTATAAGTACATGATTATAAGGAAGTTAATGTTTAGAAATGATGTCAACCAGATCCTGGTATTGTGAATTATAAGGCATATAGGATCGAATACAATAGTGTAATCAAATAATTGTTGGCTATCATTGGTGTTATTGGGATTGGCGTCATAGGTGGTAGTAAGCTGCCTGACCTGGATGCTGAGAATCAAACTTGGGTCACCTGGAAGAGTAGTATACACTCTTAAGCAGTGAACCATCTCTCCAGCCCCTAATTTCCTCTTTCTAAAAGATTTTTTTTTAGAGAAATGTAATGGTAGGGATAGCAAGATGGTTTCAACACGTAAAGACATTTGCAGCCGAGCCTAACAGCCTGAGTTCCATCACCAGAACATACATGGTAGAAAGAGAACCAACTTCTGCAAGTTGTCCTCTATAGGCACACCCACACACACGCATACACACAATCAATGAATCAGTCAGTGTGAACTGTTTTTAAAGTTTGCTTGTAAATAACTGCATGTGTTATAAGGCACAGATTATCACTATCAGTTCAGAGTGAATTTTCTTTAGTAAAATTACTATAGTTGGGGGCTTGAGAGATGGCTCAGTGGTTAAGAACACTAACTTGTCTTGCAGAAGACCTGGGTTCAAATCCCAGCACTTCCATGGCCAACAGCTGTCTGTAACTCCAGTTCTAAGGGATCTGACAGCCTCTTCTGTCCTCTGCGCTGCACAACACAGGTGCACTTACATACATGCAACCATAACACTCATAAAATAAAGATAAAAAATAAATTATGACAAATACTACCCATCAAAATATTTTTATCATACCCAGATATATTTTTACTATTTTAAATTGTGTGTATGGGGCGGGTATGTGCAGGTGCCTTACAGAGTCGAGAGAATCTGTCATTTCCCCTGGAACTAGAGTTCATTTTGTTTTTGTCCTTCCTCTAGTGTCAAGGCTTGAACCTAAGACCTTGCATGTTTAAGGCGATTACTCTACCACTGAGTTACACCTGGCCTTCAAATACCATTTTCGAATTTGAAAGTTTTTGTTTTGGAAATAGTTTTTGTTGTTTGGTGTGGGGGTGGTCTTATTGTTTGTGTTGTAGTGCTGAAGATCAAACACAGACCCTTGCACACATTAGGCAACTGCTCTAGTGCAAATTTTATTCTTAGCCCTTTGCGGTAGATTTAAATGCTTATACATGAATTATTTTATGTTTGTAGGGAGTGAGTGTGTGTGTGCATGCAAGTGAGCACTCATATATGCAGTGAGAATCAAACCAGCATCTCACACATCCTGAGCAAATGCTCTACCACTGAACTACCTCCCAGGAGTTTTTTTTGAGGATCTGGGGGTTGACAAGGCTTGTCGCAAACTCTCTAGCTATATAGTTAAAGATGACCTTTACCTTCTGATCCTCCTGCCTCTACCTCCCAAGTATTGGGACTACAGGTGTGTGTCACCACACTCAGTTTTATGGAGCACTGAGTATCAAACTCAAGGGCTTCATGAATTTTACACTAGCAGTCGAGCAACTGAGCTATAGCCCCAAACCCAGGTTTTATTTTTACTTGCAATATCTATCTATCTATCTATCTATCTATCTATCTATCTATCTATCATCTATCTATCTATCTATCATCTATTTATTTATTTTTGAGGCAGGTCTTATTACGTAGACCATGCTGGCCTCAAACTCAAATCTGCCTGCCTCTGCCTCCCAAAGGCTGGGATTAAAGGCTTGTACCACCATGCCTGGTCCCTAGACTTTATTTTATTTATTCTTTATAACTTAATTTTTCTTTGTATATGATTGTTTTGCCTGCATGCATATAAGTGCATCGCATGTATGCAATACCCACAGAGACCAGAAGAGGGTGTGGATCTCCTGGAACTGGAGTTGAGGACAAGTGTAAATTGCCGTGTGGGTGCTGGGAACTGATTCCAGGTCCTCTGGAAGAGCAGCCAGTGCTCTTAATTGCTGAGCCATCTCTCCAGCCCCCAGATTTTATTTTTAATAAAGATTAACAGACTAGTTTTGACTTGTATGTTTCATAATCTCTCCGCCACTTTGGTAAGAACAGAATTAAAAGGAAGTTTCTTGTATAATGAGATAATACAATAAGAATTTTTAAATGAGAATAGTTTTATTTGTGTGGCTATTGTAGAGAAATTAAAACAAATTGATGAAGATGTGAAGGAACTGAAACCTTATAGTCTGCTGGGGGAATGTGAAGTGTTATAGCCATTTCAGAAAACACAGTATAGCACTTGTCAAAATAGCTAAACACCGAATGACCGTATGACCTAGCAATTCCTCTTATGTGTATTTATCCACAAGACCTGCAAGTACCTTCAAAGAGATGTTTGTTCAACAGTATGGGCAATAGCATTTTCACAATAGCCAAAGGGCAAAGTGTACATCAGTGGATGAATGGATGTGCTATTTACATAAAATGGAATGTTTCTTAGCTTTAAAAAATGGCGATTGTTGGTGGATGAAGAGATGGCTTAGTGGTTGAGAGTGCTGACTGCTCTTGCAAAGGACCTGGGTTCAGTTCCCAGCACCCACATGACAATTAACAACCATTTTTAGCTCCAGTTCCAGGGGATCTGATGCCTTCCAGTTTCCATTACATGATATAGATATGCTTACATACATGCAGACAAAACACTCATACACATAAAATGTGTAAGTTCAAGGCCAGCCTGGTCTACATAGTGAATTCCAGGACAGCTGGGGCTACAGGGAGACCCTATCTCAAAAAGAAAGAAAATAATAAATAAATATTTTTGCAGTAAATAACAAAGAAGCCAGTGCCGTTAATCTCAGCACTTGGGAAGCAAATGCAGGCAAATCTCTAAGTTTGAGGTAGCCAGGACTACATACTGAGCCTTTCATCTCAAAAAGAAAACAGGAGTGGGAGTGTTGGAGGAGATGGCTTAGCAATTAAGAGCACTGGCTGCTTTTGCAGAGTAACTGGGTTCAGTTTCTAGCAGCCAGATGGTGGTTCACAACAGTCTGTAATTCCAGTTACAGGGAATCTGACGCCACTTTCTGGCCTCCATGGGTACTATGTACACATGGCACATACATGTAGGCAAATCACTCATGCACATAAAAATTTTTTTATTTGATTTATTTTTAATTTTATTTTTGTCTTCTTGAGATAGGGTCTCCCTATAGCCTCATAGCCCCAGCTGGCCTGGAATTTACCATGTAGACTAGGCTGGCCTTGAACTCACAGAGATCACCTGCCTCTGCCTCTGGAACTAAAGGTATCCACCATGCCCAACCAAAAAAAAAAAATTGTTTTTAAGAAGAAAATTCTCTGTCTTGCTGCAGTGTGGATGAACATTGAGAACACTGCTGCTGAGTGAAGACCAGTCACAGATTGTGACTACTGCATAGTGATGAGGTTTCTACGGTAGTGACAGTCAGAGTCAGACAGAGCGATGGGTGCAGGGGAAAGAGGACAGGGACTAGCAGTAGGGAGGCAGCTGTGGATGGAGTAATTACAGCCTTGTCAGCTGAAAAGCAATAGGAAGATTGTAGCCCAGTCATGTCAGTGTATCCAACAGTCTACTTCAAAACAGTGAAACCTTGTTCATTTCAAAAACCTTGTTATATTTATATTTATTTCAATACAATGTTAGAAGAGTCTGAATACTAGTGACTCTTGCTTAGGAAAGTAACGTATTGATTATTTGAACTTTGGTTTCACAGTTCTGCGTTTTCCAGTTGGTGAGCACTGAGAATAACCGCTACAGTTTAGATCACATTTCATCGCTGTTTACTTCTCAGGTAGGTTGAGCTATGTGTATGAGTGTGTTGCTTGCAGGTTGCTAAGTGCACCTTGTGCAGTGCCCATGGAGGTCAGAAGAGGGTATGGATTCCCTGGAATTGGATTTAAGGACAGTTGTTAGCTGCTGTGTGGGTGCTGGAAACCAAACCTGGGTTCTCTACAAGAGCAGCAAGTGCTTTAACCACTGAGCCATCTCTCCGGCCCCTGAGATTATAGTCTTAAAATGGAATATTTCTTGGTGTAGGAAACAGAGTTTCATGTAGGTTTTATCAAGTTTATGTGGCATATTTTGTTTTTTATACATTTCCTCTCTTGTCAATACAAATTTAAGTACCTTTTCTTTGTCTTTTTTTTTTCCTTTTCTTTCTAGGAGACACTGATCGACTTTGCCTTAACCTCAACAGATATTTGGGCCCTGTGGCATGATGCTGAGAACCAAACAATTGTGAAATACATCAACTTCGAACAGTATGAAATACTTAACTTTTGTCATTCTAGTTTCCCCCAAGCCGTCAGATGAAGATGAGAGCTTTCTTTGTAGAACAATATTAGGAGCTTTCTTTGAAGGATTCTCACTGTTTGCCTACATTATTATTTTCTGAAGTACCACCTTTTGTATTTTGTGTTAGGTTATGTTTGTTACTTTTTGGTTTTAGAACAAAGAAAGGATGGGTAGGTTGGGCTAAGATAACATACCATATTTCTTAGGAGAAAGAGCACATACCCACGATACTTCTAAACTGGAAGATTACTGTTTCTGATATCAACAACTTAAAGACATTGGAGAACTGAACAAGGTTTTGGTTTCCTCACCATAAGAGTAGATTGTGCTTTGGAAACTTTTTTTCGTCTTTTTGAGACAGGATCTTCCTATAGCCTCAGCTAGCCTGGAACTCACTCTGTAGACCAAACTGCCCTTGAACTGACAGAGATCCACCTGCCTCTGCCTCCTGAGTTCTGGCATGTACACCACACCTGCCACTTTGAAAACTTTTAAAACAGAAAATCTTTTTTTTTTTCCCCCACAAGAAAATTAATTCTGGGGAGGCTGGAAAAATCACTCTGTGATTATGAGCATCTGTTGTTCTTGCAGAGGACCAGAGTTCAGTTCTCAGCACCCATATCAAGCAGCTCACAACTGACTTTAATTCCAGCTCTAGGAGCTCTAACTCCCTCTGTGGCCTTCATGGGCACTCACACACACGTGCATATACCCAGACACAAACACACATAAATAATAAAAAACTGAAAAAAAATTTTTTAAGAAGGTAAATTTGGGGTTTGGGTTGTAGCTCCCTCAAGTACCTTGTACCTTGTATGTATGAAATCTTAGGTTCAGTTCCTAGCACCTCATAAACCAGGCTTGCTTGTTCAAGGTCATCCTCAGCTATAGCTACTTCAAGGCCACCTTGTGTGTGATACTTTGTCTTGAAAATAGGTTTTCTTTCATTTTTGTTTTTGTTTTTTTGCAGTCAGGTTTCACTGTGTAGCCTTGGCTGGCCTAGAACTCCCTTTGTAAACCAGGCTAGCTTTGAACTTACAGAGATCTGCCTGCCTCTGTTTCTGGAGTGCTGGGATTAAAGATATGAACCACCACACCTGGCAGCTTTAAATTTTTTAACGGTTACAAATACATTTAAAAAACACTTTTGAACCAAACACGTATGTAACCCTGAAATACCCTTACAGCACTTCTCAGCCTTTTGGCTAAGTTCAGGTGTGAAACACCTTTATAAGATTTCCTTGAACACAGCTTGAGAACCCTAAATTAATGGAATTCTCAACACTATAAACTCTTAAAACAGAATTGTAATGTTTTTCCTGACCCTAAGGCAGACATCAGAAAATATAAGCGTGTGCTTTACAAATAACATTCAAACAAAGTAGGCAAAAAGCACAGGCTTGGAGCTGGGCATGGTGGCACATGCCTATAATCTTAGCACTTAGGAGGCTAAGGCAAGAGAATACTGAGATTGAAGCCAGCCTGTACTGCAGAGTCAGATCCATCTCTAACGAAACCAAAGACCATAGGCTCTGGAATGGGAGTAGGTTTTTGTAGTCCTGCTGTGGAGCCTACTAGCTGTGATGCACCCTAAGATTCACTTTCCACATCCACAAATTGAATGCAGTATGTCCTTCAGTGAGATCCTAAGGCATAAATGAGTAATATCTAGAATTTCACTGACCATAATATCTCAGAAAGATTAAATACAGGACGAGTATCAACTCTTTGTAGACTTACATTTTGTGTTTTAAGTTAAGGAAGGTGCCTGTTAAAGGATACTAAGAACTCAGGGGCTGGGCAGTGGGTCAGTTGGTAGTGTTTGCAGTACATGCACAATGTCTTGGATTTGGATTCCCAGCACCCACATAAAAAGCCAGGTGTGGTAACCCTCCACTTCCAGGACTAGGGAAGTGGAGACAGGATCCCTGGAACTTTCCAGGCAGCTTAGTCTACCTAAATTGTAAGCTCCAGGTTCAGTTAGAGACCCTAACCCAAAATAAGATCAGGGCCTAGTAAGATGGCTCAGTGAACTAAAGTGCTTGCGTTTGATCCCCAGAACTCACAGTGGGAGGAGAAAACCAGCTTTCAAAAGTTGTCCTCTGACTTTCACATATATACCATGGCTCATACTCACCCGCTCTCACACAATACTAAAATAATAATTGAAAATTAAGGTTGAGAGCAATTAAGAAACATACCTGGCATTGAACTCAGGCATCCACATGAACACACATACCTGAACCCACACACATATTTACATATAGTGCACACACACATACAGATAGTAAAAATATCAGTTAAAACTATACTAGTAATAGAATCAATCATGTAATAGTTAATAGTTGTTTGCCAAGGTTCAGGGATGTGGCTCTCCCTGCCCAGATACTGTCAAAGTGTGTGTCATTTTTGGTAAACTTTTGGACTTTCTCCCAATAGTAATGTTGCAGGTCAGTGGAATCCAGTTTTCATGCAGCCTCTGCCAGAGGAAGAAATTGTCATCAGAGATGACCAAGACCCCAGAGTAAGTAAATTAACCATCACTATCAATGCATGAAGAACCACTTAGAGTTCTTACATGCTGGTGACTTGAACTGACTGGAATGCAAGGAGAGTGTTCAGGCTTGTGCAGCTAAAATGCTCAGCATTGCCTGGTTTCAGATGGGGTTGGGGAGTGGGTGGGTGGGGCAGCGTTTTCCGCCTTGGGCTCCTTATTCTGCTTCCTTCCTTGCCTTCTTATGCCTGGGTTTGCATTTTGTAAACTTGGCAACCTTGGAGGAAGCACAGCACCTCAGTCCAGTGTCCTGGTACACATTGGCTTGGCTTGAGTCATTTTAATTCCCGATGGATTCACTATTATCAGAATCAATAGAATATTTTGGCCTGGTATGGGGGGCAGTCTAGCCTGGGCTCTGATGTTCTAGAACTGAAGTCAGTTGAATATGAATTGGGGAGGAAGAAAGTTGAGGGACTTTTCAATAAAACGAGGAGAATGGAGCAGGGCACAGTGGCGCACACGATCCTAGTACTTGGGAGGTAGAGGCAGGCAGATCTCCAAGAGTTCAAGACCAGCCTGGTCTACATAGCAAGGTCGAAGACAGCCAGGACCACAAAAAGAGACCCTATCTCAAAAACAGAAAATGAGGGGGCATAGATTCTGATAGTGCCAGATGCCTGCCATATTAGTCATGTGGTATGTGCACATGAACTAGAAAATAAGGTGATGTTTGCTTTTTTAAAAAGTTTTTTTTTTATTTTATGTGTATGAGTGTATTGCCTATACGTAAGTGTACCCATATTGTTCAGTGTTCAAGAGGTCAAATCAAATTCTCCTGAAACTGGGATTATGGACCATTATTAGCCACTAAGTGGGTGCTGGGAATCAAACCTGGGTCCTCTGTAAGAACAGCCAGAGCTCTTAACCACTGAGCCATCTCTGCACCCAAGTTTTTGGTTTTAAATTTTGAGAATTTTTTCCCCATTTATTTGTGTGTGTGTGTGTGCGCACACTTACATGTGGGCACCTACTATGGTACACATGGAGGTCAGAAGACAACTTGTTAGAGTCGTTTCTCTCCTTCCACCATATGGGTCCCAGGAATGGAACTCGGGTGGTCAGGCTTGGCAGCAAGTGCCTTTACCCATTATTTCCTGCTGAGCCATCTCACTGACTGAAAAATTTTTAATTGAAACAATAATTGTACATGTTTATGATGTATACCATGGTAATGATATGTACATGCAATACATAATGATCAAATTAGAATTTTTAGCATTTCCACTTGCTTAAACATTTCCTTAGAAATAAGATAAATTCTGAGGACTATAGCTCAGTAGTAGAAAACTTGCATGCACCAGACCCAGAGTTCAATTTCAGTACCCTAGGAAGGGAAAAGATAAATATTGGTAGTGGTATGTACTATGAAGAAAATAATTTGAAAAGGAATGGAATAAAGATAATAAGCCAATCTCCCCATTTTCAGGGATATATCCTCAGGATAAATGAAAGAAAAAGCTTTGTGTTAAGTGAGCTTAATGATTCTGGGTCTGGGGCTGAAACAGTGACCATATGCAAGAACAGAACACCGCTTTAAGTATCAGAAATTGCATGTTGCTGACGTGTTCAACCTAAGAGCTCATTGGTAGTGGTGTTTGACTATTCCAGTTAATCATTACTTGCTTTTGTCTTTTGTCTTAGCCTAAGTCACATGCTTGTCATTGAAAGACTTTGTTCCATTTTGTTCATTTTATTGCCTACCAAGAAGCTCAGTAGAGCTTTTTATTAAAAAATTAGATTTAAGATCAGTCAGATTTGATACTTAATGAGCAAATCTGGCTCATGAGACTTGGTCAGAATAATTAGCCAACATTGGATTTTTCCATTATAATCTGTTTTCCCACTTAGGATAGCTTTCTGCAGTTTATTTTATTTGCAGTATCTATTAATCAGTTTCTCTGATATGTAAGCTGTACAGTGAGTGCTTCTATAGTTGGTGAGAAATCAGCTTACTTACCTGTCTTCATACGCTGGAGTCAGCCTTTCTGTTAAAATGAACAGCCAACAGCCTTTTTTCAACTGGAGCTCAATGGAGTGCTGTGTGAGTGCACAGTATTTTCAGGATGATGTATCAGCTGACCTGGAAGCATTGCAGTCCTTACTCTCACTGAAAATGCATGCCTGCTACGGTTTGTCACTGCTCCGGTATAGAAGGGCAGGATGCCCATTTCATGTAATACAGATGTTGGGTTAATGTGGTTAGCTTTCTTAAGATTTTTCCCTATTTCGTTTTTTTCAGAATGATACTAACTTTTGTTTTAACATTCTAATAGGAGATGTATTTGCAGAGTCTTTTTACACCAGGACGATTCATAAATGCAGCTTTATCTAGAGCGTTACAGGTGAGCAGGAAACTAATGTCTACTTAAGACTATTCCTGATTTTATTGCTATATTATGTAATACTACTCTTGTTTTGTATACATTCTGGTTGATGGGGCGGGGGACACTTTCCCAATATCTAGGGAAGCACGCCGGGGTTTAAAAGAGATATTTATCCCTACACTGCTGTAAAAAGAAACCATCCTACACTATATCTAATCTTTATATTTGAAAGAGATTTCATGTTGTTTTTGTTTAATTATCTTATACACTGTTTATACATTTTGTTGGTACAGTGAAAGTTTAAGTTCAAGATTCAGAATGTAGAATATGTTAATATATTTTACATAAAAATATTTTAGCTTCACACTAGGCATGGTGTCAACATGCCTAGAATCCCAGGATTCAGGAGACTGAGGCAGAAGGATCATGAATTAGAGGCAACGTGTCTGTATTACAGAGTGAGAGTGTTTTAGAAAAACATTTTTTAGTTTCAAAATCATGACTTAAAAGTTGTATAAAGTGTGGGTTTTTTTTGTTTTTGTTTCATTTTGGGGCTGGGTGTAGTAGTGTACACATTTAATCCAAGCACTTGGGAGGCAGAGATAAGTGGATGTCTGTGAGTTTGAGGCCAACCTAATCTGTGTAGTAAGTTATAGGCCAGCCAGGACTACATAGGGAGACTGTCTCCAAAAAACCAAAATAAAATTTTAAAGTAAATAAAAATAGGCAATTTCTATTTATTTCTCCCTTCCTCTCTCCTTTGTTGGGGTTGGGTTTTTGAGACATTGTCGATGTGTAGCTTAGGCAAGCCAGGTTGGCCTTACTCTTGATCTTCCTGCCTCAGTCACCCAGTTGCTGGTATTACCCCTACACATAGCCAATTTCAATTTCCTAGTTTTTGCCCAGATGTGACAGTTTCCAGGCCCTTTTCTTTTTGGTTGTGTTGTGTTACCTTATGAGACAGGATCTCACTATATAGTCTGGCTGGCCTAGAACTTGCTATGTCCACCAGGTTGGTGTGGAACTCAGATCTGCCTGCTTCTGCTTCCTGAATGCTGGGATTAAAGATCATGTGCCACCACACCCAGACAGTTTGGATATTTTATAATATTCAAAAATATTTCTTTTAATTTTAGATTTTTTGCCGAGGAACTGAGAGGAATTTGGATCTTACATGGAATGAACTAAAGAAAGAAATTACTTTAGCGGTTGAAAATGAGGTGAGGTGTGGGTAGAAGATGCTATCTTCCACCTTGACAGAGGACAAGTCAGGGCTGGAGGGTTGTCAGAACTGTTTGATCTTGAGAGTAGAAAGTATCAATGTTTAAGTCTTTTCATGAGCAGTTGATAGATTTTCATGTATTCTATGGAATTTAGTGCATAAGAAATACACCTTTTCTATAGCTTATAAAATCATACATTTTGTAGAGAAAAATTCCAAATAATACTAAGTTCAGGGCTTTGTTGTGTTTTATGTTTTTTGTTTTCTTTGCCAGCTCCAAGGAAGTGTAACAGAGTACGAATTCTCCCAGGATGAATTTCGGACTTTGCAGCAGGAATTCTGGTGCAAGTTTTATGCCTGCTGTCTCCAGTATCAAGAAGCCCTCTCCCATCCTCTCGCTTTACATCTGAATCCTCACACGAACATGGTGTGCCTTCTGAAGAAAGTAAGAGAACTGGAGCATTCGGAATTCCTCTACACAGCCTGTGGTCCTCCCTCAGAACAGTATTGGGGCAGATGGTGTCATTTTTAGGACTTTGTGTTTATACGTGTTTCCTAAAGCTGTAGTTCATTTGTGCTTACAGTCTTCTGCATTTTTAGCTGTACTCTTAGACTTTTACTTATTTACTTTTATATTGATATCATTTCAAAATAAGTGTTAGAAAAATATCACAAAGAGCCAGGCATGGTGACTCATGCCTATAATCCAGCATTTGAGAGATTGAGATAGGAGGATCACCACAAGTTCCAGGCCATCCTGGGCTACAGAGTGAGCTCCAAGTCAGCTTGGGCTAGAGTGACACCCTACCTCAAAAACTAAAACAATGCTGGGCATGGTGTAGCACACCCTTTATTCCAGCACTCAGGAGGCAGAGGCAGGTGAATCTCTTTGAGTTTGAGGCCAGCCAGGCTACATGATGAGACCTGTCTCAAAAAATAATAGTAATGATAGCACAAAGAACTTCTGTGTTCCTTCTGCCAGGATTCATCATTTGTTCCCTTCCATTAGGTAGGTGAGTGTGTACGTTGCTTGATTGACTACTTAGACGATGGTGGGCTGATTTTAGTGCTGATAGGCACCCCCAGTGCCACTGAACTACATCCCCAAGCCCTATTTGCTTTTCTACAGTCTATAATTTTTCTTCCTAAACCACTGAGAACTGTAGGTACTGTGCCATGTTTTCCTTAAATATTTCAGTACATATCAAGAACACAAATATTCTCTTAAATAAGCACAGCACAATTTAAAGTCATGCAGTTTGGTACTGATGATATTACACACCTTTTATTCAAATTTTACCAGTAATGCTTACAATTTTTCCTCTTGATTCAGTATCTAATCTTAAATATATTTAGCTCTAAAATATATTGAGTTGTGATTTGTGGGACAACTGCACCCATTTTTTTGTTTGTTTAATGACATTTTAAATTTATTTAGAGGGGGTGAGTCACAGTGTATGCCCTGGCATTTAAGTGGTGGTCAGAAGACAACCTCCAAGAGTTCATTTTCTCCTTCTATTGTGTGTCTTAGGGATCAAACTCAGGTAGCCAGACCTGGTGGCAAGCATCTTTACTCACTGAGCCTTCTACCTGACCAGACTATATTAGTTTTATAGTATCTTTTAACTTGAATTTGTCTATTGTTTACTCCTGATTAAAACTGATGATTCAGGGGCTAAGGAGAAAGCTCAATTGATGAAGTATTTGCCTTGCATACCTGAAGACCTCAGGACCCACAAATAAATGCTAGTCATGATATGTGCTTATAATCTCAGTGCTAGACAGGTGGATTCTGGGGATTTGCTGACCTTTCAGTCTAACATAATTCATGATTTCCAGGCCAGTGAGAGACTGGTCTCAAAGGATGTATACCACATTCCTGGGAATAACAATCACAGTTATTCTCTGGCCTTTCCCACTCAAACATGTGCACCTGTGCTCAGATGAACACACATAGACACACACAGAAATGAGATTCATTCGTTCTCATTCATTCATTTTCTCTCTCTCTCTCTCTTTTGCTCTCTCTTTCTCTCTCTCTCTCTGCTTGGAATCAAACCCAAGGTCTGGCTGTACTAGACGACCACTGAGCTACATCTCCCAATCACTTCTAGGTTTTTTTGTTTGTTTTGGACTTTTTTGGGTCCTTTTGAGACAGTGTCTCCCTGTAGGTCAGCTGACCTGGAACTATGTAGACCAGATTGGCCTTGATCTTATAGAGATCCACTTTTCTCTGCCTCCCAAGTGATAGAATTAAAGGTGTCCACTCCTGGCTCATGTCCGGTTTTTAAAGTTGACAGATACAGTTATGCATAAATACTATAATAACATGATTTGTTATCTATATGAGTCATTGTGGATTATGAATTAATTTGTACATTTTTAAGAATCATTTTCAAAAGGTAACTGAAGGTTTGTATTTCCAGGGGTACCTGTCTTTCCTGGTGCCCTCCTCCTTAGTGGATCACTTGTACCTCCTGCCTGATGAGCATCTTTTGACAGAGGATGAGACAACCATATCTGATGGTAAGAATAATAATTGTTCTGTTTTTGACACATGTGAGATTATGCTTTATTAGACACGGAAGGCATTAATTGCCACTGTAACCTGTTCTTATCTGTTTGCTGGATATTTTTAATATTAAAAATATCTAAAGATTTTTTTAGAAAGCTGGAGAAGCTAAAGCATCTCTGAGACCTCAGATCCCTTACATCTAATTATTAATATTTCTTTGAATATATTGATCAATAGCTTCACTGGCTTGAGCCATCAGTGTTAACTTTCTCTTATTTATAGATGCAGATGTAGCTCGGGATGTCATGTGTCTTATAAAATGCCTCCGTCTGATTGGAGAGTCGGTAACTGTGGATATGGCAGTTTTGATGGAAACCAGTTGTTACAACCTCCAGTCTCCAGAAAAGGCTGCAGAACATATTCTGGAAGATTTGATCACTATTGATGTGTAAGGAGAATTTAGGGTAAAGTGCATTTCCTAATGGAATTCAGCAGAATTTGTTTTTTTGTTTGTTTTTGTCATTATTTTGGTCACAGTTTTCATTTATATTCAAGTGTGTACATAGTGGTTTCACGTTACAATCATTTTTCTTGATTCTAAATAAGATCTTCCTTTTTTATGGTGCTAGAGAAGGAACCCAAGGCCTCATGCATTCTAGGCACGTTCTCTACCACTAAAATACATCCCTAGTCCCTGTTGCAGATTTTAATTTTTTTTTTATTTTATGTGTATGAGTGAATTGCCTGCTTTACTTGCTGCTATGTGAGTGTTCCTGTGTTGTGGAGAACCCGCAGAGGACAGAAGTGGGTGTCAGATCCCCTTAAACGGGAGTTAAGGGTGATATTAGCCACCATGTGGGCGCTGGGAATCAAACCCAGGTCCTCTGCAAGAGCAACTACAGCTCTTAGCCCTGAGCCACCTCTCCAGCTCCTGTTGCAGATTTTAAATAGAAAAAAATGAGCATATGTCTTCAGATATGGAAACAAAAAAATATTATACCTCCATAATCTCGTAAGTGAGCTGGAGATTTAAATACAGGTATTTTTCTCAAGTTCATGTTGCTCACTGCTGTAAAGAAGAGGAGGATGTTTATTATGGGGACTATTTATATCTGTGTGCCAAAATAATCATCCCCACTCCATTACTACGAGGCTAGCTTTCCTGTTTCACAAAGCATTTAGCTTATAGCACACACACACAGCCAGTCTAACATGTTGTCAGTAGTAATGGGAGTTTTACGATTGTCCTTGTAGAGAAAATGTGATGGAAGACATTTGTAGCAAGCTCCAAGAGATCAGGAACCCCGTCCATGCCATTGGACTTCTTATACGGGAAATGGATTATGAAACAGAAGTAGAGATGGAGAAGGGATTCGATCCAGGTAAAGGACAAAACAATGAATGTTTGATTTAGGGAAAACTGATTCATTTAACTCCATTTTTTCCCTTTTAGTTACATTTATTTATGTGTGTGTATGTGTGTGTGTGTGTGTGTGCTTGCTTGCACGTGCTGTGATGAACATGCAAAAGTCAGAGGACAACTTGTGGGAGTGGGTGCTGTCCTATCATGTGAGTTCCAGGGCTTGAACTCAGGTTTTCAGGCTTGCTGGCCGAACCACTGTGCCTCTCTTTAAACTTCATTTTTTCTTGTTCCAGCTCAACCATTGAATGTTCGAATTAATCTTTCCCAGCTCTATGGTAGTAGCACAGCAGGGTACATTGTGTCCAGAGCAGTGCACAAAATTGCCAGTACTCGCTTCCTGATCTGCCGAGACCTTCTGATCTTACAACAGCTGTTAACGAGGCTAGGCGATGCAGTAAGTACTCGAGGGAAAGCTTGCAAAGTCCAAAACCTTGTAGAAATGTGCTCTAGCAGGACAGCAGGGCTAAGAGCACATAGCACAGACTATTCATTGCTTTATACCTCAGGCTTGGCCTAACCTGGGGCTTTAAAGTTTGTTGAAGTGAATTGCTGTGACAGAATACCTAATGAAAGCAACCTAAGGAAGGAAGGGTTTGTTTCGGCTCACAGTTTAAAGGTGCAGTTTGTCATGGTGGGGAAGTCACGGCTGCAGGAATGTGAGGCAGCTGTCACATTGCCTCCACACAGTCAGGAAGCTGAGAGGTAGATTGGTACTCAGCTTACTTCCCTCCCTGACCCCTTTTTTAAAAATAGAAGACATCTTAAATACAGATTTTAAGCATGGTGGTTAGGAGGGAGAGGCCTCTGAAAGAAAGCCGCACCAAGACCATGGATGTCAGCTTTTTTAAGACAGACCCCACTTGCCACTCTCCCCTGTTATTCAGGATGGGCTGTTCCTCATCAGTTCAACCTTTCTGGAAACATCCTCAAAACACAACCAGAGGTGTGTTTCCATGGTGATTCTAAATCTTACCGACAAGATTAATCACATAGGTATGAATAAGCACCATACTCTAACACACTGAGACTATGTGAAGCAGATCACTGCTGATGATCTCTGCGTGTATGCTATTACGAATTCTCTCAGATAAGCTCTCCCAAGATGTAGTCTTAGTACTGCTTTGGACATGATGGCAGTATACCCTAAGTGTAGAGGACAAAGGAAGAGGAAAAAAAAGAACTTTTCCTGAAGAACAGGGCACACCTTTAACCCTTTAACCAGTGAACTATCTCTACAGCCCCCAAGTTTTGTTTTGAAGTTTGTTTTTTTTTTTTAATCTGTGGATTTTTCCACTTCAGGTTTTCTAAGGGTTTTTTTATTGTTATCGTTACTCTTATTTTGGGGTGCGTGATATGTGTGGTGCTGGAGGTTGAACTCAGAGCCTTGGACATGCCAAGCAAGTGTTCTACAAATAAGGGCTGCATTTCCAACCCTCCTTTACCTTTTTTACAGTAAACACAAAAGCAATAGATGTTCATAATAGAACCTTTATAAAATACTTGTAATACCAGGTGTGGTGGCACATGCCTTTAATCCCAACACTCAGGAGGCATCTCTGTGACATAGAATCCAGCCCGGTCTACATATGGAATTCAACGCCAGCTACAGGGAGATCCTTTCTCACAAAACCAATAAATTAAGCCAGGTGAGGTGGCATATGCCTTTAATCCCAGTACTTCAGCTACAAGGAGACCCTGTCTCAAAAAGACAAAAAAAAAGAAACCAAATAAATAAAACACGTGTAAACTAAAATAAAATCTATAAATTTATTTTTTAAAGATTCATTTTTATTTTCATTTACATGAATGTATGTTTGTCTGCATGAGTGTATGTGCAGATACCCGAGGAGGCAAGAGGTGTCAGATCCCCTAGAACTGGGATGACAGGCAGTTGTAAGCTGCCAGACTCCTGGGTGTTGGGAACCGAACTTGGGTCCTCTGCAAGAGCAGCAAGTGCTCTTAACTGCTTAGCTACCTCTCTAGTCCCAGAACCTCTAATCTTCTACCCAGTAATTAACCAGTATATACATTTTAGTATATGCCCCTTTTCTACATAAATCTTTTTGGTGGTAGTGTTTTATTTATAAAGTTAGAATATATTACTTAGTATTTTAATAGCTACCTGGTATAATTTCAACTTATTCAACCATTCTTCTTTGTGGCCATCTAGAATGTTGTCATTTTCTCCCTTTGGTAGAAATGGGGTTTTTTGGTCAGGGTTTTGTGTAGCCCAGGATAGCCTCAAACTCACTCTGTAGCTGAAGCTGTTTTTCAATTCCTGATCTTCTTGCCCTCACCTCCTAACTGCTCAAAAAGCAGGTATGGACCACAATACCCACCTGCCAAGTTTTCCCTTAAAGCTATTATATTCTGAACATTTTTTTTAATCTCACTTGTGTGGGTTCTAAGGAGTAGAGTTGATCAGTCCCCGGGTGAGCACATTTTTAAAACTGGGTATTATTGCCAGATTTGCCTCTATTGGTCATGCTTGTTTTTACATTACACTTCTGCAATTCTGAGTCCACTGATTTAAAGAAAGTTTCTTTTCACCATCAGCTTCCGTGAGTCAAAGAATTGTTTTTTCTTATTTTGGATTTGCTAATATATGATAAGATATTTTGCTGGTTACTGCCCCAAAATGTATTAGGGACATTGCCTTAAAATATTGTGTTCTTTGTAACTATATTGTTTTACTTTTCTTTCCACCTGGTCCTTAGGAGTCATCCTACCTAATGGTGTTGCTTTGCCATCTCTTCTATCATATAGGTGATTTTGGGAGCCGGTCAGCTCTTTCAGGCTCAGCAAGACCTCCTGCATCGAACCGCTCCCCTGCTTTTATCTTATTACCTCATTAAGTGGGCAAGTCAGTGCTTGGCAACTGATGTTCCAGTTGACACACTGTGAGTTTCGTTTCCTAGTTGTTTTCTAAGTAAATTGGTTTTGGTGTAGTGGCACGGCACCCAGGAGACAGAGGAAGGAAAATCTGAGTGAGTTTGAGGCTAGTCTGGTCTATTGAGCAAATTCCAGGCCAGCCAGGTCTACATGGTGAGACCCTTTCGATAATAATAGCTTTGGGGCTTTTTTTGTTTGTTGTAGGTTTCATGGTGCTGAGAATTAAACTAGAGCCTGGAGATTTTTTTTTTTTTTTTTTTTTTTTTTTTTAAGCATTAAGCCATAAAACATTTTGTTGGGGCTGGAGAAATAACTCAGTGGTTAAAAGCACTTGCAGAGGATCATGTTTTGGTTCCCAGCACCCATGTGGCAGTTAATAATTGTCTATAACTCTAGTTCCAGGGAATCTGACAACCTCTTCAGGACACAACAGATGCCAAACACATGTAGTACACATACATGCAGGCAAAACAATTATGCAAACCAGGGTGGCCTTGAACTCACAAAGATCTGCCTGCCTGAGCCTCCTGAGTGCTGGGATTAAAAGTGTGTGCTACCATGCCTGACCAAAAACAAATAAATCTTAAATTAATTAAAATAAAGTGCCCTGCCAAGAGCAACTAAGGAGAGAAAGGATTTACCTCTGGTCACGTCCAAGGGTGCAATCTCTCATGGCAGAAAGGTGAGCAGCGGGAGCTTGAAGGGACTGGTCACGGCACCCATGTTAAGAAGCAGAGGGTGACAAATGAATGCTAGTGCTTATCTGGTTTCTACTTTTATATAATCCTGGGGCCCCTGTCAATGCAAGGCTGCCCACAGTGGAAAGAGGTTTTCCCATAGTAGTTAGCACAGAGTAATCCTTCAGTGTGTGCCTAGAAACTTGGCCTCCTAAGCAATTCTAGATCCTGTCAGGTTGACCACACTACAAAAGGTTGACCATCCTTTTGCTCTGATACACTGTGTCTCTTTGAAGTGATACCATGAGCAGCAGTCTAAACCCTGTATTCTAACTTTCTTTGAACTCTCAGTGGAGCATTTATGCGCTCTGTAGGAAGTCAGCACTGTAAGATAAACTTAGAGATATAATGTTTAACATAGAGAATTTATTATGCTGTCTTTTCCCTTTTCTCACAGGGAGTCTAATCTGCAACATTTGTCAGTACTGGAACTAACAGATTCTAGTGCCTTGATGGCAAGTAAGTTGGGTAAGTAGTGGGTTCTGTATAGATGGCTTTTGATTTGGGGATTTATTGTGTACTTATTAAAATGCTCTTTTGCCACTTTTGTGGTGGAAATGGACTTGCTCTTTATTTTACGAGGCCATGAGCAACCTGAGACTGTGATTGTGGCAGGGTGTCTGCGAAGATGTGTTGCCATGGCATGAATAAATTAAGGGTGATGTAGATGTATATGTGGCAGAAATAAAAATTTTAGGAAGATAATATAAGGCCACCAAGAAAAATCTTATCCTGAAAGTCAGACTCTTCATCTTTTTTTTAAATTTTATTTATTATTTTTATTTTATGTATATGAGTGTTTTGCCTGTATGTATATGTGCACTCATGTTACACAGTGCCCACAGAGGTCAAGAGAGGGTGTCAAATTGCCCTGGAACTGGAGTTAAGGATGGTTATTAGCTGCCATGTGGGTGCTGGGAATCAAACCCAGGTCTTCTGCAGAGCAGCCAGTGCTCTTAACTGCTGAGCCATCTCTCCAGCCCCACTTCATTGTTTTTCATGTTGCTGTTTTTCCCATTGTGGTTTTATAACTCTAGTGATTTATTCAATAGACTCATTTTAAAATTTACCAAATTCTAAATTTACTAAGTGGCTTTTGTGATCTCTCTGTCATATTTAAAGGAGCCTTCTCTCATGCTTCAGTACTATTTTAGAGAATTTATATTGTATTATTTTGGTCTAAAATATGGAATCTTGGCACTAACTCTATGAAGAGTTTGTAGGGTAAGCTCTTAAGTATAATGAAATCCATGAAAAGAAGTGATGTGCAGTGATTTAAGTGGCTTTTTCGTTCTGTTTGTATGTTATGCCACAGTTTTCAAACAGCTTTATATTGCTACTTATTATACCCATGACGCATTTTATGTTTTGAAATGATCAGTGTCCTTTGTTACTGACATAAAATGAATATGTAAAAGATCTCAACTAAACATTGATATTACAATCACAAGTTTGGATTTCTTACAACTTTTTCTTCTTAAGTATCTAGCCCTCAGACAATTATGGAGCTATTCTTCCAAGAAGTTGCAAGGAAACACATTATATCTCATCTCTTCTCCCATCCAAAAGCACCTTTGAGTCAAACTGGATTGAACTGGCCTGAAATGATTACGGCAGTTACCAGTTACTTGCTGCAACTTTTGTATCCTTTTGCTTAAAAGTCAGGTGATACCTCTTTCTATCAGAACACTCCCTTAAAGCTTTTCTTCTACCTGTGTAGTGAAGATTTCTTACCCTCCTCCCAGGTGCTAGGGTTCAAACCTAAACAAGGGTTATAGCAGAGCTGTACTTCTAGCCCTGTAATGATGTTCTTTGTTTCTTTGTTTCCAGCAGAGTCTCACTATGTAGCCCAGGCTGATCATCTCTGTCTCCTGAATGCTAGGAATGAAGATTCTTTTTGGTTGTGAGCCTGAGCCTTTAATGAATGAAGATCTTTAAATGAGGTTGAGGGTCTGGAGGGGTGGCTTCACCGGCCAGCTAAGAGAATATGCTACTTTTGCTGAAGACTCAGCTTCAGTTCACAACATCCACATCGGCAACTCACAACGACCTGCCAACTCCACCTCTGGGGAGGATCACGCCCTCTTCTGGCCTCCACAGGCAACTGCATTCATATGCACACTCCCACACGGAGACACACATAATTAAAAACAAAAATCTTTAAATATAATAAAATAGGGGTTGGAGTGATGACTGAGTGGTTAAGAGCACTGGCTATTCTTACAGAGAGAGGATCAGGGTTTGATTCCCAACACCCTCATGGCAGCTAACAACTGTCCATGACTCCAGTTCTAGGGGATTCAGCACCCTCTTCAGTCCCCTTTGGGCATTGCACAATACGGGTGCATTTACCTACATGTAGGCAAAACACTCATAAACATAAAATTAGAAGAAATCAATTTTTTAAAATATTTTTTTAATCTCTTTGAGACAGGGTCTCCTTATAGCTGCAGCTGGCCTGAAAACTTGCTGTGCAGACCAGGCTGGCCTCACTCTCACAGAGATCTGCCTCTGCCTCCCAAGGGCTGGCTTTAAAGTAATGTGTCACCACATCCATCAATTTTTAAAAATGTTATAAAAAAAATAAAATGAAGTTGGATGCTTAATCGCCAAACGAGATGATAGTATTTATTTTAAGACATCCCAGTTTTTAATTTAATTTACATATTTATATAGGGTTTTTTTTTTTTATCTGTTTGATTTGATTGGTTTTGTTTTGACAGTATCTCAGTGTAGCCATGGCTAGCCTGAAACTTACTTTGTTGACCAGGCTGACTTCAAGCTCAAAGAGCCCTGCTTTTGCCTCCCAAGTTCTGAGATTAAAGGTGTGCACCACATCTGGCAAACCTTTTTTTTTTTTTAATGTGTATATGAATATTTTGCCTGCATTCATGTAAATGTACCCATGTCATGCAAAGCTGGAGGAGGTCAGAAGAGGAACTACAGTTAAGGTGCTTGTTAGCCACCATGTGGGTGCTGGGAATCAAACCTGGGTCATCTTGGTTAAGAGCAACCAGTGCTTTTAACTTCTAAGCCACCTCTCTAGCCCCTGGCACACTTTTTTTTTTAAGATTTTATTGATCTATGTATATGTGTAGTCATGTGCAGGTGTCCACAGAGACCAGAGGTATTAGAGGCCTCAAGAGCTGGAGTTAACAGGTTGTTGTAAGCCACCCAACATTGGTGCTAGGAATTGAACTTGGGTCCTTTGGAATAGCATCACCAAGTGCTCTTAATCACTAAATCATCTCTCCAGTCTGAATTTTTCCCATGTATATATGGGAAATAAATTTTTATTTATTCTCTGGAAAATTCATATACATACATACATATGTATACATATATACACACACACACATATATTTATCATATCCATACCCCCACTCTCCCCTCCAACTCCTCTCAGACATCCCCCAACATGTCTCCCTCCTAACTTCACGTCCTTTGGTTTGGTTTGGTTTTTAATGATCCACTATGGCCAATTAATTATACCTTATCTTTTTGAGGCGGGGTGTCTCATCGTGCCTAGTGCTCACAGATTGTCTAGGTTGACTGGCCAGCAAGCTCCAGGGACTCCCCTGTCTCCCATACCCTCCTGCTCCTCTATCACCAACCAGTCCCCATGTCCACACCAGGATTACAGACATGGACTACCACACCCAGGGTTTACATGGTGCCTGGAATCCAAGCTCAGGTCCTTAGGCTTACTCAGTGAGCACTTTACCAACTGAGTCACTGCTCCATCCCCCCTTTTTTTTTATACAGGTTTGTGTGTGTGTGTTTCTGCTTTTACATACTCATGTGAGTATACCTGTGTGTATGCAGGTGTACAAGTGTGTATGTGTGTGAGCCAGAAGTCAGCCTTGGGTGTTGTTTCTTAGGCATCATCCACCTTGATTTTTTTTTTTTTAACAAGGATCTCACTGGCCTAGCGCTCTCCCAGTAGGGTAGGTTGGGTTGCCAGCCAGCCACTGAGCCTCAGGGATCTGCCTGTCTCTGCTTCCCTACTGCCAGGATTATAAGCATGCTCTACATCATCTTACTTTTTCTTCCAGATTCAAGGCCTCATGTTTTCACAGCAAGTACTTCACCAACTAAGCTGTCTCCCTGCCCCTAAGGTTTTTCTTGTTAGTTTTGTTTTTAATTAAACTCTTCCAAGTCACCACTAGTAATATGAATTTTTTAATTTTCCCTAAATACTGAAAGCTCAGTTCCTTAATCTAGTGACTAGATGGCCCAGCAATCCTGGTTGTCTTTTTCTAGAATGTTTGATGGGAAATTGCCAGTATGTACAATTACAGGTAAGTTTTGTTGAGCATTCACCTTTTTTTAGATACATTTTTATTTGTGTATATGTGTATGTGTGTATGCTACGTGTGCAGATGCCCATAGAGACTAGAAGAGGGTGTTGGATTCACTGGGGCTGGAGGTACAGGCATTATGAGCCACCTAACATTGGTTCTGGGAATCGAACTTGAGTCTGTTGAAGGAACAGGATTCGCTGAACTACCTCTCCAGCTCCACATCTTTCCATTCCTATGAAGAAAGAATTAATGAATTTGTGAGTGTGAACTTAATTATATTTTACTTGGGCTAATAGCAAGAACTGCAGAATTTGTTTTTATAAGACATACCCCAAAAGGGATTATTGGTTCTTCCCTACCTTGTACTAGGGATTGAACCCAGGCCTTATATATGCTAAGGAAGAGCTCTGTCACTGAGCTGTGTGCCTAGCCCTCTTTTTTATTTTCTTTTTGAGACGAAGTCTCACCGTGTAGCCCAGGCTGGCTTTGAACTCACAGAAATATCCCTACTCCTGCCTCTTGAGTGCTGGAATTAAAGATGCGTGCTACCATACTCAGTACTTTCTTCTGCTGTTTTGAGACAGATTCTCAATAAGTTGTCTAGACAGACCTTGAACTCATTTTGAGGGCTGGCAAGATGGCCCAAAGGATAAAGGTGCTTGTTGCCAAGTCTAACAACCTGAGCTTGATCCCCAAGACCCAGTAGTTTACAAAGCCATAGTCAGGCAGCTTTGTAAGTCTTCCACTTTTAGAAAATTGTAATTTTTCCTCCCTGCCCTATTTCTCTTTTCTCAGCATGTTTTTCCTAAGACTTGGGGCTTCACCCTTTCTCTACAGCTCCCCTCCTTGTCTTGTGGCTCGCCTAACTCAACAACATGGCTCTCTGTCCTACTTTTTCCATTTCTTCACAGCAGCTGACAAAATTTATAGCTTGCCTTCCCTGGGTTTTTTTCTTGTAGTCTTTTCTTAGTTTTGTGGTTTTTTGGTTTGTTTGAGACAGGGTCTCCTTATAGCCCTAGTTGGCCTGTTGCTTGCTATGTAGACCAGATTTCCTCTCACAGAGATCTGCCCATCTCTTCCTCCTCAGTGCTGGGATTAAAGGAGTGTACTACCAGGCCTGGCCAAAGTTAAATTCTTGTTGTTGGGTTTTCTTTATAATAAAACATGCCATTTACATGTAATTCCTTTATTAGACTGTAGTCACTGAATGAAAAACAAAGAAGTTGGGAAATTGCTTAGATATGAAGTGTGTGTGCTTATATCAGTGTGTTTCTGTACTCCTGTTTGCTTACTTGCTGTGTTTTGGGGTGTAGGGAGTCCTGCTATTTTGCCCATGGTGGCTTCAAACACCTGGGCTCATTAGTGTGATTATAAGTATGCACCACCACATCAGGCTCTGTTTGCTTTCTTTTGTTGGCTAGCCTATTATACAATTCACTAAAGGATTAGTTTTTAATTTCTAGGGATTTCTGAAAATAAAGCTTTATATTGACCACTCTCTTTACCCTCTATGAAGAAGTGACTGTGTTCTTAAGTATTTTTTATTTTCTAATCAGAAGTTCTTTCTTGCCTTTTAGGATTATATTCAACTGCTGCATCCCTGGTGCCAAGTCAATGTTGGTTCCTGCCGATTTATGCTAGGGCGGTGTTACCTCGTTACAGGAGAAGTCCAGAAGGTAAGCTGCATTTGAGTGGTAAACAAATTTGAGCAAGGGAAACACTTGGTTTCTATCTAACTAGACAGAGGGAATGGGAGATACAGACTTGTCTAGAAAAGGGTAAAGAAGGCTGGTGACCAGTAGAGGGTATAATGCGCTTGTTAGGTCAACTTCTTTACCTTGTTAGTTAGGGCATGGGAAAGTAAGAAGAGAACATTAAAACCCTTCTTCCCCAGCACAGGTGTTTTTAGGAATTAGAGGGTGTGTTTCTGTAAGTTGAAATTACTTAGATTCTCAGAATGAGCAGTTATGGGCTCACTAGTCAAATTTTACAATTGGTAGCATGCTGTTCTATTGCTTTATTACAAATCCTCTTTCCCCCTTTTTTTTCCTTCCTTCCTTTATGTCTTTTTAATATATTTGGATGTTTTGCCTGTGTGTATGTATGTGTAACACATACATATGTGACCTCCGTCATTGGCTCCCTGTAACTGGAGTTACAGATGGTTGCAAGCTGTCATGTGCGTGCTGGGAACTGAACCCCGGTCCTCTAGAAGAGCATTAAATGCTCTTAACTGCTGAGCTCCAAGATAGCTTATTAAAGTTTACAGGGCATATGAGATACTACGAATTAAACCCAGGGCCTTCACAGGCTAGCTAAGTCTACTTCCACTGAGCTACATTCTTGATCCTTTTTTTTTTTAGTGAAAAATAGATTTATTCTTTCAAAATCTAAAATTAAGGTGTTGATAGACCTGGCTTAGATCTGGTGACTCCATTTCATTATTACTTTTAGTTTGAGATAATGATCTTGATAAATTGCTCAGGCTGGCCTTGAACTATCTTAGGTAGTTGGGATTTGGGGCATCCACCATATTGCATGCCTAGTGTGTTTACTCTTTTTTTCATTTTATTTGTGTGAATGTTTTGCCTTCATGTATGTAAATGCATCCATGTTGTACACTACCCACCAAGGTCAGAAGAGGGTGTCAGATCCCCTGCGACTGCAGTTACAAATGATTGTTAGCTGACCAAACCCAGGTACTGTGCAAAAGCAGCTAGTACTTTTAACCACTGAGCCATCCTCCCAGCACCACATGTTTGCGTTTTAATAATAGCATTGTAAAAGTAATAGAGGAGCCAGCAAGATGGCTCTGTGGGTAAAGGTAATTTTGCTTCCAAGCCAGACAACCTGAATTTGGTCCTTGGAACCTACATAGTAAAAAAAAAAAGAGAGAACTGACTCCCACAAGTTGTCCTCTAACATCCACATGTGCACTGTAACACGAACACACACACAACCTAAATAAATGTTTTTAAAAAAATTTTAAGTGAGAGATTTTTAAGAAAAATTTGAATGATGCCTCAGAATTTAGATTTGGGAGAAAATGTGAATGTAGTATAGACTGCCTTAAGCACCTTTGTTTCTATTTTGATTTTTCCTAGTATATGAGCCCCTGATTTATACAAGTAGAACTGGAATGACTTTTGTAAAGCAGCTTATATATTTTCTTTCTTCAGGCTCTAGAATGTTTCTGTCAGGCAGCCTCTGAAGTAGGCAAGGAAGAATTCTTAGATCGCCTGATACGATCAGAGGATGGAGAAATTGTGTCCACCCCCAAGCTGCAGTATTATGACAAGGTACAGTGTTATGGTCTGGATGATCTGGGCCTTTTTTTTTTCTTTTTTGTTTTCCTTTTGTTTTCATTTCTTGAGGCAGGATCTCACTATGTAGTCCTGGCTGAACTGAAAAACTGACTGTATAGTCCAGGCTGGTCTTGAACCTACAGAAATCTGTCTGCCTTTGCTGGGATTAAACGCGTGGGCCACCACTCTTGACATGGTCTGGCTCTTCTTTTATTACTGTTATTCTTACTTTATGTGTTGGAGTATATTGCCTGCACATATATGTAAGTGCACTTGTGTCATGCAGTGCCCACGGAGGTCAGAAGAGGGTGTCGGATCCCTTGGAACTGGAGTTTCAGACAATTAGCTGCCATGTGGGTGCTATAATTCAAACCCTGGTCTTCTGAAAGAACAGCAGTGTTCTTAAACACTGAGCCACCTCTCCAGCTCCTAGTCTGGCCCTTCTTAAAGCACCCTGTGCAGAAGTGTGTCTTAATGCATTGGCTTGGTGTTTAGTTGTTAATTAAACTTCCAAGTGAAAACAAAAATGAACTTTTGTGGAAAAACCAAAGGTTTCTTTCACTGAAGGAAACAATTATGTTGTGCCAATACAGGTATAGCTGGTACTTGGGCCTTTTATAGGTGGTCATTTGTCACCCTGAGGTAGGTATCTCAGGAAAGAGTCTGAGCATCCCAGCTAGGGGTAAGAATAAATAATGCATCCTTCACTTGTCTCTGCTTGATCAGCAGGTTATGCTTACCTAGGCAAATAGATTTTCACATTTTATTGATTAAATGTAAAGTTTAAAATTCCACTCAAAATAGCAAGTGCCATTTTGGGAGGTTTAGGCAGGAGAATCACATGAGGCTAGGAGTTCTACACCAGCCTGGACAATATAGTGAGCCCCGATTTAAAAAAAAAAAAAAAAAAAAAGAGAGAGAGAGAGAGAGAGAGAGAGAGAGATGTGTTGATGTACACATTTAATCAGAGCTATGTAAGTTCAAGCACAACCTGGTTTACGTAGTGAGTTCCAGGCGAGCTGGGGCTACAGGGACACCCTGTCTCAAAAAGACAAAAATATAAAAGGAGGTTGGGAATATAGCTTAGTAGTAGAATCTTGTCTAATATGTGTGAGGCCCTAAGATTTATCCCTAGCACCAAAAGAAAAAAAAAACTAATGCAGCCACAAAGAAGCAGGATTGAAGCCAGTATTAACTGAGAAAGTGCAAACATTTAAGGAAAAGATACAGCTGGCACTTCTGCCCTTGGTACAAACTCTTCATCAGCTACATTACAATACTGGCCATCTGTAATCAAGTCTGACAAGTCAGCCGAAAACAGTTGGATTTTTTTAGAAACAAATTTGAGTGTACTTAGAGCTATGAAGTGTCATTTCAAGATAGTATGAAACCATGAACAGTTTCAAGATATTACACATCATGATCACCTATAGAAGAATACAATTGTGTTAAAAAACACTTTAGGGGCTGGAGAGATGACTCACTAGTTAAGAGCACTGACTGCACTTGGAGAGGACCTGCGTTCAGTTCCTAGCACTCATATGGCAGCTAACTGGCCATAACTCCTATTCCAGGGGATCTGACACCATCTTCTGGCTTCCACAGGCATTGCATATGTGTGGTGCATTTAAGTCCATGTAGGCAGAACACTCATACACATGAAAGTAAATAATTTTTTTAAAATTAAGCCATTTTAGAAAATTCATTAATTTCAGTAAGTATATACTGGAAAATATACATTTTTAATAAAGGACTGTATAATTTCCCATTGAATATTCTAGAAATGACCCATGTCAATTCAGGTCACTGAATTATGATATAATTATTCAGTGGACTACAACACAAGCAATGAAGTAGACAGTTGCTGGGTACCTTGATATGATGTAGATTGGTATTAGAAACATATTACATAGAAGGCAGGGCACAAACCATACTGTAAGATTCTGTGTTTCAAAAAAAATCGCATGGGCGTGGTGGCACATGAATTTAATCCCAACACTTGGGAGGCAGTGGCAGGTGGATTTCTGCGAGTTCAAGGCCAGCTGGAGCTACAGGGAGACCCTGCTCAAAAAGACGAGGCGTGGGGGGTGGAGAGGGGAGGGGAGGGAGAGAGAGATTTGCATTTTCATAAAGTTAAAAACAAAACTTTTACAGTTATTATGGCCAGGCATGATGGTGCTCATAATGTCAGTACTCAGGAAGCTGAGACAGGAAGATTACTAGTTCAGAGCCAGACTTGATCATGAAACAAAACTCCATCTCTCAAAAAGCAAAGTAAAAATAACATCTACTTCTCCTCAGGTTTTGCGTCTACTAGATGTTGTCGGATTGCCAGAACTGGTTATTCAGTTGGCTACATCAGCAATAACTGAAGCAGGTGATGACTGGAAGAGTCAGGTAAAAATTAACTCTAATTTGGACGTTTAGCTTGAGGTGTCTTATGGATGTGGTATTTTAATGTGTATTGCTGTTTTTGATCCAAATTTTATTTAGGCTACTTTAAGAACGTGCATTTTCAAACATCATTTGGACTTGGGTCACAACAGCCAAGCATACGAGGCCTTAACCCAGATTCCCGATTCCAGCAGGTAATCTCCCAATCTTTTTTAGAGAAGACCGTTTCTAGCCCTGTTTAGCCCTCTTAGATGTGTACTCTTGTATTCTCTCTCCTTCTAGGCAGTTAGACTGTTTACGGCAGCTGGTGGTGGTTCTTTGTGAGCGCTCACAGCTGCAGGATCTTGTAGAGTTTCCCTATGTGAATCTGCATAATGAGGTAATTAAGTATCCACGTCTAGTAACAAGTCTTGGGGTTGCTGTAACTGTTACTAACTTTAATATCTGATTGCTCATCTTCCATTAGGTTGTAGGAATAATTGAATCACGTGCTAGAGCTGTGGACCTTATGACTCATAATTACTACGAACTTCTCTATGCTTTTCACATCTACCGTCATAATTACCGCAAAGGTGAGCAACTGAACTGGAATGTTCATATTGGAGGCATTGTTAGTTAGTTCAATCTTATTTCCAGAAATACTGTGTGTTGGATTTATGTTTCAATTTTTTTGTAAGCACAAGATTAGCTTTTCCCTTTTGATGATTGCTTGATAAACTTAAAAAGATATGTATTTACTCTCATTCTAGAACTTTTTAAAATCATTTCACTTATACCCAGCTTTGTGTTCTTATGCTATTTCAAATTTAGTTGCCTCCTTTTTAAAAATTTAATTTCTTAGAATAAAATCCTACTGGTTAAATATGCCTAAATCATCTGAATATAATACATATTATTCCTTGCTAACAATGTTTTTTTTGTTCTATTTTGCTTTGAGACAAGGTCTGTGTAGTCTGGCTGGCCTGGAACTCTTGTGTAGACCAGGCTGGTCTGGAACTCACAGAGATCCACCTGTCTCCCTCAAGAGTACAGGGATTAAAGGCGTGTGTACCACCATGCCTGTTCCAGTGGTGGTTTTTAAATTGTCATATTCCTTTGATTTTATGGAAAACCTTAAAAAGAGGGGAATATTTGACATTGCCAAGTTATCAAATGAGGGGCTCAAAAAACGGCTCAGCAGTTAAGAGCACTGGTAGCTCTTACAGAGAACCTGGGTTCAATCCCCAGCACCAATATGGTGGCTAACAATCATCTCTAACTCCAGTTCCAGGAAAATTTGATGCCCTCTCTGACCTCCTCTGTCATTGCATGACACAGGTGCACTTACCCACATGCAGGCAATACACTCATACACATAAGATAATAATTCTATATCATATATACATATATGATATATATGTGCACTTGGTATATAATCATAAGGACTTGTAGTTGGGGTGCCAACACACAACAAGCTGGGTGTCCAATGTCTGCCTGTAACTCTGACACTGGGGGAAGTGAGGGCAGGGGAAGGAGTATCACTGGGGTTTCTGGCTTCCAACCTAGCAGAGATAACTAAAGCCTCAGATTCAGAAAGACCCTGCTTCAAAAATAAGCAGGGGATAGAGAGATGGCTCCTTGGAAAAGGCACGTGTGACACAAGCCTGGTGACCTGAGTTTGATCCCCAGAACCTGTGTAAAGATAGGAGAGAACAGATGCTACCAAGTTGTCCCCTGACTTCCACACCATGACATGGACCTACAGACAGACACACGCACACACACACGATAGTAAGATTGTAAAATTAATTTGTTTTAAAGATTCATTTATTTTTATGTATATGAGTGTTTGCCTGCATGTATATTTGTGTATCATGTGTGTGCCTGGTGCCCTTGGAAGCCAGAAGAGGGCATTGGATGCCTTGGAACTTGAGTTACAGACAACTGTAAGACACTATGTGGGTGCTGGGAATCAAACCTAGGTCCTCCGCAAGATCAACAAGTGCCCTTGACGGCTGAGCCATCTCTCCAGCCCCTAAAAAATAAAAGTTTTAATGAAAAGAATATGCAAAGAGTGATAGTGGAGAATACTTTGTTCCCTCTTCTGACTTCTGTACACTCACACACATTCATGCACATACACTTACACATACAAATAAATGAATTAGTTAGATAAATATACATATGTTTTAAAGGAAGATATTGAGTATGTTCTTGAGCACCATGTGCAAGCATTTGTTAGTCTCAGATTCCTGGGCAGAGATAGATGACAGCATGGCTACTCAAAGTTGGGCTATACACCCTGCCTTTGGGAGGTGAAGGCCTCAAGATCTCAAGTATGATGCCATCCTAAGGTATATAAAGACCTGTCTCAAAATCAAAGGGAGGGGAGAAAGGTTGGGAGGCTAGTCTGTACTTAGTATGGAAATATATCTAAAAGTCAAAAATTTACCACAAAAAAATGATAAGTATTTGAAGTGACAGTTACACTAATTAGCTTGATTTAATCATCCTATAGTGATACACATATTAAAACATTACATAATACCTCATTGTCAATTACAAATAAAATATGCCTATTTCTCCACTCCCTAGCAGACTCTGTTCTGAGCCTTCTCTATGAATTCCAGTATATTAATATATCATATTTTGCTCATCAACAGGTACATGGATCTCCTTCACATTTTTGGCTGTTTTGGAATAAGACTGCAGTGTATAAATATCTCTTCAAGACCTTGCTTTCAAAAACCCAGATATAGGAACTAGGAGCTAGGGTAGTCTAAGGACAAGTATGAAGACCTGAGCTCAAGCCCCAGAACCCACATAAAAAGCTGGGGTGTGCTGCCAGGTGGACTCCTGGAGCTCCACCAATGGGAGATCCTGTCTCATAAACAAGGTTGGATAGCTCCTGAGAAACAACACCCAAGTTTGTCCTCTGGCCTGCACATGCACATGCACATGCACTTAGATACACAAGTAAATAAATAACCAGATGTGGTAGTGCTTGCCTGTAATCCCAGCACTTGGGAGGTAGAGGATCTCAGCACAGGAGGATGAAGTGCTCAAAGTTATCCTTAGCTACATAGTGAGTTCCAGGCCCACATGGACTACATGAGACTCTCCGAAAAATAAGATTGTGCTTTCAAATTTCTTAGGGATATTTACCAGGAAGTGGAATTTTGGATCAGGTTACCTTTTTTCTTAGTTTGTTTTTTGAGAAGACAGCAGGCTGCTTTCTTAGCAGTACTTCTGAGTACCACTTTCTATTCCCAGCAAAGCTGCTCAAGGGTTGCACTACACCAACTAACACA
This sequence comes from Eospalax fontanierii, assembly GCA_035773235.1. Classification (NCBI taxonomy): domain Eukaryota; kingdom Metazoa; phylum Chordata; class Mammalia; order Rodentia; family Spalacidae; genus Eospalax; species Eospalax fontanierii. Next base: position 18,065,883 of record CM069526.1, read on the forward strand.
TTTTTGTGCCCATGGTTTTTAAGTTAAATTCAGTCTGTCTTAAATGTTAGTATCTTATGTATAACAAGTCCTCTTCATGTATCTCTTAAGAAACATTTTTGTCTAATTCATTTTATTGTCTCATAGCTGGTACAGTGATGTTTGAATATGGTATGCGTCTTGGCAGAGAAGTTCGAACTCTCCGTGGGCTTGAGAAGCAAGGCAACTGTTATCTGGCTGCTATTAATTGTTTACGACTTATTCGTCCAGAGTATGCATGGATTGTACAGCCCACATCTGGAGCAGTGGTATGAAAACTCCTTTTTAGGATTTTATTTTTTATTTATATGTGTATGCATGTTTTGCTTGCATAACCACATGTGCGCCTGCAAAAGTCAGAAGAGGGTGTTGGAACCCCAGAATCCCTGGAACTGGAGTTAGAGACAGCTGGGTGCAGCCACATGGGTGCTAGGAACCAAACCTGGGTCCTCTGTGCAAGAGTCACCAATACTCATAACTGCTGAGTATTCTCTACAGCCCTGCATTTTTTGGGTGAGATGGGGCATGTGGGGGAGGGGGCACCCATGGATGAAAAAAGTGAGCTTTGGCTATCATGGAGCTGCTGTTTGAGTTACCAGATATGGGTGCTGGCATCAGAACTCTGATAGAGCAGTAAGTTCTTAACCTTTGAGGAGGGGGTTAATCATATAGTTCATTTGGTTTTTGTCCTTTCAAAACTGTATCTCATTTTGCTTTGTTTCACTTTTTTTCTGAGGATACTGGTCATAATGGCACATCTATAATCCCAGGAGTGAGGACAGGGAGGATCAGGAGTTAGGGCATCCCAGCTACATGAGAGCCTGTATCAATAAAAGTGCCTAATAAATAACAGATGCTTTTATTTTAGTTTTGTGTGTTAATTCTGTCACCAGTTATTGTTTGAGAATGGAGCCAGTGAAAGTCAGATGATTTATATAGAAATCTGTGACCTTTGTCTAGATAACATATAGTAGACAAGGGAGCCATCTTGGGCAACAGCACATTTCTTTGTCTGATAGTCAAGTACCTCTATGAAAAGAGTTATGCTTGTTGAAATAAAAATAATTTCTTTAGAGAGAATTCGAGCATTAAAGCTTCTAAGTCACAGATAGTGGTATAAAAAGTAAAGTACTGATTTTTTACAGTTAAGCTTCTGGTTTTGTCTTTCAGTCTGATCGCCCTGGCGCATCCCCTAAGAGGAATCACGATGGAGAGTGCACAGCTGCCCCAAGTGAGTTGGCTTCCTGACCTTTGCTAGGCAGGAGTTATTATTACAGTCCAGTGAACATATAGATAAAATATATGTGTTATGTTGTGGTGGTTATATGTAATATAGACAGTTATATGGCAACAGTAGTTACACACTACAAATATTATACATAGTAGTTCATATGATAAGATTCCCTATTTTTAGTTTCAACTTTCTAATTTGCTAAAGATTCTCTAATAGCCCTTGGAAAATGTTATATAGTAGTAAAGAAATGAAAATGGTTTTTTAAAAGGAGTGTTTTTGTTGAGCTGGGGCGATGACTTAGTGGGTAAAGTACCTGCTGTGCAAGTGTGAGACCTGAGTTCAGTCCTCAACACCCATATGTAAAGTCAGCATGGTAGCAAGCTCCTATATTCCTAGCTCTGGGGAAGTAGCAGAGGAAGGTTCCTTGCTGCCTACTGGCCAGCCCAATTGGTGAACTTCAGGACTGACTCAAAAAATAAGGCAGAGAGCAATAGAGGACTATACCTGCCACCACCCTCTGGCCTGCATACACACATGTATATAAATACAGCTCATATACAAAAGTGTTTTGTTGTTTTTTTACTTAAAAGTGTTTTATTATTACTTTAATTTTATGTGTATTGCCTGCATGTGTGTAAGTGCACCCATGTTGTGCGGTGCCCTTGGGGGTCAGGAGAGGGTGTCAGATTCCCCTAGAACTGGAGTTAGGGACTGTTGTTAGCCACCATGTGGGTGCTGGGAATCAAACCTCGGGCCTCTGTAAGAACAGCCAGTGCTCATAACCTCCAAGCCATCTCTCCAGTCCCTGCTTTTTTATTTAAATCAGCTCAGTACCAAACATTTTCATCAGGGTCCTTTCATGGTGAGTCTGGACTCTTTTCTGCCTTTTTCCCTTGGGCATGCTCCCTTCGTAGTGACAGAGATGACAGTATTTCACAGTTGAAAGAGCTAAGTGAGCTTTTCTGTCTGAAGCACTGAGCATTCCTCGGCTGCAGCTCTGATTCTATTGCTTTGATTTGACTCAGCTATGTGTATAAAGAATGGACATTGCTTAATTTTTTTGGAATCCCCTCCTTTCTCCCTCCATGCCTTTGGAAATTAAATTGAAAGTTATTGCAAATCCTGGTCTTCCCCTCCCCGCCCCCTCAAAAAAAAAAAGTTGAATGATATTTACTGTCTTTAGGAAATTGACAAGTTATTCTAATAGATACTTTCTTTGTACTGTGGGGAATGGAATTTATTTTCTAGCCAATCGGCAAATTGAAATTCTGGAACTGGAGGATCTGGAAAAAGAATGTTCTTTGGCTCGAATTCGCCTCACACTGGCTCAGCACGATCCTTCAGCAATTGCCATTGCAGGTAAGAATTTAGCCTCTAACCTATGGGTACCAATAACACAATTTAGGGCCAGGTAGTGGATGAAATATGCTAGATGAGTCTAATGCAAGAAACTTCTACTCTGAAGTAGTTGTCAACGATCAGTCTTTGGTCTCCTTTGCACACCCCTGAGTTCACTGTCTTCCCTTTCCACAGGAAGCTCCTCAGCAAAGGAGATGGTGGTTCTCCTGGTCCAGGCTGGTCTCTTTGACACTGCCGTATCACTCTGTCAGACATTTAAGCTGCCTTTAACACCAATCTTTGACGGGCTTGCCTTCAAGTATGGAAAAATTACTTTTTAATAGTCTTAATTCTGTAATGTGGAGATTCTTTTATTACTTATTGTAATACAGTAGTCACAAACCTATAATCCATTATAGATGTAAAGGAGTATTTTGTTCAGTCTATGCAAGATTCTTTTTAGTTTAATTGTACTTCATTTGTCTATTTTGAGTCTTTTTGTTTTGTTTGTTCAGATAGGGTCTCACTCCTGGCTGACCTGGAATTCACTATGTAGACCAGGCTGGCCCCAAACTCACAAAGATCTACCTGTCTCTGCCTCCCAAGTGCTGGGATAAAAGGCATACACTACTATGCCTGGCTATACTTTATATTTTTAAAAAATCTTTCCTAGGCATGGTAGTGCACACCTACAATAACCACTACTTGGAAGGTGAAAGCAGGACAATCAAGGGTTCAAACCTAAGCCCTATGAGACCATGTCTTAAAAAAGGAAGAAATCAAATCTTGGTTTATAGCTTCTCTTGAGAAGACAACCTGAGTTAGATAATGATGTTCATTTTAGACATAGATAATGGGATTGGGGGTTTAGCTCAGGGGTAGATCACATGGCCTAGCAAGGGCAAGACCCTGGGTTCAGTCCTGAGTTGCAGGGAGGGGTGATAGACATAGATAATGATGTTCATTTTAGATGAGGTGTATGTTCTCTTTGGACCTTTGGGACATATTTGGCCCCTCTAAGCATTATTGGAAATTGTTTCTTTTTTTTTTTTGCCTCTTCATGTGTATATATAATATACATACGTGTATATTGCATATTTGCATGTGTGTTGGTGTGCATGTATGTGCATGAGTATGGAGGTCCCAGCTTGATTGACGTTGAGAGTCTTCCCTGATCACCCTTTCACCTTATTCTTTGAGGTAGGGTCTTGCGATCAATCCCAGAGCTCCCTAATAAAGCTAGTCTCACTAGCTTGCTCCAGAGACCCCACCTCTGCCTTCCAAAGCTAGAATTATAGATGGACCACCACATCCACCTGGTGGCATTTACATGGGTTCTGGGATCTGAACTCTGATCTTGTATGGTTGACAAATAATGTAACAACTGAACCATCTCCCCAGCCCTGAAAATTACTTCTGAGCCAAGAGTTTAGCATAGTGGTAGAACACTGGCCTAGCAGATGTAAGATCCTGGATTCCATCCCTAGCACTACAAAAAAAAGTTTTTAAATCGGCGTTTTGTTATGTGGCCCAGGCTGACCTTGAACCTGCAGTCTTTTTACCTTACCTTACTGAGTACTAAGATTACAACTGTGTGTGTGTGTGTGTGTGTGTGTGTGTGTGTGTGTGTGTGTGTGTGTGTGTACTGCCTTTTGTTCTTCTTTTCTTTTCCTATAATTTTGTTGTTCTTGTTCTACCGGATATTAAGTGCATTCCCTTACACGTGTCTTGGTCCCTTTTTTACTGCTGTTCAAAATACCTTAACAAAAGCAACTTAAGAGAGAAAGAATTTATTTGGCTCACAATTCCAGGTTAGAGTCCATAGTTGAAAGGAAGTTAAGGAGAGCAGAAACTTGAAGTAACTGGTCACATCACACTCGAAGTCAAGAGCAGAGAGCAATGAGTTCTTGCATGCATGCCTAGGGCTCAGCGTGTGCTCCCTTCATTCAGCCCAGCCGTTGAAATGGTGCCATCCACACGAATTAACCGAGTTAGAAAACCCCTCACCGGCCAGTCTAATCTAGACTATTTGTAAGGGATGAAGAAACAGTTCTTCTGAAAACTTCAGTTCTAGAGGATCCAACACCCTCTTCTGGCCTCCTCAGGCATACATGTGTGGGAGTTTTTACAAACATCCCCATGCAAAACACTCATATCCAAAAAATAAGTATTTTTAAAGCTTTTTTTGACTATCCTTCAGTGAGACTTCCTTCTCAAGTGACTCTTGATTGTGTCAAGCTGACAGTTAAACTAACCACGATGCACATGCTAAGCAAGTACATTACCACTGAGCCATGTATCCCCTAGTAAAAAAAAATTTCCTTTTCTTGGGTCGTTTTTCTTTTTTTTTTTACTTTATGTGTATGAGTGTTATGCTTGCATGTATGTAAGTGCACCCATATCATGAAGTGCCCTCAGAGGACAAAAGAGGGCATCAGATCCCCTGAAATTGGAGTTATGAACAGTTGTTGGCCACCATGTGGGTGCTAGGAATCAAACCCAAGTCCCTCTGCAAGAAACAGCCAATGCTCTTGACTGCTGAGCTATCTCTTTAGCCCCTTGGGTAGTTTTGTTTTATTTTGTTGTCCTTTTCACAATAGCCCCAAGTGTCCCAAGCATTTAAACACACTATGTAGCTAAGGATGACCTTGAATTTGGGCCTCCTGCTTCTTCCTCCTGGGATTATAAGCAAGTACAACCATACAGTTTACTTGCTGCTATGGAAACACTGGGCCACATGTAAACTAGACAAGCATTCCACCAAGTGAGCTACATCCTCAGCATGTGTGTGCGTGTAGACTTCCTGGGGTGGTGTTCCTCAGAAGCTGTCCTAGGAGTCTGCCTGTCTCTGCATTTCCACACTAAGAGTTACTAGCATGCCACCACACCTAGCTTTTTACATGAGTGTTGAGGATCTTGTCCTCTGCTTGCTTGGTAAATACTTTAACAGCCAAGCTACCTTCCAGCCCTGACATTTACTTCTGAGTTGAAGTTTAACACAGTGGTAGAACACTTGTAAATTCCTAACACTACAAAAGAAGAAAAAAATGTTGAGAACAGGTTTTTGTTTTGTAGTTCAGGCTGGCTACTTTGCCCGCTGAGATATCCCTCTACCCCCATGTTTGTTTGTTTTTAACTTAGTTTGGTTTGGTGGGGTCTGGGGAGGTTGTGGGGGCGGTGGGTATGTGAGTGTTTGGGGTGTGTGTGTGTGAGAGAGAGAGAGAGGAGAGGAGAGGAGAGGAGAGGAGAGGAGAGGAGAGGAGAGGAGAGGAGAGGGGAGGGGAGGAGAGGAGAGAAGAGGAGAGGAGAGAGAGAGACAGAGAGAGAGTGTTTCTCTCAATAGCCTAGGCTGGTCTAAGATTCATGGTAATCCTCCAGCTTCCACCTTCCAAATGCTGGGGTAACAGGCATAAGCTACCACCTTAATTTTTAAAAAACTTTGTTACTAAAGTTATAGCTTATTGGCCAAATGGTTTGTGAATGTAAAAAAAATATTTTTTTAACTAAAAGAGCTGACAGTTTCATTTCACAAACTTCACATACAAGTGGAAACTGTACTTGTCCCACTTCTCCCTCTAAACCATTGTCTCCGCTAGGAAAGGGGAGGAGTCTTCCTTGTCACGCTGCTAGGAAGCACTCCAGCGCAGCACTGTGATCCCCTGGTCAAACAGAACACACAATACAAAACTGACACAACACTCTGCCCTTACCTCTCTGGCCGAATGGGCACCATCATGGAGCCAGAGGTCTCATCATTCGAGGCCCAGGCACCATGGGCATGTAGCCTCCGATATAGGTGGCCTCATCGCAGAAGCAGGTCCCAGAGGCATCATCCCAAGAGGAGGGGGGCCCATCACTGACATCAAGGGGGAGCCTCACATGGGTGCTGGCAGCATACCAGGGCAAGGAGGACCTGGGAGACTGGAAGGTCTCTGCAGGAGAGGCAGAGAACAGAGCAGGGGGTCTTTGTTCTTTTGAAATGCAGTTGATCTCTCAATCAGGTTCTGGGCCTGCTTTTCATCCATTTCTAATAGTAGTCCTTCACATTCTCCTATGTTTCCTACCACTGCACTGTGTCTTTCTCACAGAGAGTCACGTGGAAGACAGGCATCACAGTAGTCACAATAAAACTTGGGCCTGTTCTGCAGGCCATTGACTAGTTGGTTGTGAATGACAATATTTCTAAGCATTCTAAAGTTTTTATCATTAATTTTCTCCTAGAAGCAAATTATCTCTTGACATTTATTGATGACCTTATGGGTCATCCAGTTTGGCTTTTAGAAGGATGAGTTAATACTCTGATGGTAAGTCAGTTGTGGGACAGAGCTAAAGTTGTCTTATCTGTTTAGTTGAAGTAATGAAACAATGGCTCACTTGAGCAGTTAGTTACTGGTATGGGACCATTTTCATTGCAGGTGCATCAAGCTGCAGTTTGGAGGAGAAGCAGCGCAAGCAGAAGCCTGGGCCTGGCTAGCAGCCAATCAGCTCTCATCGGTCATCACTACAAAAGAGTCCAGGTACATCACTAATGTTCTCTGTATCTGGGTGGGATTACCTGTTGCAGCCACCTGAGAAATGGGATTGTTTAGAGGCATGTACTGTCATGTCTAGCCTTAGCAAGGTTTTTGTGGAACTTAAAAAGATGGCTTAGGAGTTAAGAGCAATTACTGCTTTGGCAGAGGACTTAAGTTCAGTTCCTAGCACCCACATCATGCAGTTCATAGCTGCATATAACTCCAGCCCCAGGGATCAATGCCCTCTTCTGCACTCTGATGGCACCTAAACTCACATACGCACATACCCACACACCTGTGCCTGCACAGAGACACACATGCACACACACACTGGAAGCTGAAAGTTTATAATTAGAGTAATATCCTGATATTTAATGTTAAAGCCAGATATCTTTGTGAGATGTCTCCTCCTTTGTGTGCTCTTCATCAAATGCAGTGTACTATGTACTCTTGGGCCAGGTATGGTGGAGCACACCTTTAATTCCAGCACTCTGAAGGCAGAGGCAGGCAGATCTCTGTGAGTTTCAGGCCAGCCACAGGGAGACCCTGTATCATAAAGACGGGAGGGGGAGGCACGGACTCGAAGCCAGGTGTGGTGATAGATATCTGTAGACAACTACTTGGGAGACCAGAGCAGAAGGACCCATGAGATTAAGGCTTGGAAACATAACAAGACCATTTATTAAAGAACAAATCTATCCTTAAAGGCAAAAATTTTCACCAAGTTGTCTTCTGATTATTCCTCTTCCCCATTTCTTGCATTGAGATAGCCGACACTGTTGCTGTCATCACAGTGTCCACTTACCACCTGTCCCATTACTCTTCAGCATCTGTTGTACTAGCCTCTACTATCTGCCTTCTTTAGACCTCCTCATTCCTTGTCCCTATTTTGCTAGGTTCCCTGGTTTCTGTGAGTATACTTAGTTTCTTTAGAATCTTTCTCAAACAATCTGAACTCTAGTAAACTACATTTCCCGAAATGAATTTACATTTATATTATGCAGCTCAGTACAGTGGTAGCTTTTCAGAATTTGGACATTGTCTTAATCCAGTCTCTGCTGATACAGATTATCTGGGACTGCACAAAATGGGTAAATAATAGAATTTTTTTTTTTTGCCTTGTATTCTGGAAGCTAAGTGCCAACATCTGACAAGGACCTTCATACTTTGTCATCCTATGGCAGAAAGTAGAAGGGCAAGAGAGGGCCAAGCTCTCCTTTACACCACATCCACTCACAAGAATCAACCCATTCCTTCAGTAAAGACATTGATCCATTCATGAGAGCAAAGCCTTGTACTAGACCACACTTCACAAGACTATTACATTTGGGATTAAGTTTCTAACACAGGGCCTGGAGAGAGGGCTCAGCTGTTCACAGTGCCCAAGTTGAATGACTCAGGACTATCTGTAACTCCAGCTCCAGGAGATCTGTTGCCTTCTGACCTCCGAGGGCACCTGCAGTCATGTGCACATACCCTCATAAAGACACACATACACATAATTAAAAATAAAAAATAAATCTTGATGTTAAAATCTGAAACTTCTGGGTATGGTGGCTCACATCTGTAAATCCAGCACTCAGGAGGCAGAGGTAAGCACATCTCTTGAGTTCAAAGCCAGCTTGGTCTATATAGTGAGTTCCAAGCTAGCTAGGGTTACATAGTGAGACCCTATCTCAATGAAAACGAAGGGAGTCAACAAGATGGTACAGTAGATAGGGTGTTCACCACCAAACCTAATGACCTGAGTTGGATCCCAGAACTCACATGGTGGAAGGAAAGAGTAGCTCCCCCGGGTGATCCTCTGACATCCACCATCCTACTCTTGGCCATACTCACACCCTCAATAAATAAACGTAAAATGATTTTTTTTTTTGGAAGGGGGTCTGCATACGGAAATAGGATCCTACAGGTTCTGGGACCTTGTGCATATGAATCTACAGCAGTGGTATCAGCATGCACAAGACCGTGCAAACTCAAGCAGACAAAATCCCAGCACAGAACTCTGGAAATACATGGCATGCCCCAATCTTAGTTGAAGAATTATTGCCAGCTGATTACTGCTTGGTGAGGAAGAGCTGATCTTTTTAAAAGGAGAGACTCTAGATAGGCTGACCCCAGTGGATGACTTTGTACTGAGGGATGACTGAGGACACTAACTTGACAGGATAGGCCTTAACACAAATGACAGAATATCTAAATTCCAGTGGGGGGTGGGGGGCTAAGGGAAGGTACCAGTGGGGAAGGATATAAAGATGATTAAGATGATCTGTATGAAACATACAAAAATTTAATTTAAAAATTCAAAAAAAAAGAAGAAGGGAGTCTGGAGTTATAGCTCAGTTGATGGAATGCTTGCCTAGCAAACTGAAGTTCTTTAGCAACTAGGGTGGGGCTTAAAAATAAAACATAAAGGGCCAGAGATGGTTCAGTATTTAAGAGCACTGACTGTTCTTCCAGAAGACTTGAGTTTGGTTCCCAGCACCCACGTGCCGGTGGTAACCATCCATAACTCCATTTCTAGAGGACCCGATGTCCTCCTCTGACCTGCACAGGCATTGCATGCATGTAATACACTTAAATCCATGCAGGCAAAATGCACATACACACAAAATTTAAAAAAGGCCAGGTGTGGTGGCACACACCTTTAGTGCCAGCACTTGGGAGGAAGAGGTAAGTGGATCCCTGTGAGATCAAGGCCAGCTGGGGCTACAGGGAGACTCTGTTTCAAAAAGACAAAATATATATATATATATATATTTTTTTTTTTTTTTAATTTAAAAAATACTAAATGTAAACTAAGAAAGGGAATAAACTCATTTGTCCTTTACTGTTTTCAAGTGCTACAGATGAAGCTTGGCGGCTCTTGTCAACTTACCTAGAAAGATACAAAGTCCAGAATAACTTGTATCACCACTGTGTGATTAATAAGCTGTTGGCTCATGGAGTCCCTCTGCCTAATTGGCTTATAAACAGTTACAAGGTATGTGGTTATCAGGGTGGGGTGATAATTTGAGAGAATGTACTGGTTTGCAAGCTGGTTGTTCTAGCAGTACTTAGGAGGTGAAAGCAAGAGGATAGGAGTTCAAAGCCAGCCCTTGCTATATATATAGTGAGTTCAGTGTCAAATGAGATGCTGGGCTAAATGAGACCCTGTTTATAAGGAGAAGGAGAAAGAAAATATACTGATTTACGTACTTTAGTCTCTTATATATAGCTAAGACCAATTTGACTTAAATTCTACACGTAATAGATTGAGCTCAAAGGCTAGTAATTACATTAATATCTACTTGTGTGCTCACAGAACAGTGAATGTATATTTAGAATAAGGAATATATTCATGACACAGAAAAGTAACAGCCATGGGTAGAATAGTTTCCAGTACTGCAGCAGTGTTTCTTTGAGTCAGAGGAGCGTATATTAGTCCATTGTGTGTTACTGTGAAGTTCCCAGGCAGACTAGGTTATAAAGAAGTTTATTTTACTCACAGTTTTAGAAGCTGAAAGTCCAGAAACATGTGGCCTATCAGTTTGTGAGACCCCTCTCCACTGTGTTACAGCATGGCAGATTTCATCATGTTGGGAATGCTTGTGGAGTGAATGGTCACGTCACTAGACAGGAAGCCAGAGGGTAGTTCAGCCTCAAGTTCCACTGCAAAACTCACTATCTTGAAAACTGTCTTCAACCCTTCAGAGGGCAGCACCCTCCAGTGTCCTAAACATCCCCACTAGGCCCTACCTCTCAAAGGTTCCCACTTCCATTGAGATTCTTGGATCTCAGATTACAAATTATGTGGGCAAGGAACCAGAACTCTACATTTTATTTTATGTGTATGGGTGTTTTACCCTCAGGTAAATAAGTATACCACATGCATGTGGTACCCACAGAGGCCAAAAGAGGGCCCTAGGTCTCCTGAAGCTGGAGTTACAGGCAGTTGTGAATCACCATTTGAGTCCTGGAACCTGAAGTGGGGTCCTCTGCAAGAGAAGCAATTGCTCTTAACCATTGAGCCATCTCTCTATCCCTAAAGAGCTCTGCTTTTTAAAAAATTGTTTGTACATGTTTGAGTTGTAAGTACACCTGTATCATGCATTTCCTACGGAGGTCAGAAGGTGTTGGAGTCGACTAAAACTGGAGTTACAGATGGTTGTTAGCCACCATGTGGGTGCTGGGAATTGAACCAGCCAGTGTACTTAACTGCTGAGCCGTCTCTCCAGTCCCAAACTCTACATTTTAACAAACTTTTTTTTTCTTTTTTGAGATAGGGTCTCCCTATGTAGCTCTGGCTGGCCAGGGACTCACTGTGTAACCATGCCTGGTTTTTGATTTGTTATATATTTTTTTTTTCATTGCAGAATGCTTCATGATTTTTGCATGTCAGCTTTGCACAGGGGCCATGCTAATCTTCTCTGTGTTATTCCAAGCAAGCACTTCTGATTTTGTTTGGATATACTTGAGTTTGAAGATTATTATATCTGAACCTATTATTATATTAGATTATTAGGCTAAGGTTATTATATCTTAGCCTATTTCAGTAGGCTAAGGAAAGAGAATCTAAAATTAGTATCTGTAAAATTGATTTTTTTTTTTTTTTTAAGTTAGAAAGTAGAGAAAAACAGTCCAGCTTAGTAATATACATCTGTAATGACAGCACTTGGAAGACTGAGGTGGGAGGATTGCTGTGAGTTCAAGGCCAGTGTGGACTACATAGCAAGACCCTGTCTCAAAAACAGCATAAAGAAGCTGGGGGGAGCGGGGCAGCTCAGTTGGTTGAGTGCGTGCCTAGCATGAAGGAAGCCCTAGGTTTGATTTCCAGCACTACATAACTAGGGGTGGTGGTGCACTTTTACGATGAGAAGGTCAAAGTTAGCCTAGGCTACATGAGACTCTCCCTCAAAAACAGGGAAGGGAAGGTGGGTAGGAAAAGTAGAGAAAAATGACCAAAATAGTAAAAGTAAAACTGTGATAAATCAGAACACCAGGAGCATGCTCATTATAATGGGGATCTTCCAACCTGAGACTACATTTACTTATTTATTTTTAAATTGTATTTACTTGTATTTTGTGTGTATGAGTATTTTACCTGTATGTATGTAAATGCACCATATGTATACAGTGATGGTGGAGGCCAAAAGAAGACTTCTGATTCCCTGGCACTGGGTTTCTTGTGGGTGCTAGGAATCACACTTCCTCTACAAGAATAGCAGGGGCTCCTAATGTCTGAGCCATTTCTCCAGCCCCCTACATTCACTTTTCTAATATCTTGAGTTACATAAAATTTAAATACAAATTTAAAACAGATTCTTTTGCATTTATATATTTCTGAAAATTGTGTATCCTGTCACTTGGTACTCAGCATTTCTGGGAAGACTTGTTAACATTACTAATGAAATAGAGACAAGTTAATGTCTTAGATCACAAAACAGGAGAAAGGCCATAGCTTTACAGTGTGCCTGGAGGTAACTGGGCTCCTGGGAATCACCTCTTGCCCTGAGGTGCAGCTGGTAACCCACGGCGCTCAATTATTACATCAGCATCCTTCGTTTTTGTTTTTGCTTTTGCTTTGTCTGAGACAGGGTCTCACTATGTAGTCCAGGCCTTTTATCCTTTCCTCCTGAGTGGTAGATTACAGACCTGTGCCACCACACCTGAGTAGATTGTTTGAGAGTTTTGTTTTGTTTTTTAAATAGAAATACGGCATTCTTCAAAAGAGTTAATAGAAAACATAGAAAAACCTGATATTTGTTGATGCTCAGAAACATGTGGTTTGGTAGTACATTTAGCATTTGCTTTCTTGCATAATTTCCAAAACATTCTAGAAGACAGTAATATTTTAAATTTGATTTTAGACTAGAATAAGTCCATGTATAATTATGGCATTTTACAGAAAGTTGATGCTGCTGAGTTGCTTCGTCTGTACCTGAACTATGACCTTCTCGAAGAAGCTGTGGATTTAGTCTCCGAATATGTGGATGCTGTATTAGGAAAAGGACATCAGTACTTTGGAATTGAGGTAGACATGCATGAAAGCTTGTTTTTTATTATATATTATCATAGTGAGGAAGGATCTGAAAGTAAGTAGAATATATTGATACATTAACCTTTACTATTATAGTTGTACAACTAAATATTGGTATGCTAAGAATCTCTAGTTTTATTTTTATAAAATAGGAATTCTTTTCACTTTTTTCCATCAAAGAAATGTGACTGTAGGATTGGGATGTAGCTCACTGGTAGAGTGTTTGTATAGCATGCATGAGGCCCTGGGTTTGCTCTCAGCACCTCTAAAACAGCACGGTTTTAATTAGTATTTGAAGGAGAGAGGTAGCTGAGCACAAATGCCACTGGGAATGTGGCTCGGCTATGCTAAGTCCCTACAGATGTTCTTACTTGACCTTACTAGCAGCCTTGTAAAGCACTGTTTTGTCTTCTCCCCACCTCCACCCCCTTGAAAAACTAGTTCAATGCCCAGAGCTCACACATACAGTAAATAGAAGAGTCAGGTTTCAATAGGCCTGGTTAACCACAGAGCAAGCTGTTAAACTCTCAGGAAAGTATTCAGAATTTTTAGTGTTGAACTTGCTTTTCTCAATTTATTTGCTTTTGCTTTTTTCCCCCAATAATGCTAATTTAAATTCACTTTCAGACTGAAATGATACTTCTTTTCAGGTTAGAGAATTTTGTTAAGGGTGTTTATCCTTAACAGACCTTATAGCTCTTTTTAAGATGAGTGATAAGGGGTTAGAGAGATGGCTCAGCACTTTAGAGCGCTTTCTGCTCTTGTGGAACACCTGGGTTCAATTCTCAGCCATCACATTGGGGCACTTACAACAGCCTGTAACTCCATTTACAGGGGATCCAAATCCCTCTTCCGGCATCCACAGGCATTGTACACATGTAGAGCACATACATACATACATACACACGCACACACACACACACACACCCCAAATCTTTAAGATGAGCAGTGACAAAAATTTCAGTATATTTAAGGCAGTTGAAATTGAAGGGAGGAATTGATGAATGTGACGGTTTATGCACACCTAATTTCTTTTCTTTGTAATGCAAGGCTTTTAAAAAAATTATTATTACTTTAGGAGTATTTTGCCTGCTTGTATATAGGTGCACCACATATGTGCAATGCCCACAGACGCCAGAAGAGGGCATCAGATTCTCTGGAACTGGAGTTACAGCTGTAAGCCACCATGTGGATGCAGCCAGTGCTCTTAACTACTGAGCCATCTCTCCTGCCCTGAACATAATTTCTTAATTAGGTAGGGAGAAGGGAAATAAATGTTTTATATATATCGTCCAGCAAAAACAACTATCTAGAGGAAATGGTATCATTTTCAGATGCTTTTTAAATAATAGACATTTCCTTTCAGTTCCCACTGTCTGCAACAGCCCCAATGGTATGGCTCCCATACTCCTCCATTGATCAGCTTCTTCAGGCCTTGGGAGAAAACAGTGCCAACAGTCACAACATTGCAGTAAGTCAACCCTTTATTGAGTTCTCTTCTACAAGTCTCTGCTGACAGGCACAGCCTAAAGTGTGACCATCGGTTCTCTAGGAATTCAGGGAGGACAAAAATTATCCATTGCCTTTAACATGCTGCCCCCATCTCTTTGTACATTAAAGCTCTAAGCAACCATGTCCAAAAACTTCAAGGAAGAATTATGTAGTTACACAGAGACAATGACTTGCAGTTAATTTTTTCAAGATATTTAGAAGGACAGGTGCTACAGGGTAAGCTACTTAAAATATAGTGTGGTTAAATTATCGCTCTCCTTGGTGACCTCCATATACACTTTCCCAGGACTCGTAACAGCTACTGCTTGCCCTAAGAAATAAAGTAGTACTGTTTGCTTGCTCAGTCGTTATAGTGATGGCTTTTTGTTTACTAGAGTGTCTCCCAAGCCAATAAATTAGAACTTGAGGAGTATGATTGTAGTCATTGGGTTGGGTGCAGTAGCAAACACCTATAGTCCTAGCTACTGGGGCCGAGGCAAGAGATCATTTGATTCTAGGTGTTCAGGGTCAGTCTAGACAACATAGAAAGATAGTACCTTAGTAAGAAATAAGAAAAATCAGTTAGGGGTATAAGCCCCTGGTATGCTTGTGTTTGTTTCTTTTTCTTTTCTTTTCTCCAGAGATACTTTGGATATGCTAGGCAAGTGCTCCGCCACTTAGCTGTATCCCCCAGCTGTTTGTCTTCCTAAACTTTTGGGTGTTTTAGGGGAGAGGAAGAGGCAGGAAGGTATTTGTTTGCTTGTTTTGAGACAAGGTTTTGTCACATGACACAACCTAACCTAGAACTTGCTTTATAGCTCATGCTGCTCCCAAACCCATGATTCCCCAGCCTCAGCTTCCCAAATGCTGGGTTATAGGCATATGCCATCATGCTCAGTCCTAAACTTACTCAAAATGATGGTTAAGCAGGAGGAAGAAAAGAAGATAACACTGAAAGTTGGTTCCTATCAATTGGATCTATCAATTTAAGATAAATATTGGTCTTGTATTCTACTAATGGACTCTAAGTCAGATGTAGCTTTTCACTCTGGGAAGCGTAATGCTTTCACTGGAACGCTGGTATGCTAGCATTTGGGAGGTTAAAGCAGGAAGATCTCAAGTGCGAGGTCCACCTAGGCTACATAGTAAGGCCTCAGTAGTATCTCATAAATACACACATATATGCACATACAAAGCACATACAAACATACATAGCAGTGTGGCTGGGGTACAGATGTAACTCAGTGCCCAGAGTACATGAGGGGTTTGATTTTCCACATAACAAAGAAGTGTGATTTACATATTTAGAAAGTTCATTGGGATGTGATGACCTAGAACAGGTCTATATCTCTCTGTAGAATCACAGAACAGACTTCTGTGCTTACTGGTGAGTAAATGAAGCCGATAGGCCAACATCTTTATTAGGTACAGTTTGCTTGGAAAAGTCAGAGTGACCCATAGTCTTTTTCAATCTGTGAGCTATCCTGTAATGGCACCCTTCTCCCTCACAGCTGTCCCAGAAAGTTCTTGACAAGCTAGAAGACTACCAGCAGAGAGTTGACAAAGCAACTCGGGACTTGCTGTACCGTCGGAATTTGTGATCTGGATGGTTACCTGACCGCTTGGTGCCTCTTGGGATTTAAGACTACTCTACAGAAACCCTGTACTCAAGGCCAATTTTTATGACTGTACATGACATGTATGACGCGCAAGTCTGCATTCTGCACAAGAAACCACAGCAGAGTCGGAGGCCCCTGTGCTTGCTGGTGGTGCTCACACAATTGTTGGTTTTCAACCCCAGTTTCAAACAGCTGCTTTTGTATATGATTCTCAAGCTTTTTCAGAGTTTCTATTTTTTTAAACTACCGAAGACATCCTTTATCTGCAAATGAAAGTTCATCTTCACTCTCCAAAGAGTGAACGGGTGTTGGCTTGTTGCAGCTGACCACGGAAGCAGGCGCTGCACATCTTACAGTTTTTCCTTATCATTTTTTGTATCTCAATGGAATTATTTTGGTCCAGAACTGACATATTTTCTGTATTCCAAACAGAGGCTAATGGTTTTGCATATCTTTTCATTATTTATTGTGGAGTTTTTCATATGACCTTCAATAAAATATTAAGTAATTTGCCTAGATTAAGCCTAACATTATGACCAGCTTTTTAAAAAAAAAAAAACACTATATTTTGAGTCTGCCTCTGAGGCTAAAGTTGAATAAACTTTAGAAAAAAATTAGTAAGTCCATCATCTATAAAAGCAACAGATTTTCATTTTCAAAGTAAGTTTTATTAATTTATGTGATTTTATAATAATCAAGCTGGACTTGATGAAACAGTTAGTCTAATAATGTATTGGACCAAAATAGAACTTTACTGATCAGATTCAGAAGTATTCATGCATATAAACTTAGGGAAAGGTGAAAAATAAAACCTCCTTGGATTTTATTCTGAGTATTAAAAACTTTCTTTCAAGGAAACAATCTATACTGCTTGTTTGAGTGAATGCCCTTTTATCTTTTGCACTTTTCATGATCCTTTAAATTTTATACTGTCAGTGCCCTGTTTATGTTACATTCTTTTTAGCTCTACCATGATTAATAGGAGGCATTTGGTACAGTTCGGTCTTGGCCCTTGCCCTCCCAGCTCTCTAGACTTGTGGCTCTCAATTACCAAGGAAAGACGCTGACTATATACAAGTATTTGAAAACATCAAACCTGGTTGTAGCCATCTCCAAAGAGTGGCAAGTAGGAAGAGGCTGGCACCACTCCCCCATCCTTCCACTTGGGTTGCTGACCCTAGCAGTGCCTTACACTGAGGCAGGCCACAGACCAGCCTTTCCTGTGCTGATGGCTTTGGTTTCAGATCTAACCTACCTACCACCCTGGAGCCAGTCTAGCTCTCTTCTCCATTTTCTTCTACCTGTCTGTCTCGGATTCCAACCAGAGCAGGTGGACCTATATGTACCCTTCACTTCAGTTTTCATGCTACTTTTGGGTCTGTGTTTGTATTTATTCGACCCTGTGATGTTTTAAGATATTTTAATAGTGCATAGCAATATGATGATTTATTGTTTTTCCTGCTCTGGTGAATTCCAAAGGTTCCCTTTCTGCCAGGTGTGGTGGCACACAGCTTTAATCTCAGCACTCAGGAAGCAGAGGCATGTGGATCTCTGTGAAATCAAGGCTAGCCTGGTCTACATAGGCAGTTCAGGTGAGCTAGGGCCATAGGGAGGTTCTGTCTCAAAAAAGATTCCCCTGGGTGGCTAGAGAGATGGCTCAGAAGTTAAGAGTTCTTGCGGAGGACCTCTGTTCAGTTCTAAACACCCATATTCTGTGGCTCATAACCACCTATAGCTTAACTCCAGCTCCAGGGAATCCAATACCCTTTCTAGCCTCCTGGAATATACATGTAATTAAAATAATTTTTATAAAAAGATTCCCTTGGGCTAGGTGTGTAGCTCAGTGATTGGACTTGTTTTTAGCATACGTAGGGCTCTATCTTTAATCCCCAGCACCAGTAGTTAAAATAGCAAGATGTAACTGAGAGGTAGTGCCTTACCAGGGTATAGCAATAAGAGCAAGTGTTCTGTTAATTGATGGGGTGAGATATCAAACCCTGTTTTTGATCCTTAATACCACAATGGGGAGAACTTAATATCACTGATTTTCATACTGATAATTTTTTTTTTAAGATGTCTCACTATGTATCCCTGATTGGCCTGGAACTTGCTGTGTAGACCAGGCTAGCCTCAAAAAGATCTACCTGCCTCTGCCTCCCATGTATTAGGATCAAAGGCATGCACCACACGATGCCTAGCACATAATGATAATTCTTATCAACTGTATCACTGCCATTTCTGTAGCGTTACAAGATCTGTTTTCCAAAGCCATCCTTTGTATTTTCTAACCTGCCAGCTGTCCTCACTAAACCATAACTGCTTGAGAGCCCCAGCTTTCACCCGTTCAGTACCAGTCCTCTCTCCATTCTGACTCCGGTTAAATATAGGCTATTCAGTACCGCGAAGTCTTGGCTGTTTTGTTTCCTAAAACTTCACCAAACACCTAAGAGTAAGGAACTGTCAGAAAACAAAATTACAACAAATTTACCTCAACTATTTCTTTCCTCTTTCAGAAATAGGGTCTACCATATCCCAGGCTGACCTCAGGCTCGCTGCTGCCAAGGATGACCTTGAATTTCTGATCCTCCTCAACTTCTGACCTCCGCCTCTCCAGCGCTAGGGTCATGGGTATGTACCACCATTCCCAGCTCAAGCCTATAAACTTTTTAAAAAATATTTTTATGCGTATGAGCATACTGCCAACATGCGTGTAAGCGCAGCGGTGACACGTAGTGCCTGCAGAGGTCAGAAGGCCCCGGGTCCCTGGAACTACAGTCAGGATGGTTGTTAGCCACAGTGTGGGAGCTGGGAACCAAACCTGGGTCTGCTCAAACACAGCCAATGCTCTTAACCACCAAGCTATCTCTCCAGCCCCCAAGCTTAGAAACTTTATTTGGGTATTTGAGATTATAGAGCCAAGTAATACCTCGTTCCATAAAATACATGTTCTGGGGCTGAAGAGCGCTCTGCTGGTTAAAGTGCTTGCCTTACAAGTTTGAAGACTGAGTTCAGAACCCCTGTTTTAAAAAGTTGGGCATGGTGATGCATGCTTACAGTCCCAGTGCTGAGGAAGTAGAGACGGGGTTCCCTGGGTGATAACCAGCTTGGCTAGCCTACTGTGCAAGAGAGATCCTGTCTCCAAAAAATTGACAGCTCTGTAAGGGTGACCTCTGACTTCCACATGTACGCACACACACACACACACACACAGATGTGTGTTCCATTGAGCTCAGCAAAAATTGTTTTTATTTTTGAGACAGAGTCTCACTATATAGCCCTGGCTGCCTGGGACTCAATATGTAGACCAGGCTGGCTTTGTACTCATAATAGAGATCTGCCTGGTAGCATCAAAAGCATATACCACCATGCCTAGCCTGAGACTGCTTTTTAGCAGCAGAAGGGTTAAAGAAAAAAGCAATGGGGTCTGGGAAAATGGCTCAGTGGGTAACAGTGCTCACTGCCAAGCCTAGCAACCTGAGTTTGATCTCGAACCGACATGGTAGAAGGCAAGAACTGACTTCCACAAACTGCCTCTAACCTCTACACGTGTGTGCATATATCCATAGACCACCGATATAAACATGTAAAATAAAAGTTTAGAGTACCAAAACAAGATTCCTAGTTTCCAAGCTGCTTTCCTCATGAGCACAGAAGCAGTGGGTACTTAGGCCAGCTAAAGTGCTTGTTTGGGAGGTTAGGTATTCTCATTCTCCTGGTTTTTCTCTAAAGTCAGGTAACTTAAGATTCAGATCGATGACCTAGAACATTAACATGAGTTACTCCATTTTTGTCTAGGCCTCTTAGGCCTCTTAGCCTAAACCAATTGTCTCCTGTAAATCCTGTTGAGCAAACGCCAGGAGTGGTGGCTTTAATCCCAGCACACTGATCTCTGTGAGATCAAGGTCAGCCTAGTCTACATACAAATTCCAGGCTACCTAGGGATACAGGGAGACCTGTCTTTAAAAAAGAAAAAAGAGCTTGAAACCTGACTACAATCCCAACACTGCAAAGCGGAGAGGTTGGGAGGCCACTGGCAACCGTAGATTCTATCTCTTTGGTTCCCAGCCTATTGCAGAAACCAGGCTTCTCTTACAAATGTAAATGGGATTTATATTTAAATAGAAAAAAGGAAAAGTACCCATGAATACATTGTAGATAAGAGAACTGGGCTACTTCACCTCAATCATACATTTTCTATTAGGACATACCTTATTTTATAAAAACTTCTAAACTTTCCCTTAATCTCCCTGCTCTTCCAAGTATGATGTCCATAGTACCTAAACCATAGATGCCCCTGTATTACTGGGTTTTTCTCCCCTCAAATTAGAGAGAGGCTTGAATATAAATAACTCATCATTTTTTATTGTGTATACACAGAACTCCATAAGCAAAAGGCCAATTTATTGTTCAAATGACCTATGAACTAAATATAGGTATTTCTTTAAATGAGGCTTCATGGTTTAAATGAACTTCTATAAAACATGTAAATTCAAATAATATGGTATTATAAATAATCTGGTTTCTGGCACAGAACTTCAAAAACCCTTGGAATTTACTGAGTGATGAGAATTTGTTAGTAAATTCCTAACTAGCTTCAATATTGGGGTTCATCACCTAAAAACCAGCCACAATATTACAGGGTTGGAGCTCTGAACCAGCCCAACGTCTTGGGAGGAAATGAGGTCTGAGGCTGAGTCCAATCTTCTGGTCAGTGATTTGACTAATCACGCCTATGAATTAAAGCCCCTTTAAAAAAAAAAAACAAAAACAGGGAGGTGAGCTTCCCACATAATAAACTGGGAAAGAGTCACACCCTGGCTACAAAACTAGGGAAATGGGGCATTGGTAGGCCAGGCTGTACCTTATGTGTGTTGGTAAACTGAAATCTGAACCCTAAACCTGTGGATTTGGATGTTAATTCCAGCAAGTCATAATTAAGTTATAGAACTGAAACAAATGACTGTCTTTAGACGAGTCAATACAGCCATAAAACTTCATCCTACCCTACTAAATTGGCTCTTCTGTAAATCGTCCATCTCTACAGGTAAACTTGCAAAAGCCAAAGCTTTCAGACAGATTCAGGAAGGTTAGCTTTCAAAAGTACCAAGTAGAAAACTGTAAGGTATGAATGAAACCCCCCAACAGTTTCAGACTCTGGAAGAAACCTGGAGCCAGAGCTTATCTAAGCCTTACAAACCGCTCCAGATCCCAAATTCCTTGGCAGATAAGCAAGGAATTCAAGAACAGCTCTAGAAAAGGACTACTTCCTGGACAGAAGCTTGCCTGAAACATCAATCAGATGTCATGGCAACCCCCCTCCCCTAAAAGCCAGGCAGGAGGTGGCTAAAGGTTTTTTAAAAAGGCTTTGAGGACTTGGACAAGGTGCTGTGCTGTGTTGCTGCTGCTGCGGGCGCTGCACTGGGCTTTGAGACTCAGACCTGGGCTGATCACGCCAGCCCGGTTCCTCGGAGCCCCAGCCCCAAGATGGGGATGAGGGGGCTAGCCTCGTGGGACCAGAAGTCCCATCTGGTCTTCTCTCAATAAAGCCAGGTCCTGTTAGCTGCCAGCAGAGTCTGGTCCCTTCTGTCTGCTGCGTCTCTCAAACCCCAAACCTTACAAAAACCACCTTCCAAAAGAGTATGACTAAATATGTTTGAAAATACGTGCTTGTTTAAAGAAAATACATATTCAAATATTACTCTTCACAACTTTCACTTATCAAATATCAGCCCTGATAACTTTCTTTTTTTTTTAGGTCTTCTTAAGATAGAGTCTCCCTATAGTCTGAACTGGCCTAGAACTCACTATGTAGACCAGACTGGTCTTGATCTCACAGACATATGCCTGTCTCTGCCTCTAGAATACTGAGATTAAAGGCATATGCCACCACACCTAGCCTCCTGATAACTTTTTTAATTAAAAAAAAAAATTTTTTATCTGTATGAGCATTTTTCCTGCCATGTATGTAAGTGTGCCTCTGTCATGCAATGCCTGCAGAGGCTACAAATGAGCATTGGACCCCTGGAACTAGAGTTACAGATGGTTGTTAGCCACCATGTGGGTGCTGGGAACCAAAGCCCTGTCCTCTCAGAGCAGCCAGTGCTCTTAACTGCTGAGTCATCTCTCCAGGCTCCTTAAGTAATTTAATTGGTATACTGAGTAATGAGTTTTGTTACAGCCTTTTCATGTTTTGTTGACCTTTCCCTCCTGTCCCTCCTCCCTCCCATTGGCCCCTTTCTCTTCCCCAAGTAGCTTCTTCCTGCTTTCATGTCACATAGTCTATTAGCTTCTTCCCACCCCACCTTAAGACCTTTTTTTCTTCTTTCATGGTCCCCTTTCTAGTTTTATGACCTAACACACACATTAACATATATAAAAACTAAATTTTAGGGGATGTGGAGAGATGATGGCTTAGCGGTTAAGAGGTCTGGCTACTCTTGCAGAGGACCTGGGTTCAGTTCTCAGCATGGTAGCTAACAACTGTCCGTAACTCCAGTTCTAGAGATTCTGATGCCCTCTTCTGACTTCAAGGGCATTGCATGACACAGGTGCACTTACTTCCAGGCAATACACTCATACACATAAAAATAAATCTAAAATTTTAAAAACCCTAAATTTTAGGATCCACATGTAGAGAAAAATGCATCTTTCTCTCAGAGACTGGATTATTTAGTAATTTCCAATTCAATCCGTTTTCATACAACAGTCATGATTCCATTCTTTACACGTGAATAAAATCTCATTGTGTAATATACCATATTTTATTGATCCACTCATCTGCTGATGGACACCTAAGCTGGTCATATTTTCTGGCTATGTAAGTACTGGCAAAAACTTTCTGAAAAGGACTCCAATGGCTCAGGAAGTAATCCCAAGAATGGACTATCAGCAGAGAGGAGACATCCTAGAAAATGAAATTAAATCTTTGCCATTTATACTTCAGACAGGGGCTTAATATTTAGAGTATTTAAAGAACTGCAAAATTAGACACACCAAAAAAATCTTCTAATCAATAAATGGGCTTTTGGACAGTTCTCAAAAGAAGAAATGTAAATTGCCAATGTAAGTATTGAACATCCTTAGCCCTGAACGAAATGCAAATTAAAACTACCTGAATTCCTTTTCTACTCATAAGGGCTACTCTCATCAAGGAAACAAATGCCTGGGCTGGAGACATGGCTCCGCAGTTAAGAGCACTGGTTACTCTTGCAGAGGACCTAGGTTCAGTTCCCAGCACCCACAAGGCAGCTCACAACCGTCCATAACTCCAATTCCAGGGGATCTAACCTCTGAGGGCACTGCATGACACTGGTATACATTCAGCCAATGCACTCATAAATATAAAAGTAAATTAATATAAATAAAATGGAATTTTTAAAAAAGAAAAGTGCCAACAAATGCTAATGAGGATGTGGGGAAAGACGCTTATTCACTTTTGGTGGAAATGGAAATCAGTATGGAGGTTAATCAAAAAAATGTAAAATAGTTGAGTGGGTTATAAGGCTCTTGTCTTAAGCCTGACAACCTGAGTTTAATTTCTGGGTCCCACATGATGAAAGGAGAGAAGAGAGTCCTGAAAATTGTCCTCTGACCTTCACACATGTACCATCGCATGTATACACACACAATAAATAACTGCAATCTCTTTAAACTAAAAATGGGGCTGGCACTGGCTTTAATCCCGGCACTCAGGAGGCTGAGGCAGGCAAATCTCTGTGAGTTCAAAGCCAACCTGGTCTACATAGTGAGCTCCATACCAGCTGGGGCTACATGGAGACCCTAACTCAAAAAGAAGAAAGAAAATGGGCTGGCAAGACAGCTCAGCAGGTCAAGGCACTGGCTGCCAGCCTAACAACCTAAATTTAATGCCTAGGGCCCACATGGTGGATGAAGAGAATATCCACAGGTTATCCTCTGACCACACACATGCTGTAGCATGCACATATACACAGCAATATGATTTTTTAAAAAGTCAAAAATAGAGCCAGGTACGGTGGTTTATGCTTTTAATTCCAGTACTCAGGAGACAGAAGCAGGTGGATTACTGTGAGATAAGGAGGATACAGCTCAGTACAGTGATTTGCTAGCATATGCTCGGCCTCATATTCATCCATAGCCGGGGTGGGGGAGAGCTGATTTCAGAGCTACTAATTGATGTAGGAGGACCCAGCTCTAAGGCTGAATGCTGTGAATTAGCAAGGCTGAGAACCCTAGTTATGAGTATCGCAATCACCTCCAGAATGTTCTGAGGGTAATTCTGTCTTCTGGCTTGTGTGTCAATCTAATTCATAGTGATTCTTTCCTTGTATGTAACATAGTTTCTGCCTTGACTTCCCTCAAATGATGGACCTGCAAGTGTAAGCCAAACAAACGCTTTCTTCCCCAAGTCGCTTTTGGTCTTGGTGTTTACCACAGCAGGAGAAAGCAAACCAGAACACTATATTTGCCTCTTTGAATCCTAGACATAATAGGAAACTCAGTAAAGAACCAGAATGTAGGGGCTGGAGAGATGGCTCAGCAGTTAAAAGCACTACCTGCTCCTGCAGAGGACTGAGGTTTGCTTTCCAGAACCCACATGGAGGCTTATAACCATCCGTAACACCAGTTCTAGGGGATCCATAGCCCTCTTCTGGCCTCCTCGGGCACCAGGCATGCATGTGGTGCAAGCAAACATTCATAAAATAAAAATAGGTCTTTAAAAAAAAAAAGAGAGCCGGGAGAAATGGCTCAGCAGTTAAGAGCATTGGCTGCTCTTACAGAGCATCCAGGTTCAGTTCCCAGCACCCACATGGCAATAACAATTGTCTTTAACTCCATTTCCAGAGGATTTCATGCCCTCTTCTGGCCTCCATGGGCACTTCACAATGCCCCATGGTGCACTTAAATGAAGACAAAACATTCATACACATAAAAATATTTAAAAAAAAAAAAGAATCAAATGGACAGTGAATAGTTTAGCCTGGGATTGCAGGTATGGGTTACCATAGTCTCTTGTCACATTTAAAAAGTTATTTGTATGTGTGGGGTGTGTGTGTGGTGGGGGTGTATGGGCACGTGTGCCATGGCACACATGGAGGTCAGAGAACAATTTGCAAGAGTTGGTTTTCTCCTACCATGTGATTCCTGGGGAACAAGCTAGGTTGTCAGAGTTGGTCTTTACTCACTAAGTCATCTTGCTGGCTTTTCCTCCACTTGAGCTAGGGTCTCATGTCATCCAGCCTGGCTTGGAATTCACTGTGTAACCTGAGGATCACCCTGAGCCTCTAACCCTCCTGCCTCTACCACCTGAGGGCTGAGATGACAGGTAACCCGACTGCTCAGCAGATAAAGGTGCTAGGTAAAAAGCTTGAAAACCTGAACTGGATCCTCAGGATCCACATGGGGAAACAGGAGCACTGAGTCCCACAAGTTGTTTTCAAACTCCCACACAGGTACCATGGCACACGCCTACACATGTACACATACACACGTTTTAAAAATAAACGATTTCTTTGCACATTTATCATATTTTACTGCCACTCTGCCCAAGAAATAAATCTGAACATTGTTAAACAGCTTCAAAATAGCTAACTCTCCTTTCCTTCTGTTATTGCTTTACACACACACACACACACACACACACATCTCAGGTCACTCTAATAATCCAGATACTTCGCCCATAGGTAAGAAAAGTAAAGTTTTGCAACTTATTCAAGTTTGCATTCATTCATTCATTCAATTTATTCAAGTTTGCATTCATTCATTCAATTTATTCAAGTTTGTATGTTTTTCTAACATTTTCTGAATGCCTCTTATGTTTCAGAAAGTACATATTTAATATACGTTGAAAACAAGGAAAAAGAATTCAGTCACTGTTCTTGTGGATTTTTTCATTCAACAACCAATGATAGGGTGCACTTAAAATTGGGAGTTTTTAGTCTATGAAGTTTTTATGAGAATCAAATTCAATTTTACATGTAAAGTGATTAACAATCACATGGCAAATAATGTTGGATACTTTTTTTTTTTTTTTTTTTTTTGAGATAGGGTCTCCTTGTAGCTACAGCTTGAAACTCCCTATGTAGACCAAGGTGGCCTTGATCTCAGAGATCTGCCTGCCTCTGCTTCCAGAGTACTGAAATCAAAGGCATGTGCCCACCATGTCCAGCTAATGTAAGGTATTAGTGTGCTTGAATATGAACCTAGTTCATTTCTGGGACTATAAAAATGCTACTAGTATTCCAAACTCGTTTGGAGGAAGAGATGTGTATCCATGGTAGTATCAAGTGCCAAGGAGGGGCTTGCCACCCAGGCACAGAAATAAAAGTTCAGAGACGTCTGTGCTGGGCTTTGAGGAATGTGGTGCAGTAGTTATTGCAACTACAGCAAAACATTTAATGTGAGAGAAACGGCTGGGAAGATGAGTCAGCAGCAGTCTCCAGAGAGGACAAAGGTCTGGGTACTGATAGTGGGGCCTCAATTCTCTGTTCTTGTGATTCAACTTAGACTTTTATTGACCTGAAAACCTTCTGCTCATACTGATTAAGAATTTAGTACGCTTCCTATTTCACTTTTGGGAATACTATGATTCATAAGGAATGCCACACATCTATAGGATTCATCATCTTCTGTTTGTAGCCAATGCTTACCATGCCTCTGTTGAGTATCACCATTTGGTCCTTGCCATTCCACGATCCAATTCTTTTTTTAAGCTTTCTAGGTGAGTCACTGTAATTCCCCTGTAAGGTCTGGCTTACAAAGAACAATCAGGGATGCTAGGCTCTTCTTGAAAATCTATTGAAGTTCTCAAAATACTGGTGAAAGGTAAGTCTTCTCAGCTCTCCTAGTGTATGCTGGTTTTAAGAAACAAATCCAATCTCCCTAAACCTGTAAATCCACCTGTAGTAAACCAAAGGATATCAGATATTTCCTAGCTATATTTGATTTGTTTCAATCAATGGATGTGTTAGCAACTCCTTGAGCTACAACATTTACTGCACAATTTCTGCTTCATAAGTTCATATTAACACATCCGCCAGGTTCCTCCCACCATCATTCCACACCATTAATAGCAATTCCCAAACATCTTTCCCAGATTTCTGCTTGCACTATTAACTTGTTGACACAAGATCTCACTGCAAATTCAAGCTATTCTGAAACTCACTACGTAGACTTAGCTGGCCTGAAATGTAGTCATCTAGATGACTGCCTCCTGGGTACTGGAGACACAGGCAATGGACCATCATGATCGGTTCTTATAGAACACAAAATTCTCCTAGAGAACGGTGCACCTCACAAAAAACATTTTATGCGTCAATTATTGGCCTGTTGTAATAGTTATAGGTCTAGAAGCAACACTGGACAGTAGAAGTGGGTCCTGAAGAAAACCAGCACTGCCTTGCTTGGCAACTACCTCAGGCGAGGACATTACCACCAGTTCAGGATGCCTCTGGGGACTGGGAGTCACTTCTACTGGCAAACAAGGTTCAGAACTGAAGGAGCTCCGTGTCTTCAGCATCCTCTAGGTCTTTCCTCTAGCTACAAGTGGAGGATCTGGCAGTAGAACAGAAAGAGCTATTAAAGGAAGATTAGAAAGCAGGCTGACGGAAGGCTTATGTATCCCATACCAAGTTCGGCCGTTTACAAGATGTAGTCATTTTCCTCGCTAATAACAGAACATCTTTGAGTTCTAAGAACTTACAAAAATGTAAAAATCCTGGTATCCGAACTACTTAATACTACACCCAAAAGAAGAGATAATAACAGATAATAACCATGGCAACCTTGGAAAAGGGTGCAGCACATCTTAAAGGACAAATAGCAAGTTAACAGCTGAAACTAGCCACAAGATGGCGGACAGAAAGGCAAAGAAAAGACTTCGCTCCCCGCGCATGGGCAAAATCCAGTCTCCTTAGGGAAGTCACGCTAAACCCAGCCCCCCCATTCTATTGGCTCGATGAACAGGCTTTTCCTTTTGCTATTGGCTACCGGCTCCTTCTCTTGGTCAAAACAGCCAATCGCATTCTCCTTGAGCGAAGCCCGCCTTCCCATAGAGGGGGCGGAGCGGCTCTAAGCCGTCCGAGCCTACGGCGCCTGCGCGGGCGCGCGCCGTGCCGGTTAAAAGCAGATCTTAGGGGTGGTGCCACGGTCTATGAATATTGATTACGCAGCCGGGCGCCGAGCGCGGAGTGCCCGCCCCTCCGGAGTGTCGACGCTCGCTGCTCGCGCTCCGGCTCGTGATGGGGAAGAAGTCCCGGGCGGTCCCCGGCCGCAGGCCCATCCTGCAGCTTTCTCCACCGGGTCCTCGCAGCAGCACGCCGGGCCGGGATCCGGATCCCGACCCCGACCCGGAGCCGGACTCGACGGCGGCTGTGGCGCCCACTCAGTCAGCCCCGCCGACCTCGGCCACGGCGACCGCGACGTCGCCCGCGGTGCCTGCTGTCGCGGCCCCGGAAGACTCACTCTCAGAAGGTAAGGGCGCGCGGGGGGCCCCCTGCCTTCTAGTCGGCGTGTGGAAACTCGAGCACCCGGCTTACGGCCTAGACTTCTCCGGGCCCTGCGAGGAAGAGCAGTCCCTACGGGCGAGGTCGGCCCCCGATGTCTGCGTCCGGGAGGCCGTGGGGAGGGCTGCTGGGGGCCCCGGGGCGGCGAAGAGGCCGGCCGTGCCCTGCGCCCCCTGCCCGGGCCCACCCCAGGCGCCATCGTGCGTATAGGGGTTGCCCCGAAACGTTTGCAATCCACCGGGGCCTGGCACCCCGAGTCTCCCAAATGTCCGCTGGTGATCTCGAAAACGCAGAGGGTGGAGGGGAGATCCCACGTGCGAGCCTTGAAGCGATTTAGCCTGCCCTTCTGCACATGTCACACTTGCTTTCGTTTTTATTGAAATTGAGACCGCCACTCTTTAGACGGGCACGAGCCCTTTTTATTATGCCAAACGAAACATCGGTACCCTCAGACTTAGCTGGAAAAGTGGCAAACCTGTGGGTTCCCCAGCACTTGTGATTCCACCCCCCCCCAATGGTGCTTAGAATTAAGACTATTGCTACAGGAGTAGGTGCCCGAGAAGCTGCAGCCATTTTTTCACACCTTAAGAAATCACGTTTCTTAATGAAGTACATAATGTGTGAAAACCTGCAGATTTATTTATGCATGTTAATTGTGAAGTAATGCAGGTGCATTTCAGTGTCCACATCGTTACTGTCGAAGTCACTAGGCGAAGAATGGTAGATTCTAGCCCTTCTGGTTTTCCATCTCCTAATTTGGGTCAGTGATACACCCAGGTTTTAAGTTTATGAAACAAGCATTAGAAAGTTCAAATCTTGACTTGTCTGGTGTTTTGTCTGGCCTGCCGGCTGACTGCCCCATTTTCTTTTGTTCGTATTTTGAATCCAGATGAACAGGAAGTGGTGGTGGAGGTTCCCAAAGTTGTTCAGAATCCTCCCAAACCAGTCATGACTACTAGACCTACAGCCGTTAAGGCAACAGGTATAGATTTTTTTTTTTTTTTTTACATCTTCTCTATGTCTTTCATTATTAAGTTCAAGTTGAATGTGTACCTGGATTGTTTGTTGAATGCTTAACTGTTGCTAATTTATTATTTCTCATAAAAATTTAAAGTTTTTCTGATGTGTGTGGTAGGTACCTCGGTGATAGCATTAGGCTCTGGACTCCATCTTTACGTTACAAAAAACAATTAACAAAAATATTTTTGTAAAAAACAACAGCACACCTTTAATCCCAGCACTGCAGATCTCTTGAGTTCAAGGCCAGCCTGGTGTACATAGGGAATTCCAGGCCAGCTGGGGCTGCAGAGACACTGTCTCAAAAAGACCAAAAAAACAAAACAAAAGAAAACCAACAGCAACAGATCAAGGTTGTACGTGCCTTTAATACCAGCACTCAGGAACCAGAGGCACTCTCAAAACACACACACACACACACACACACACAAAACTTTGTGAGAGCTTGCTAGTATGCAAGCTTTTAAGTAATGCACATTTTTATTTAGTTTTGGTTTGTTTACTGTTACACCTCAAATCATTTCACTCCCACTTCTGTGGTTGTTGTGTGTGTGCACATAATGTGTACATGTGGAGGCCAGAGATGAGTATCTGGTGCCTTCCTCAGTCACTGTCCACCTTATTTACTTATTATTTATTTTTGAGACAGTCTTTCATTTAATTTGGACCTTAACTATTCATCTAGACTAGCTGGACAGTGAACTCCAAACTGTCTCCACAAGCCCCAACACGGATGAGAGCTTTGTAGTTGACTTGTTATGTGGGTGCTGAGGATCCATACTCATTTCCTCAAGGACTTTACTGGCTGAGTAAATGTCCCCATTTACTGATATCTTCCCACTAGTTTTTCATTTTGGTACTTTTATTTATTTGTGTTCTTTTCCAGGCAGTGACTTATGTGGTCCAGATTGGTCTGGAATTTTATATATGGCTGAGGCTGGCCTTGAACAATTGATCCTCCTGCTTTTACCTCCCAAGTGCTGTGATTACAGGTATGTGCCACCATACCCAGCTCATTTTAAAAATGTTTTTTTTTTAATTTTTATTTTATTTTTTCTTTTCGTATGAGTATTGCCTACATGTGTGTAAGTGCACCCCTGTTGTGCAATGCAGGGAGGTCAGAAGAGGAACCAGAACTAGAGTTATGGACAGCTGTTAGCTGCCGTGCTCTACTCGCTAAGCCCTCTCTCCAGCCCCACCAACTCATTCAACACACTGCCTTGGTTGGTGCCTAGACAATATTTGTGGAGGTGAAAATTGCTCTAAATATTTTTTCAAATTTGTCTTTATTTTATGTGCATGAGTGGTTTGCCTGCATGTATGTAAGTGCACACGTTTGCAGTGCCTGCAGAGGCCAGAAGAAAGTGTTGGATTCCCTGAAACTGAAGTTACAGACTGTAGTTAGCTGCTGTGGGTGCTGGGAACTGAACCTGGGTCCTCTGTGAGAGCCACCAGTGTGCTTAACCACTGAGCCGTTTCTTCAGCCCCATGGTTTTCTGAGCCAGGGTCTTGTGTATCCCAAGCTGGCCTGGGACCATATAGCTAAGGATGACCTTGCACTTATGAGCCTCCTGCTTTTACCTCCCAAATTCTGGGATTACAGATATATTTAGTTTTTTGCTTTCTCACTTTCAGTGCTGGGTTTCTGACTTGGTAGGTGTATTAGTGACTTTTCTGTTGCTGTGATAATAATATACTATGACTAAGGCACCTTATAGAAGGAAGAGTTTGTTGGATTTACTGGTCCAGAGAATTAAGAGTTCATCAAGGTACGAACATATGGGGGCAGAAACCTGAATGCTCACATCTTCAGGCAGGCACAGGAAGCAGAGACGGCCAGTTTGGAAGTAGGCATGGCCATACACTCTCAAAGCCATATCTCCCAAAACTGCAAACAGTGCCACCAACTGGGAACAAATGTTGGAATGTTCGTAGCCTGTGGGGGACACTTAACCCAAACGACCTTTATCACAGGACTCTGCCTAGTGCTGTCTTTGTCCCTCTTTCCTGGCCTAAAACCCGTACAGCACTTTGACTATTCAAAATGATGTGTGTCATTTTGTGTACTGATTAGTTTAGTTGATTGATAGCTTCTGGAAGGGTGAGTGGGGCTTGTAGCTAGAAATCCAAGGTAGGATTAAGATGGGACTTGAAAGTTCCCCCACAACTTCTGGAAAAGAGAAGAAGGTTGAAGGATTCAGTTGGTTATCCATGGCCAGTGGCTTGTATGTGTTTAACAGAAACAAACTTCTGTAAAAGTGATAATATGGAGCTTTCATTTAGCATAGGAAGTTCGTGGAGGCAGTTTTGTGTATTGGAGCACTCAGTCTGGGAGACATGATGCTATTTACAGTTACACCGGTCTGAACTAATTGAATTAGAGGACAACCATCACAATTGATTGCTAGATGAAAAGCCCACATATTGGGTATTAGAAAGGTGATGTAAGAGTATTGTGGGAGACACTGAATTTGTTTATTCTTAAATCAGCTGAGTGGTACTATTTATTTTTCTAAGATTAAGCAGTTTTACATACTAATACGGTAAACACTTTTTGTATCCTAAATTCATGCTTTCTCATCAGTATGTACACTTAATATTCAGGGATTTAGAATATGCATGCATTTTGTTCTTTTCCTAGTGGTTTTTGCCCCTTTAGTATTGTTTCTTGTAATCTTCTAATAGTCTGATTAATATAATACAAAATAGTACTCTATCAGGTAATGTGCTGTAATCTGTTTTGCCTTTGTTTTATATGTGTCCCGCTTTTATGAGACAGGGTCTCTTTATATTGTTGGGGCTGGCCTTGAACTCTTGTCTTATCTTCCTGCTTCCATCTCCAAATTACTAGAATTATAGACATAAGTCACCATGCTTAACTGCCTAACTTTTTTTAGTATTTGACTTTACTTCTTTGAGTTTAAAGCAAGCTTTATGCAATTAAAAAAATTTTTTTTTCTTAAGTCTGTAGTCTCAAAGGTGAGGTTATCTAGCTGAAGGAAACAGGTTTTTTTGCTTGTTTTGTCTTTAGGCAGGGTCTCACTATGCAGCCTTGGCTGTTCTAGAGCTTGCTATGTCAGGCTAGCCTAGACATCAAAGATCTGCCTGACTCTGTCTCCCAAGTACTAGTATCAAAGGTGTGTGCCCCCACACCCAGCCTCTGAACTTGTGCTTTTGAAGGCATCTATGCTAACCACTGTACTACCAAAGCAAAACTTTGAGTTTTGTACCCTTCATGGCTATTACTAGATTCCCTCTTAAGAAGTACTGAATCATGGAGCTAGAGAAATGGCTCAGTTGTTAAGAGCACTGACTGCTCTTGCAGCAGCCCCTGATTTAGTTCCTGGCACCCACATGGCAGCTCACAACTGTCTGTTCCAAGGTGTTTCATTCCCTCTTCTGGCTCCCATAAACATTACATGCATGTGGTGCACTGTGTACATGTAGACAAAATACACCCATACACATAAAATTAAAATGGTAAATTAAAATCTTAAGGAAAAAAGGAATACCGAATCATGGGAACTGAAGAGGTCACTGAACAGTTAAGGCCACTTGCTGTTCTTCCCAGAAGATCCAAGTTTGAATCACAACATCCATGTCCAGCTCCAGGGTATCTGATGCCCTCTTCTAGCTTCTGTGGGCACCTGTATTCATGTGTACATACCCACATGCAAATGTGCATAGCCACATACAGTTTTAAAAATAAAAGTAGATCTTATTTAAAAAAAAAAAAAAAATTGGGGACTAGGGAGATAATTCAGTGTGGAAGAGCGCTGTTCTTCCAAAGGACTCAGGTTGAATTCCTAACCCCCGTTTGGTATGGATAGTTCCAGGAAATTGTGCGCCCTCTTCTGGTCTCTTGAGCGTTGTATGACATGAATGTATAGGCAAAACAATCATCTTACATAAAAAATTTTTATTAAAAAAAATAGTGAATTGGAGTTGGGCATGGTGGTATATTCATCTGTGATCCTAGCCATTGGGAGGATGAAGCAAGAAGGTAGTGAGTTCTGAGACCAGTCTAGGCTGTGTAGCAAAACCTCTCAAAAATGAGTAGCTGTGCTGTCACATATTTAATCCTAGCTTTGTGGGTAAAGGCAGGAAGGTGAGGAGTTCAAGGAAACACAACTGTGTCTCCAGAATCACAGATAAAAGAGAAACTGAACAGGCTGTGGGCATAACTCAGTCAGTGGTAGATCACTTGCTTAGCATGTGTGAACCCTTGGATTCAGTCTATAGCTAATAGGACATACTTGATTTATGGAATCTGACAATATTAATTAATTTACCAATTTCCCACAAGTGTTGGGCTTAATGGCTTTTTAGTGCAGGCACTTAATAGTGGTTTTAATCTACTTAGAGAATTTTGATTTGCTTTGCTAATTAATTTTTTTCCACCAGAGAGAAAACATTTATTGTGCTATCAATGTGTATGTGTGGAAGACAGCCAGAAAGACCCTAACCCTAACCCTAACTCTAACTCTGACATGTATTGAGGTCTGAAGACAGCTTGCATTCTTTTTCATCCATATGGGATCCTGGAGCTTAGGCATGGTGGCTCAGGTCATTAATCCCAGTACTCAGTAGGCAGAGGCACACAGATCTCTGTGAGATAGAGGCCAACCTAGTCTACATAGCATAGCAAGTTCCAGGCCAGCTATGTCTACAGGGAGATCCTGTCTCAAAAAAATAAAAACCAAAGCAAAACAAAACAAAAATATAAGGGTCCTGGGTCATCAGGCATGATGGCAGCCACCTTAACCCACTGAGCTGTCTCTCCAGCCTAATTATACTCATCTTTTTTGTTGTTCTTGTTTTTTGTTTGTTTGTTTGTTTGTTGAGACAGGGTATCCACGCAGCTATAGCTGGTCTGGAACTTACTATGTAGACCAGACTGGCCTCAATCTCATAGAGATCCACCTGCCTCTGTCTCATGAGTACTATAATTAAAGGCTTACACCATAATGCCTGTTTTTTTTCTTCTTTGTGTGTGTTTTTTTTTAATTTTTTATTTTATGTGTGTGAGTGTCTTGCGTGCTTGTAAGTGCACTGATGTCTTGCAGTGCCCTTGTAGGTCAGAAGAGGGTATGGGATTCTCCTGAAACTAGAGTTGTGGACGTGTGTTAGCTGCCTTGTGGGTGATGGAAATTGAACCTGGGTCCTCTATAAGGTCAGCCAGTGTTCTTAACCACTGAGCCATTTCTCCAGCCCCTCTTTTTTTTTTTTTTTTTTTTTTTTGAGACAGGGTTTTACTCTATAGCCCTAGCTGACTTGGAGCTCACTTTGTAGACCACACTGGACTTGATCTCAGATTATATTCATTTTAATGCATTTTAGTTTATGCCACTTCATGTTGGAGGAATAATCATTGATTAATTGCTTTGTTTCTACCATTGAAAATCTTTTTTAAGAATGATACTTTATTGGCTTATGCATTTGAGATATTTTGATTTTTTTTTTTTTGAGAGCTTCTATTTGTAGTTCAAACTGGCCTAGAACTCTGTGTACCCATTCTGCACCCATCCTCTACCCATCCTGACCACAAAGTTGTGATCCTTCTCCTTCAGCCTCCTAAGTAAGTGCTGGAATGAAGACATGTACCAAGTTACCAAATAACTTGAAAAAGTTTGTTTTTGTTTTGAAAGGGTTTCACTGTGTAGCCCTGCCTGGCCTGGAACTCACTATGTAAACCAGACTGGCTTCAAACTCAGGTCCTCCTCTGCCTCATAAGTGCTGGATTAAGAGCATGCTCTACCATGCCAGGCTTTTAAGGCATTTTAATCACCAAATTCTTTGTTATTTTAAAAGAATGAGGTGTAATAATCCATGGTGTGTTGGGGAGGTTAGCTCAAAGAATGTAATTTTTATCTGTGGTGGTTTAGTGGGTTTTGTGTGTGTTTTAATAATTATTTCATTGAGAACTTTATCCATGAGTCCATTGTATTTACATCATTTCTACCTCTCCTCACTTTTTTGTGTTTTTGAAACAAAATCTTGCCCTATAACTCAGCCTGACCTTAAATGCATGATTTTGTTGCCTCAGCTTCCTTAGTGCTGGGAATACAAGCTTGTGCTACCATGCCTATCATGGTTTGTGTGTGTTTGTGAGATGAGAATTAAATTCAGGGCTTAATGCTAAGTGCACATTTTTCCATTAAGCTACAACTCTAGGCCTAGTTTGGGGATTATTCTGATTTTGGAATTCTGATTAATTGTTCTGGGATCTCCAGAACAAGCTGGCTTGCCAGCTTATCTAAAACAGTGAGCTCCATGTTCAACATGAAACAGTGCCTCGATATAAAACTATTGAAGAAGACATCCAACATCATCCTTGGTCTTCGTGCACACACAAACACAAATAAAAGAACCCTGTGATCTGTGTGTTTTCTTGGCTACCTGTGTAGATGTATTGGCATTGGTGTTGCTAATGTTTTTCCTGTCTGTGTCTAGGAGGTCTTTGCTTATTGGGTGCTTACGCTGACAGTGATGACGATGAGAGCGATGTTTCTGAAAAACCAGCACAAGCCAAAGAAGCAAATGGAAACCAGTCAACTGATATTGATAGTACCTTGGCCAACTTCCTAGCGGTTAGTAATGCTTTTGTTTGCATTTTTACTTACTGGGGCCATTTTTGTAATTGAGTCTCAAGTGGTCACCTGGCTTGTAAACCTCTGTATATCTCTGTTTTCCCTTATGTCTTCCTCTGTTCCCTACTTTTTGTGTGTCTCTTCTTACTGTAAAAAGAAGAAAGAAGTAACTTGGAGTGGTACAAAGCTTTTAGGGTTTTATACCATTAATATATGTGTTGCTCTTTAGGTTTTTCTAAGACAAGTCCTAACTCTGTCGCTCAGGCTGGCCTGGACATCGCTATGTGATGACACTGGCTTCAAACTTAAGTTGTTTCTCCAGTTTTCTTCCTTCCTTCTGCTTGCCTGCCTACCTGCCTGCTTATCTGTCAACAGTCTCTCTCTATAGCCGAAGCTGGCCTGAAACTTGCTATGTAGACTAGGTTGGCTTGAATCTACAGGCCTTCCTGTCTCTGCCCGCCAAGGCAGAGCTACAGTGCCCATCCATTTATTTATTTATTTATTTATTTTTCATTCTACAGGAGATTGATGCTATAACTGCTCCCCAGCCTACAGCTCCTGTGGTAGCTTCTGCCCCACCTCCAACTCCACCTCGACCAGAGCCAAAGGAAGCATCCTCATCTGCCCTTTCATCCACCACATCAAATGGAACAGACTCAGCCCAAACACCAGGGTGGCAGTATGATACTCAGTGTTCACTGGCAGGAGGTAAGTGTGCCCCTTCATTGTTTCAATATATCTGAGTAATCCTCAAAGATGTTTTAGGCATTGGCCTTCCTAAACATGATGTTACAGATTCATTAGCTCTAGGCTTCAGGGTTGTGACCTTTTAAATATAGTATTTGGAAAATGGTAGAGAGGATAATGGTCTTTTGACTAGTAACATTTTATTCCAGGTGAATAATAAAAGCCATTATCTCAAAGTGTTTTGCGGTACAAAATACTTTTTTTGAGCATTTAGCCCTGTGTACAAAGGTAATTTAAATATATATTGAAAAATTAACTTTTGGGGTCAGACCAAAGGTTATTTGTTGGGGTAGAGTTCCCAGAGAACAGGTGATAGTGTCCAGGGATTTTTGTTGCTGTTATCACAGTATAGAGGGTTTCTATTTGTTTGGTACAGGGTAGGGATGCTGCTAACCAAGGTACATAGATCTGAGACAGCCTGTGGAAAGTTGTAGCTTTAGAGCTGACTTGGGATGGAAGTCATTGTAAATGGCTTTGTATCTAAAATCTGTTTCATTTTCTTGTAGTTGGAATTGAGATGGGAGATTGGCAAGAAGTCTGGGATGAGAACACAGGTTGTTACTATTACTGGAATACCCAAACAAATGAAGTGACTTGGGAGTTACCCCAGTATCTTGCCACCCAGGTACAGGGATTACAGCATTACCAACCGAGGTAAGAATAGGCTTGAGGAAGAAATTATGTAGAAGAAAATTAAGAATCCTTATTTTCTACTATGGGTTCTTGCCTTTTTCTCTTTATTTATTTATTCATTTTCAGTTCTGTACCAGGTACTGAAACTAGTTTTGTGGTAAATACAGACATATATACAAAGGAAAAAACAGTTCCTGTTCCCAGTACTAAAGGTGGACCAGTTACAGCCAAACGAGAAGTTAAAAAGGTCAGTGTTAAAATTATTACATTTGCTTATTTTAAATCTAATAAGCTTGACATGGTAACATTTTACAATACAGATGTGGTGTTGTTTCTAGTTTGACTCGGTCTATTTGTATATATTGTACAACATTTATAGCATGTACCAACCAGATCAGTGGTTCTTTCAGAACTTTAGAGTGCCATGAAACTAATTGGGCCATTTAGAAGGACATGAAAGCAGCTGTAATGTGTATTATACTGGTAAATTGTCATGGACTGTTGGAACATACCTAGAACCTAGATTCCTGTCTCCATTTCAATCCCAAATATGATTATGTTGTGTGCTCCAAAACTCTGGGGCAGGCTGGCCCCCTAACTCTGTAACAATATAAAAGAAAGCAACACGTAGCTAAGGATACTAAACACACGAAGGACCAGAGAGATCTCCATTCAGTGGGTAAGAACACTTGCTGGCTAGTCTAGTGTCCTGAGTTTGATCCCTAGGACCCATATTGTGGAGGGACAAAACCTCTCATGCGCATACACACACAGGCATACTAAATGAATGTAACAAAAAGGAATATTTGGGGCCTGGAGAGATGGCTCAGTGGTTGAGAGCATTAGCTTCTCTTCCAGAAGACCCAGGTTCAGTTCCCAGTGTGGTGGCTAGCAACTGTCTGTAATTATGTCCAGGGCATCTGATGCCCTCTTCTCACCTGCAAGGGCATTCCATGCACAGGTACACTTTCGTACACCCGAGCAAAACTCATAGAACAAAAATAAAGAGTATTTTAAAAACATTGTTCCTTTGAGAACAACTAGAAAGTAAAACTATTTCCAGCAGAAGTTGCTATTGTTTATCCCCTGATAGAAAACTGCCTGCAGTGGAGCTGGGCAGGAGCTAACTTGATCCGCATAGCACTCTACAGGCCAGTCAGGGCCCCTTCCTCCCTTCTTCCCTCCCCCAAAAATGCCTGCAGTGGAAATGGGAAGTTGGAAATTCAGCCATCGGAAGCTCATCTGCAGAGAGAAAGGTAATAGGTAACTCCAGCTGAATGCCTCAGTTTCCCCAGTCGATGTCTGCTGGATGTTTGTAAGCTCCTGATTAGCTCTCTGCTGCTTTTATTTCTTCCTTGCTGCTATTCTACCTTTGCTTGCTCTGTGCTTATTAAGTAACTTATTTGAAACTGAAAGTATAACTTGTAATCTCTCTTCAGACCATACAGAACAGCAGCTAAGCTGGCAG
The DNA here is from genome assembly GCA_035773235.1 of Eospalax fontanierii. Lineage (NCBI taxonomy): Eukaryota > Metazoa > Chordata > Mammalia > Rodentia > Spalacidae > Eospalax > Eospalax fontanierii. The sequence continues at coordinate 18,105,053 of CM069526.1, forward strand.
GGGTCCAGATTTCCATCTCCACCTGAAACAAAGTCATTCTCTCATTTTAGATTTCATCCTGAAATCCTCTCCCAGTACAAGACATGTTTAAATTTTCAATTTTTATTTATTTTTATTTTATGTGTTTTGAGTGTTTTGTATACATGTAAGTGCATCCATGTAGTGCAGTGCTCAAGGAGACCAGAGAGGGTGCCAGATTCCCTGGGACTGGAGTTTCAGGTGGTTCCTATCCAGCTTGTGGGTGCTGGGAACCAAACCTGGGTCTTCTGCAAGAGCAGCCAATGCTGTTTACCACTGAGCTATCATTCCAGCTCATGATTTTTTTATTTTAAATGTATCTTGGATTCCTCTTCCAGAGGACTGGGCTTTGGTTCCCAGCATGTCAGGCAGGTGGCTTTTAACCATCTGTAACTCCAGCTGCATGCAGGGGATCTGGCAGACTCTTCGGGACTCCTTGGGTACCTGCACACATATTGTGTTTACACACAAATAAAATAAATCTTTTAAAACTCTGTAAATAAAAACTGCCTCAGAATAAGTAACACTTAACCAGAATGTTTCCAATTTGAGTAATTGCATGTACATAAACATACCTTGTGTATGAAACCCATGTCTAAACGCATAATCCATTTATATTTCTTATACACTGCATACACAAAGCCTGAAAGTAATTTCATACAATTTTCTTTAACATTTATTTGGGAGGAGGGCATGTGCAACATTGCATGTTGGAGTTTAGAGCACAACTTGCTGGTATTGGTTCTCTCCTACCATGTGAGTTCCAGAGATTGAAATCTGGTTGTCAGGCTCTGTGGCTCTGTGATTTTACTTGCTGAGCATCTCCCAGGCCCTGCATTTTGACTGCAACCCCACACATAGGGGCTAGTGTGGCATTTTTCACTGGTATTCTGGCACTTAGCACTCAGGAAGCTGTTGTTGGTGGGTTTTTTTTGTTTTGCTTTGTTTTGTTTTGGTCTTTCTGAGCTAGGTCTCCCTGTAGCACCAGCTGCCCTGAAACTCAGAGATCTGCCTGCCTCTCCCTGTTCCCAAGTGCTGGGATTAAAGTTGTGCACCACCACACCTGGTTTTTTATTTATTTATTTATTTTATTTTAATTTATGTGTGTGAGCGCATTGCCTGCGAGTATTTATAGAAGGTGTCAGATCCCCTACAACTGGAGCTACAGATAGTTGGTAGCTTCCATGTGGGTGCTGAGATTGAACCCCAGTCTTCTGTAAATGCACCCGGTATTCCTAACCGCTGAGCCATCTCTCTAGCTCCCAGGAAGGTCAGTTTTATAGTATTTTCTGTTATTAGATTAGAGGTATTCATCCTATAGTAGTGAAAGCTAAGTATTTCTTTAAAACAGCAAAACGGCATTCTTTAGAGACAATTTTATATTTTATTAAAATTTATCTTGATATTTAAAGGGTTTTTGGTTTTTCTGTTTGTTTGAGTGCTGGGGATTTTATCAGCTTATCTGTTAAGCAAAAACTGTACCATTAAGTCGTATCCCTTATCCCCTTAGTACTTTTAAAGTAATTTAATTAGACTAGACATAGTGGAGCTAATGATAGGTGTATTAGACCCTGTCTTAGTCTCAAACCCTACAACTAAAAAGTTATAATCTTTGCGTTTCTGGGAAGGAGTTAAATAATAACAAAACACTTTGGTTATAATGATACGTTATTGTTTAAGACAGTGTGTCTTATAGCTCAGGCTGTCCTCAAACTCTTTGTAGTTGAAGGTGATTTTTTACTCCTTCTTTGTTGTTTTTCTTTTTGAGATAATTATTCTTTAGCTCTGGCTGGCCTGCAAATGACATTTTACTCTAATTCTCTTACCTGTATTTTCTGAGTGGGATTACAGGCATGTACTGCCACACTCAACTGAATCTCACATTTTATTTTAGAAATATTTTGCTTTCCATTAAGTCCTCTTTGAAACATTTGTGAAGTTTTCTCATCTTACAGAAGCGGTGAAGAAGTAGTCAAAGATTTACACGGTCATGTGTGACGAAATGCCAACGCTGAGACTTCCCCTGCGTCTTGCCAGCTTCCCTTTTTATGTCCAGTGGATGAGGAGAGATGAAAGTTTAGTCTCATCCAGAACTAGGTTCTAGTTCAACCACTGCCTTCCTAAAACTTTATTTCCTTTGTGTACATGTAATGGTACAAACATACTAATGTGTTGTATAGAGATGGTTTTGTGACTAAAAATACAGTGACTAAAAATACAGTTAATGAGAATAACTGAATATATACCCAAGGGAGATTTCTTTGATGATCAAGAACAGATGGTTTTATTCTTTATAGGAAGTAAATGAAGGAATTCAGGCTCTTTCAAACAGCGAGGAAGAGAGGAAGGGGGTTGCAGCAGCTTTGCTTGCTCCTTTATTGCCTGAGGGAATAAAAGAAGAAGAGGAGAGATGGAGAAGAAAAGTGATTTGTAAAGAAGCAGAGCCCGTTTCAGAGGGGAAAGAAACAAGTACACCAGCAGAAGAAGCAGCGACGGTTGTCACAAAGCCATCAGAGGCTGCACTGGACAGTATAGAAGACCCTTCTCAGGAGGATCTTTGCAGTGTTGTTCAATCTGGGGAAAGTGAGGAGGAAGAGGAACAAGACACCCTGGAGCTGGAGCTTGTTTTGGAAAGGAAAAAAGTGAGTTTCTGAAGGTTTTGTATTAGTTGCCTTTCTCATTGCTGTGACAGAATATTTGATAAAAAAAATCTTAAGAAGGGTTTCATTCAACTCACAGTTGAGGCTCCAGCCCTTCACTGTGGGGAAGTTATGTCAGTGAGAGTGGCTCTAGCTGTGGAGCTGGAACATCAGTCATACACAGTCCAAGAAGCAGAGTTCAGTGAAAGCTGGTGCTGAGTTGTGTTTGTCGCCTCCCCCCTTAATTCATTCTGGGACCCTCGCCCATGGTATGGAGCTGCCTAGATTCAAAGTGGGTCTTCCATCAGGTAAACCTCTCTTGAAATATCCTCATAGACACTCAGAGGTCAGTCTCCTAGGTTATTCCAAGTCAAATCAAGTTGACAATAAGGATTAACCCCACTTCTCTCCTTAGTAGTGTCAACCTTGGGGAATGTTATGCTCAACTTAAAGCCACTATTGGGATTTTGATTCTCCCTATCCTGTCATCTAAGTATCTTAAGTTACCACAGTGAAAAACTTAGGAACCATGGAATTGTGGTTGTTTAGCCTCTGGTAATGTTTTTTGGTAATTGTCAACCAATAAATGGTTCTTAATGAGAAAACAGAATTAATAGGAAGTTGTAATTCCTGTGTTTATTGGGAAGTGAAGGTTGAGACAAGATCTCATTGTATTCATTAGGCTAGCTTCAAACTCATGAATCTCTTACCTCAGCCTCCTAAGTACTGTGATTATAAGCATGTTTCACCACGTCTAATTGTTTCTTCTTAAAAAGATTTTCTGTCATTTTTTTTCTTTGTAGAAGTTTCATCTGCTGTTGTCTTTAAAAATCCAGAATGCATCAAGATCTTAACAGGGATCAGTAACAGTTTACTGTCTCCTGAAACTTTCTGCATTTGAGAATTTGAATCTATAGAGAATTAGCTAATTAAACCTTTTCTGTTATGTGTGCATGTTGGAAGATTTGTATATTAAATCTCTAAAACTTGTTCCCTCCCAATCAAAATTTGTTATTATAACTGTGAATGAGCATTTATTGAGTAGTGGTAGAGTACTGAGCATCAAACCTAGTACTCAGCTGTGAACAAAATGGTTAAGAAATGCTTCTTCTTATCCAGTATTGCAAGAACAGTTGTGGGCTGTCATTCTTGCTACTCACGGTACTTAACCTCTGAGAAGTAGTTACTGTCATGCTAACTTTATTGGCATATTCTTTGTAGGCAGAGTTACGAGCGTTGGAGGAAGGAGATGGTAGTGTGTCAGGGTCTAGTCCACGTTCTGATATCAGCCAGCCAGCATCTCAGGATGGAATGCGTAGACTTATGTCTAAAAGAGGAAAATGGAAGATGTTTGTTCGAGCTACCAGTCCAGAGTCCACCAGCCGGAGTTCTAGTAAAACTGGACGAGAGACTCCAGAAAATGGAGAAACTGGTAATTTGTGCTTCTTTCACCTCCCCTGCCTCCTATGCTAAGACTTGAAACAGGCAAGGCAAACCCTGTACTGCTGAGCTTCATCCTCAGACCACACAAAACTTGAGTTTCTTTTGTTCCTTCTTAAGCAATAGGGAGGAACTGGCACACTACCTTTTGGGAAAATCTGGGAAAGAAAACTTCCTTCCACATCTTTATCCTGTTCTACTTGAAGTAAAGGACTAAGAGTTGGAGAGAGGCTGGCATTCATTGGTTCCTGGCTTCATAATAGAGGTTGCTTCTCTTTCAACAGCAGAAAATAAGATTGTCCCACCTTTTCTTTCAATTTAATTTTTTATTGTCTCTGTGTGATCCGTATGTGGTTGTGCATGTGCATGGTGGGTGGGTGTGTGTGCACTTGTGTGTGCATGCACGAATGCAGGTCAGGACGGTTTTGTGGGGTTGGTTCTCTTTCTACCGTTTTTGTGAGTACTGGGGATTAAACTCTGGTCATCTGGCTTGATAGGTGTCTTTACCAGAGTCATCTCACAGGCTCCTGTCCTACCTTTTTGTTACTTGCCACAGAAATTGCTCTGGTTTATGTAAAACCCATGAGCTCTCTCTCCTGTGATTACTACTTCAGGTGGTAATCAAAGAGGGCAAGCCTCATTTCTTGGTTCTGCTTTCTGTGGAAGTTGCTGTCTTTATATGATCCTGTCGTGTGGATCCAAGTTGTCTTCATTCTGGGTAAAGGCTCTGCTTCATCCTCCCAGTTATCAGAAAGCACTGAGTAATGCTAATGCTCTAATTCCCATTTGACCCTAGTTTTGTAATGGAAAGTAAGATCTGAACATCATCTCACCTTTCTCTGAAGCACCTAGCAGAGAATGCTTTATAAATTCTGTTTAAAACACAACCAAATAGCAATATAACAAATAGACAAATGTAGACATGCTTATTTAGATTTTTTTTCCTCTCAATAATATAAGCTTTGGCACACTTGTAATCCTAGCACTTGGGAGACTTGAGGTTAGACTGGGATACATGTTGAGTTTCAGGCCATCCTGTAAGACAAACCAAGACGCTGTTTCAAAAGTAAATAAAAAGTATGCACACACACATTTTCGTCTTCTCTGCTCCACTCTGCTGTGCATGTTCTGTCACCTTTATAGACATTTATACTCTCACCCCTTTTCCTCTTTTCTTTTTTTGCGGGGTGGTGGTGTTTTGTTTTGGTCTGGTCTGGTTTTTTTGAGACAGGGTCTCCTTATAGCCCCAGCTGGCCTGGAACTCACTGTGTAGACCAGGCTAGCCTCAATCTCAGAGATCTGCCTACCTTTGCTTCCTGAATGCTGGCCACTATGCCCAGCCCTTTATTTTTTTTTTGGTCTTTTTGAGACAGGGTCTTTCTGTAGTCACAGCTGCCTCTGCCCCCCGAGTACTGGGATTAAAAGTGTGTGCCACTGTACCCAGACCAATTTTTTTGTTTTTTAAAGCTTTTCTCCTGCTCCACTCAACCATTAATTGCAGATCTGGAGAGGCAGATGGATCTCTGAGTTCAAGGCCAGTCGGCTACACAGTGAGATCTTGTCTCCAAAACAGAAATCATCCCTATGTATTCCAGGTTTAATACCTAGCCTTTGTAAGTAACTAAAGCGGTGATACTCTGGAAGAAAAGATTAGAAAAGACTGTAAAGAGAAAGCGGAAGCAGAACCTATAAAGCAACATGGTAGAGAGCATAGCTTTACAGTCAGCATTTTAAGGACACATTTTTGGGGGTTGATTGACAGGTTATTTGAATTTTAGCGGCATTGAAGGCAAAGGAGAATTCTTTCAGGTTTCTGCTGCGAAGGGAATAATTGTGTGCTTTGAAGCTTTTACTTGGTTGACTTAATTTCATGTGTTTCTTTTTGTGTGTGTTTGGTTTGTTTTTTACAGCCATTGGTGCTGAAATTTCAGAAAAAATAGATGAAAATTCAGACAAAGAAACAGAAATAGAAGACTCTTCAGAGAAGATCAAAGTACAAACAGCACCTAAAGTAGAAGAAGAACAGGATTTGAAAGTATGTGTATCCATGTAGCTTGACAATTTTTCCCCCTTTTTGTGGTATCTGAGGCATAACTGTGTAGCCCAGGCTGACCTGAAATGCAGAATCCTCCTGCCTCAACCTCTTGAGTACTGGGATTACAGGCTCAGCCATTAAACTGCTTTCTGTTAGCAAGTCATAAATCTTTACTATGTTCAAACCTAAAATTTGTACTTTGTTAGATTAAAAAAAAGTCTCATTTAAGGCTGATCATGATGTGAAATCATGTACAAACTACAAATGTTTCATTACTTTCTTTAAAATAAGCCTTTCCTGGAAAGAAATAACTTAATAATACAGGTTTTTCCAATATGCAAGTACTATAGTGAGTAATAGACTTAATTCTTACAGAAGGTACTTGTCTTTAAACAAGGCAGGTTTGGTTCCAATTGCATTACTAACCTAATCTCCTGAGGAAGGTTAGTTCATGTGAGAATTACTCCCTGGTATCCATGGAGGAGTTGTGTCTAGGATTCCACTTGAATACTCCTGTCTCTATAGGTGTTCAAGTCTTCTTAGGTAGAGTTATTTGTATATACACTATGTACATCCTCTATACACTTTATAAATCACATGTACGCTACTTATATTACAGTGTTTTGTTGTTGCTTGCTTGCTTTTTTAGTTATTTTCATACAATCTCATGTAGTCTAATCTGGTTTGAAACTCAGTCTTTTGGCAACTTTTTGAGTTTCTAGGATTATTGGCTTGGACTACCACTCCTGGCTTAAGAAATAATGTAATTCAGAAATAATGGCTTAAAAAAGTCTGTCCATGTTCTGTATATGTTAATCTGAATATTGATGACTGACTACTGGCTATTTAAGCATGGTTTATTGGGGGGGAAAATGTTAGCACAGTATTTTTATTTAAAGATGCTTGGTCACTTTTGTAGTATACAACTACGTATGCTGAGAGAGTTAATTCAAGGCTTCAGCATGTAGCTGGTATAAACAATAACAAGTAAAGGAAAATTTGTACAATGTTGAAAGTATGTTATTGTATTTTTCCCTAACTATTGTGAGATATAATTGACAAATATAAATTTAATATCTTTACCATGTATAATGTGGTATTATATATATACACACATTGTGATATGATTACTACAAATCCAGCTGATAAATTGTCAACTTGACCTCATGGGTAGGGAGATTGGAACAATTTAAGATCTCTGAAATAGTCACCATGATGTGCATTAACTCCCCAGCTTCTAAAAGTGAAAGTTTCTAAGTATTTCCCTATTGCTCCCAACTTCTGGCAGCAACCACCATTCTAATGCTCTTTCTGAAAATTTGGTTTTGGAGGGACTGGAGAGGTGGCTTAGCTGTTAAGAGCGCTGGCTCTTGTAGACAACCTAGGTTCAGTTCCCAGTACCCACATAGTGGCTCACAACCATCTGTCACTCCAGTTCCAGGGAATATAACACCTTTTTCTGACCTCTGTGGGTGTTGGACACATGGTACACTTACATGCAGACAAAACACTCATACATAAAATATAAATCAAAAAAATTTTTTTAAAGATTAGGATATATATTCAGCTATTCATGTTAGAATGCGTTATGATGGTGTGAGTAGATTAGCATTTGATTGTTAACTTTATGTGAATTCTTAAAAATATTATTTTTATGTTTTTTGTGTATGGGCGTATTACTGCGTGTAAGTGCACCTATGTCATGCAATCCCTGTGGAGGTCAGAAGAGGGAGTCGGATTCCCTGGAACTGGAGTTATGGACAGTGCTAAGCTACTATGTGAGTGCTAGGATTCAAAACCAGCTCTTCAGCAAGATTAGCCAGTGCTTTAAACCACTGAGCCTTCTCTCCAGTCTGTTACAGTTCTTTAAGGGGACTTTTTATAAGTAGATAATAAATTCCTACTGTCTATACCAATAAATGAGATAAATTACATAGTAGAAAAAATAATCCAGTGGTTCTGTTTTTAATTTTTTTCTTTCTTTTATTACAGTTTCAGATTGGAGAACTGGCCAATACCCTGACAAGTAAATTTGAATTCCTAGGCATTAATAGACAGTCCATCTCCAATTTCCACATGCTACTCTTACAGACTGAGGTAATTCAGCTATTTATGGTATGAGTGGTGTTTTTTTCTTTTAATTGATTTTTTTTTTAGAGATTTCTTTTTATTTAAGTATCTGTGTATGTGTATGCATGTAAGAGTATATGCCATGTGTTGGGTGGGTGGGGTTTGCCTACAGAAGCTGGAAGAGAATGCCAGGTTCTCTGGAGCTGTAGTCACAGGTGGTTTGCAAGCCACCCAAAATGGGTGCTGGGAGTTGAACTCAAGTATAAACTGATGACCAGCCAGGTTTTATATGGCTTAATGTATTTGTGATGTGTATACATATGTGTTTGTGAGTGCATGAATGCCAGAGGAGACCCAAACTTGACATTGAGAGTCTTTCTGCATTGTTCATTGAGACAGAGTGTCTCAATGAAGCCAGAGCTTGTCAATGTAGTTAGTGTGGTTAGCCAGCTTTCTCCTCCTTCCCAGTGCTCTATTTACAGGTGGCCATCATGCTTACCTAAGTTTTTCCTGGGTTTGGGGGAGTTTATGTTGTTTTGGTTTTTTGAGACAGGGTCTCACTCTGTAAGCCCTGGCCTGCCTGAAACTTGCTGTGTAGACCACCAGGCTGGCCTTGAACTCAAAGGCCTGTCTCTGTCTTCCAAATGCTGGGACTAAAGGCGTATACCACCACACACAGCTCTATTTTGGAGTTCTTAAATCCAGTCCTTACACTTTTGTGACAAACACTTGTCATCACTGAGGCATCTTCTGAGCCCATAAAGGTGTAGGCCACCATGCCTGGCAAAGACTTTTTTTTAACTGATTAAAATTGCATTTGCAAATCAGATTAGGCAATGAATGTTAGTAATTGTTACAGCACTGTAAATCTGTTTAAGTAAAATGGGCTGGAGAGATGATTCAGCGGTCGGTTAAGAGCACTGACTGTTTTTCCAGAAGACCTGGGCTCTAATCCCAGCATCCATATTGGTGGCTAACAATTGTCACTCCAGCTCCAGGAGATCTGACCGAGGGCATTACACAATAGGGGTGCTCCCACTACTTGCAAGCAATACACTCACATAAAAAATAATAAATAATGGAAAAAAGAAAACAAAAATTACAGCCAGGCATGGTTATGCACACCTGTGATCTGGAGCAGTGAAGAGAAGGGTCAGGAGTTCAAAGCCCAGTTTTTCTTTTCAGAACTCTGTAGTCCAAATAAGGTTGTTTTGAGAAATGAAGATGAGATTCTTTACTAGACTGTAGCGTACAGTCTTAGAAAGTGTAGTAAGACTTACGGCCCTTTTGCTTCTGTCTCCTGACATAAGTCTTAATTCTCTGTTGACTATAGACTCGAATTGCAGATTGGCGGGAAGGGGCTCTTAATGGAAATTACCTAAAACGAAAACTTCAGGATGCTGCAGAGCAACTAAAACAGTATGAAATAAACGCCACTCCTAAAGGCTGGTCCTGCCACTGGGACAGGTACGCATCTTCTCCCCTTTTCACCTTTCACCTTTGACATCTCAGACATGATTTGTGATGACCACCACCTGACGACATGGCGGCCTGTCTGGAGACTGGGAGCAGCTTCAGTAGCAGTGCTGGGCAGGCAAAGCACTGCAAAAGAGTCTGGCCAGCCACACATTGGAGAAACAGAAAGCAATGTTTAAAAGTGTTCCATGTAACGGATTTTTTCCCAAGATTGGACAAAGCCGGTTTTTACTCTCCAGAGTGTTGCACGGAGTAGGGCGGGCTTGGGGGTTAAGCGCATGCGAGAGCTCTGTGCGCTTTACAGGACCTCTGGAAGCAACTACTCCTGATTAACCTCGGTGAAGTTAAGGAAACTTCGTGGCTGAAGATGTGAATGAAGAACAAGATTACTATCCTCTGCCAGCAGGTCAGATGAAAACATTTCTTTTTATATTTGGCTTTTCTTGATTTTTTTTTTTTTCGTTATTTGAAATCTTTGCTCTTTTATTTTTCAGCTCCCAGATCCTCTCCCTCTCTTTAGCTTTCACTGTGTTTGATATCAAGAATATGAAATGTGATTCCACGGTCCAAGAGGGGAAGAGTCACCTTTCACTTCGTTTGTTCTCTTCTTTGGAAGGGAAATTAATGTTCTAGGCGATTGAGTCCCTTCATTAGTGAAACTTGCAACCCTGTTATGCATTGGCAAAAAAAGAAAAGAGAAGAAAAAACTGATTTCTAAGTCATCGGTTGGAGAGGGCTAAGGGCTGTGTTCACAGAGCTGCTGGCAGTGCAAATAGCTTTGAATTATCCTGGGTTCTCCATCCTCAATTGTCAAAGCTCTTTGTTGCCTTTGTGAATAGCAGTCCGTAAGAAGAGGTTCGTCCCTGTGAGAGCAGACTGCTGTCCTGGGACAGGACCGAATGTAAGTGTCTCTGTAGGAGAACAGATTTTAAAACATGTGTTTTCTTTCTTGTAATTTAGGGATCATAGACGATATTTCTATGTAAACGAACAGTCGGGCGAGTCTCAATGGGAATTCCCAGATGGTGAGGAGGAGGAAGAAGAAAGCCAAGCCCAAGAAAGTAGAGATGAGACTCTTCCTAAACCGACCATCAAAGACAAAACTGGCACTGATTCAAATTCTACAGAGTCCTCTGAGAATTCTACAGGTAGGACAGTTTATTGTATATGGGTTGAGCAATGATTTTAGAGAAAAGGACAATAATTTTTATTACAGAACAGTTTATAATAGTAACTCATTGAAAAAGTCCAACTTAAACTAAGAAAAATGCTTGAGTTATGCTGAAAAGAATAAGCTGAGTGACTGTGTACTATAAGAATAAAAGATGTACTACTATATTTTGATCTCCAAAGAATTCATGTATTGAATATTACATGGTCCTCTATAAATAAAAATTTGCACTAAATTAAAAAGTAGAAGATACCGTTCTATCATGTCACAGAGAAAAAAGAAAGCTTTGATCTACAAAAACAAAAATGGGAGGAGGGGCATGGTAGTCCATGCCTTTAGTCCTAGCACACAGAGGCAGAAGCAGGCAAATCTCTGAGATCAAGGCCCACTGGGGTTATAGGCAGACCCTGTCTCAAAAAAACCAAAATAATAAAAACAGAATTGGTCATGAAAGGGACAAGATGGTTGATTTCTGAGTATTTGTAGTGAAAATGAGGATTGTTCATTTTATTGAATGCTTAATCTATTGATACTGCGGACTCATCTCAATTTCACTAGTCTCAGTATTGTTGGTACAAATCAAAATGATAAAGTCTCTGAAATGCCTACTGTTGTAGTTTGAGAGGAGCAAAATTATCCTTGAAAATTGCCAATATTTTTATATAATATGATTGAAAGTAGGGGGCAAGGCCAGAGATAAACCTCAGATCTCCTTCCTCCAGAGCCATCCATCTTGTTCTTGACAGACTTTCTGGATCTCCTACCAGCTCCTTAATTAGGTTATGCAGACCTAGCCCCTGAGGTCCAGTAATCTACCACACCTGGCTTTTTTTTTTTTTTTTTGAGACAGGGTCATAGGCCCAGCTGTCCTGGACTCACTGTATAGAACAGGCTGGCCTCAGTGTACCGCCATACCCAGCCTTTGTTTAAAATATGGATGCTGGGATTTGGGGATTGAACTCATGTCATCATGTTTGTACCACAAGCACTTTCCTGACTGAGCCATCTCCCCAGCCTTTTATTTATTTTTAAATGAATAGGTTTTCATAGCACCTCAGTTATTTCTAAGATCTAATTAACTGTTCAGAAGAATTATATATTATTTGCTGCTTTATAAAATAAAATGCTTTTTTTGCTAAGCCTTATTTTCTCCTTCCCTGTGCCTGTCCTTCCTTCCAATTTTTTTAGTGATACTAAGATTTGAAGCCAGAATTTTCACCCACATCCCCAGCTTGTTTCTGATATAGGGCTGTCCTTAAACATGTGATCCTCCTCCTTCAATGTCCCAAATACTAGGATTACAGGCACATTCTACTGAGAGTACTATGGCAAGACCCTGTCTCAGAAAACCAGGTTACTCTTTGTTAAAGTGACATATTAAGGCAAGAGATAAGTGATTTCTAAATAACTAGATCTCTGAAGATAGTAAGAGGATTTTTGGTTGGCTTTTTTTTTTTTTTTTTTTTTTTCTGGAAATTCAAGGCCAGCCTGGTCTATATAGAATGACCATCCAGAGCTACATTTTGAGACTGTCTCCCCCCAAAAAGAAGCCTATCTTTCCCTCTTCAGAGATCTAGCTATATAGAAGTCACTCCAGTCTCTTGTCACTTTACTAATAGCTACCTGATTTTTTGACTTAGCAAAAAATGTATTTTGTTTTATAAAACAGCAAATAATTTTGCTCTTTACTCCTGTGTCATGGAAGTTTATGACATAAGGTATAAAGAATCAATTTCTTTTGTCTTCTGCCTACCGAAGTGCATAGTGGTTTATGTCTGTAATCTCCGCTCTCAAGGGGCAGAAGCAGGCAGATTAGGAGTTCGAGGCCAGCCTAATGGGTAATTCTCCCCTGCCCTCCCACCTCCCTAAAAAAGAGCTTTGTTTCTTGTACGCAGCAAGAAATTTATAGTAACGTACCAAATGAAACTGGTTATGTACCATATGATTTTGTTCATTAAGTAGTGTAGATAATATCACAATACCTAAAATTAAGGCACTGACTTTATCAGTAATTTTAGAACATAGTAAAACTACTTTTACTCTGTATCATGTCTCAGAAGTCTATTTGCTCAAATTATAGGGAATTCTACTACTTTTTTCATGGAGACATTTCTTTTATATACTTTGCTTCTCTTATTAGCATTTATAAATGTGTTAGGATAGATGGTTGTTTTTCCTTTGCTTGTCAGTAGTGAGTGAACCAAGGCTTGACCTCAGTAGATGATTCAATTCTTTTCTGGCTTTTTTTGTTTTTAATTTGACAGGGTCTCCCTGTAGCCCCAGCTAACCTGGAACTCACTGTGTAGACCAAGCTGACCTTGATCTCACAGTAATCCTACCTGCCTCTGCTTCTCAAATGCTAAGATTTAAAGACGGATCCCAGGCTGGTCTCATACTTCTTGTATAGCCAAGGAAAGGATTATCTCAATCTCCTAATCCTCTTGTCTTCATCTCCCAGATGCTGAAATTCCAGATACATACCACCATGCCCAACAATGTAACCAATGTCCCTTCCTCATACATTAGAAAATATAATGCTGTACAATACTGCACTATATCCATAAGTGTTTAATGAACACTAACATTAAGCATTAAGGTATTTTCGCCCATTGTTTATGACAGCCACAGTTGGTGCTATCTGATAAAAGATAGATTTTGAGCCATTCTTACCTAATTACAACAAAGTAAGTTGAGCTAGTATGAGGAAACCATTGATAAAAGTGACTTTTACATTCTCAAGCTCCTCTTACTGAGAGCCCCTGGACATCATTAACATAATTTTAAAGTCTAAATTTTACACCATAGCCAATGAAATTTAAAAGTAATCTTGTTTCCTTCTAAGCTTATAAAGATATATAAAGTGGGGAGTGGAGAGGTGCCTAGTTTGCTGCTGTTGAAGAGGACCCGAGTTCAGTTCATAGCACCCACACCAGGTGGTTCACACCACCTCTAACTCTAGCTTCAAGGGTTCTTATGCACTCTTCTTGCCTCTACTAGTACCTTCATGCAAGGTGCAGGTGCATGTACATATACTTAGGCACACACATAATACATATATATGTTCTTTGTTGGCACAGTAGTGACTAAAGCCATCTTTTGTTGTTTTGTTGTTGTTGTTAAATGTTTTCTTTTTTATTGTTTTTGTTTTTTTGTCCTTTTTGAGACAGGGTCTCCCTGTAACCCTAGCTGGCCTGGAACTCACAGAGATCTTCCTGCTTCTGCCTCCCAAGTGCTGGGATTAAAGTCGTGCACTGCCATATGCCTGGCTAAAGCCATCTTTTATAAAAGAAAAATGAGGCCAGTGAAATGCCTCCATAGGTGAAGGTGCAAGTGCAAGACACCTAGGGACAGAAGATTTTGAATGAAAGCTTTGTATCCTCACAATATTCTATCTTTAAGCTTATGGTTTTAAAATCTTTAGGCAGGACAGGCATGTTTGGTACACAGTCCTAGCACTAGAGAGGCAGGGGCAAGTGAATCTCGAGTTTGAGGCCAGCCAGGGCTACATAGTGAGACCTTGTCTCAAAACAAAAAATCTTTTAGCACATAAAAACTGTTGCTTGTATTTTAGTTTTCCAGTGTATTAAGATTTAAATGGTCTCAAATACCAAAAATACTGTTTAATTTACAAATAAGTAGAAGCATGATTGTAATGTGTGGTGCTCAAACTAGGTTTTTTGTTTTGCAGGAGGTTTGAGTTTTTACTTAAAGATATTTTTATTTTATGTGTATGATTGTTTTTGCCTACTCATATATAAGCATACCATGTTTGTGCATACTAAAGAGGCTAGAAAGAAGAGGGATTTGGAATAAGAGTGATATACGGTTGTTAGCAACCTTGTGGGAGCTGGGAACCTGAGTCTTTTGCAAACCTGGATCTTTTGTAGGTGCTCTTAACTACTGAGCCATTATCTCCAGCCCCAACTTTAAAAAAAAAAAATTTCTTTTTATTATTTATATGTGTGTCCTTGAGTGTATACACATGTGCAGTACCTGTAGTGGCCAAAAGAAGACCACAGATCCCTTGGAGCTTCAATTACAGGCATTTGTAAGCCACTTGATGTGGGTGCTGGGATCTGAGCCCTGGCCCTCACTATAAGAACAATAGGTGCTTTGACTACTGAGCCATGTCTCCAGCCCCATCATTTTTAGCTTTTTTTTTTATATGTTTATGTTTACGGGGGTTATGCCTGTATGTGTGTAAGTGCACCCATGATGTGCAGTGCCTGCAGAGGACTGACAAAGATGTCTAGTCCACTGGAGCTGGAGTTAATGGACCGTTGTTAGCCACCATATAGGTGCTAGGATTCAAACCCAGGTTCTCTGCAAGAGCAGCCAGTGTTCTTAATCACTGAGCCATTTCTCCAGCCCCTGTTTTTGGCTTTTTAAAAACAATTTTAAAAAATATTTATTATTTTTATGTGTGCAGATGTTATGTCTGCATGTTTATAAGTGTGCCTGTATTGTGCAGTACACACAGAGGTCAGAAGAGGGCTTCAGGTTCTCCCAGATTTGAATTTAACAAATGATTGATTGTTAGCCACCACATGTGTGCTGGGAATTGAACTTGGGTCCTTTGCAAGAGCAACCGGTGCTCTTAACTGCTGAGCCATCTCTCTAGCCTCCTATTTTTAGCTTTTTGAGACAGAGACTCACTGTGTATTTTAGGCAGGCCTTGCACTACTCCTTAAGGCCGTGCTGGCTCAGATTCAGAATCCTGCTTTAGCGTTTCAGATGTTAGGATTACTGACTTATGCCATCAGGCCAACTAAAGTAGCATTTTATTTTATTTTAAACTCTGTGTTTAAGCTAAAAAAACAAATTAACAGTGTTTGAGAACACAAACTTTTGTGTTTTTAGTAAACTTAATAGTTTGATATTCAAGAATTCTAAAAATATTTGTCGCTAAATTTATCAAGCCTAGGGTTCTGTATAAATGTGTGTTTTCTTTGTATTGTGTTATATATTTTTAGAAATAGAGTCAGATGTATCCCAGGCTAGCCTAGAACTTGCTGTGTAATCAAGGTTGACTTAGAATTCATAATCTTGCCTCTACCTCATAAGTACTGGACAGGAATCATAGGTATTTGCTACCATGCCTGGTTTTATGCAGTGGGATAGAACTTGGGGCTCCTTGTATGCTAGACATGCACACTACCAACTGAGCCACATCCCCTGCTTCTTTCAATGTAATTTAATCCCATAATATTTAATTACACAAGGTTTAATTAATGCTGATTGGTTTTACTGGAGTCATAGACCACATTATTAACCTTAGCCTGTTGTGTTCCCTTGAAGTCCTCTGTATAGCAGCATGCCATCATCATAAATGTGCTGTTACCGCATGAGACTTGTAGATAAGAAACTTGCAGTATCAGGGTGTGGTGGCCCACCCTAAGTGGCCATATACCTGTGAGGCAGAGCATTTTGAGTTCATGACCAGCCTGGTCTATATAGTGAGATCTGTCTGCAGAAACAAGAGAGAGAGAGAAAGACCAGTGTTACCATAGTGTATGTTATATCTCATTTAGTAGGAGAAAGTTTAATCTTTAATAATTTGCAATTTTTTTGCTTTAGGCCTTAGTTGTGATGAAATCTTGATGTACTGTTATATAACGTGGGCTTTTTAGCTGTACCCATATTTGGGGAGGGGTCAAGTTAGTCTATTTTTCTGAAGTCTTAGCTTTTTCTCTGAAAAAAATTAATATTTGAATTCTTTTAGCTGGAAAACTGCATTCATATTTTCTATTTTCACTACCTTTTTTTGTCAATAAGGCATGTCTCTTATAAAAATAGTGTGAATTATCTATCTCCTTAATATCCTGTGTGTGTGTGAGAGTTTATTGCCTGCATGTATGTAAGTACACCTTGTGTCATGCAATGCCTGTGTAGAAGAGGGCTTTGAATCCTGGAACTATAGTTACAGATACTTGTTAGCTACCATGTGGGTGCTGGGAATTGAACTTGGGTTCTCTGCAAGAACAGCCAGTGCTCTTAACCACTGAGCCATCTCTCCAGTCCCCTTCTTAACATCTTATATATCATTTGTTCCACTTAAAAAGCTACTCTAAAAGCCAGGTGGCCTTCGGTTATTTGGGTTTTACCTTCTCAGATGTCAGTTATAAATGGCTATTTGACCTAGAGTTTTTCTTTATGGAGCCCTTATTTTGACCATGAATTTTGACAGGTGGCTGCATCTGAATATTTACTCCATCAGAAATGAGATCTTAGATTCTAAAGTTGTTAAACATCCATTTTACTGGGGCTTCTTAGAATAGAGCTGGAAAGAACTAGACTAGGAATCAGACCCAGTCTCTTGCTTGGCCACGTAAGAGTTGCATGATCCCAAGATCAATCAGTTCCCACCTGGGTTTCATTACCTTTAAAATGAGGAAGTTGAACTAGATAATTTCTCATGTTTCTTCTACTCCTGAATTCTATGATTTTTAGGGAGAAAATCCCCTCAACATTCCTGGGATATATATCTAATAGTCCCATATATTGTGAAACGTCCCTATTGACGATAAAGAGGGATGGGGAAGGCCACAAGTAAGTATATCCTCCTATTTTCTCTAATCTTTGAAAAGCTTTTCCCAGCAAAGAAACTGAAACGTCCAGTGGTGGCTTTCGAGAAATTTGAGAAAAGGTGGTTCTATAGCAGGCTGCAGTTTCAAATCCTCTACATCTTTAAACATACTTTTTGAAAATCTCAATAACTATTTACTTTGATTTTTTTTTTTCTTCTTAAAGTTTCTCATCACAGAGCTAAAAATTACCCTCCCTTTCTGTTTGTGTGATTTTAAGCAAATGTAATCTGCACAGACATGATTAGGGTTCACAGTGACAACTTGCAAATACATTTTAAAAACTAGTAACCCAGGTTAATCAAAATGAGTATAACTTGTGTTTTTAATGGGTTTTCACTGTAGCATCCTACTTGTTTAACTAGCTTGCTAAAAAAAAACACTTGGAATTGGTATTACAGATGTCCATGATTCACTTAACCTCATCACTTTTGAAACAAAACAAAAAAGAACCCAAAGAATTACCTTCTAGTATGGCTAAATAAATGTTTGATATAAAAAATTCCAGAGGCTGGAGAGATGGCTCAGCTGTTAAGAGCAAATGCTGCTTTCACAGAGGACCTGAGTTCAGTTAACAGTACCAACATTGGGCAGGTCACACCCACTATAATTCCAGATCCAGAGGATCGATTGGGTTCTTGTGGACTGTGAAGGCACCTGCACACACATGCACATACTTAGACACACATACATACACATAATTGAAAATAATATTGGTCTTTTAAAGAATTCTAAAGTACAGATTTGGATGACCATATTTCTCATCATGTTATGTAATATTCTTATCCGTAAGTCTGGACTCAGGTTAAGATGATATAGCTAGGAAAAGTTCAGGGATCATAAGTTAGCCTTTCAATGGCAGTCATTTCTGAACTAGGCTATTCAGTGTTCCAGTGACATCAGTGTAGAGTAGGTGCCTATTGGAGAGCTAAATAGTCCCTGCTGTTTGACACCACTGTGTACACGTGTCCTAAGTTGATAATGATGTCTGTTCTACTGGTCAAATGAATATTAACTGCGAAGTTTTGCCTGGCTTTTCCCTGACTACTATCTGTTTCCATAGGTTCTCTTTGTAAAGAATCATTTTCTGGTCAAGTTTCTTCCTCGTCACTCATGCCACTTACTCCATTCTGGACCCTCCTTCAGTCAAATGTACCTGTGCTTCAACCTCCATTACCTCTGGAAATGCCACCACCCCCACCTCCACCTCCAGAATCTCCCCCTCCTCCTCCTCCGCCTCCTCCCCCACCTCCTCCTTTAGAAGATGGTGAGATTCAGGAGGTAGAAATGGAGGATGAGGGAAGTGAGGAGCCTCCTGCCCCAGGAACAGAAGAGGATACTCTTTTGAAACCTTCAACACAGATCACAGTTGTAACTAGCCAGGTACTGATGCTCTTGGCATTCTGATGGTGATGGGCACTGGAGTACGGTGAATATCATGTTTTGCTAGGTCTTCAGCTACTGACTAGAATGCTTATGTTTCAGAGTTCAGTTGATTCTACCACTGCTAGTCCTCCTTCCACTAAGGCAGTGAAGAGAAAGGCTGCAGAAATGAGCACTGCGGTGGTTCAGAGATCGGCGACCATAGGTAGTTCTCCAGTTCTCTACAGCCAGTCAACTATAGCTGCAGGTAAGTACCATGATTAGGGTTTTTCTCAGTATATGGTTTCTGTTTCTAGCCTTAGATGAGGCATTTGATTGCGAATGCTGTTTATATATATTTCTTCGAGTTGCTAAAAACTGCCCTTAAAATTTTTCATGTATTCTTATTCTTATAAGATTGTTCTCTGTACATTTACATATACCAGTGGTTTTGATGATTAAATAAATAAAACATGTGATTTCTTTTCCCTTGCTTCTGGTCTTGTTATAGTGGCCTTTTTATAGCATTTTGTTCCCTGTGTTAGGTCACCAAGCAACAGGGATTGTGCACCAGGCTGTGGCGATTGGACATCCAGCAGTATCAGTTAGCCATCCAGCAGCAGGAATGGGTCATCAAGCCAGAGGAATGAGCCTACAGTCAAATTACCTTGGACTAGCAGCTACACCTACAATTATGAGTTATGCTGAGTGTTCTGTCCCAATTGGAGTGACTACTCCAGCATTGCAGCCAGTTCAGGCACGAGGAACTATGCCATCCACTGCCGTTATAGAGCCACCTCCACCTCCACCCCCTCCACCTACACCACCACCACCACCACCAGTTCCCAAAGTGCCACCACCAGAGAAGACGAGAAAAGGAAAAAAAGATAAGGTGAGTCTTTTCAAAGCTTTTTGGTATTAAATTTGGTGAGGTGGTTAGGGATGTAGCTAGTGATAGACCACTTGTCTAGCATGTGCAACGCCCTAGATTCTAACCCTAGTACCCAAAGTTTTTATTTTTCAATTTTAGTTTTACTAGGTTTTTTGCCTGTATGGAAGTAAGTGCATTATATGCATGTGTATAATGCACACAGACCAGAAGAGGGTGTTGGATCCCCTAGAGTTACAGATGGTTGTTAATCTCCATGTGGGTGCTGGGAATTGAACCCCTGTTCTCTGTAAGAATAGTCAGTACTCTTAATCACCGAGCCATCTCTCCAGTCCCTAATTTGAGAATATTTAAATATATTCATAATGTGGTACAGCTACCACTTTTGTTTAATTCCAAAATGTTTTTATGTCCTCAAAAAAATGCTTTGTAGCCATTAGGCAGTCTTTCCCCCTTTTGCCTTTCTGCATCCTCTGTTTTTTGCTCTGGATCCTTTGCCTATTCTGGTTAGTTCATTTAAACGGAGTCATGCGATTTGTATCTGGCACCCCTTGCTTAGCATATTTATAAGGTTCAAGCATATACCATATGTTAGTAGTTAATTCCTTATGTCTGGCTAACATTGCATTGTCTATGTCTACTTCAGTTTATCCACTCATTATTTGGTAGGCATTTGGTTTATTCATATGTACCATTTCACTCACTGTTAGGAATAGTGCCTGTCAGCATTTATGTGTGAGTTTTGAGTACCTGGATTTAATCCTTTGGGGTATTTACTAATATTTTCCTTCCTCCCTTCCCTCCCTACTCTGCCTGGCTGGCCTTGAACTCACAGAGATCCTCCTACCTCTGCCTCACCAGTGCTGGGGTTGCAGGCATGTGCCACCACACCCAGCTGGCACTCTATTTTTTTTAAGATTTATATCTGTGAACATTTTGCCTGCATGAATGTATGTGCATACCTGGTGCCCTCCAAAGCCAGAAGAGGGCATATATAGTATCAGACAGGGAGTCGCATTAATATACAGTGATTCCAAATGTTGGGCTTTTTTCTCAGGCTTTTTGGAGAGCTTATTCAAGAGATCTATACTGTGTGTCAGGTGCTGCTTTGGGGGACTTTGGAATTCATAAATGAATCAGACAAAATCTCTGCCTTTATTATATATCCCTTATGGTAGGAGTATGGGTGGGTTGGGGAAACAGACAAATGTATGGTGCTTTTAAAAGGGTAAGGGCACAAAAAGTGGTCTTTGGAAGATGGTAATTCACATGGGGCACTTATTAAACAGAAGGCCTCTGTGCTAGTGTAGCAGTGACCAGAAGAGCAGGCTGTATTGGGTACATTAAGTACATGTTTATAGACAATTAAAGTAAAGTTTATAGAGAATTAAAGTAAGCAAAGGAAAAAAAATCTTGTCAGTTTATGCTGTGCTAAGTATTGAAACTAGGGCCTTTACTTGCTAGACAAATTTTACCATAGAGTTTTATCTCTCCTTTATTTTCTATTTATTAATTGATCTTCCTCTTTCAGAAATTAGGTTTTTGTTTTTTCAGCTGTTTTTTTTTTTTTTATGTGTTGTGTTTTGCCGGCATCAAGTATACCCATGTCATTCATTGTCCATGGAAGTAAGAAGAGGGTGTCGGATCCCCTGCAACTGAGTTAGGACAGTTGTTTAGCCACCATATGGGTACTGGGAACCCAACCCGGGTCCTCTGCAAGAGCAGCAATTGCTCTTAAGCGCTGAGCCATGTCTCTAGCCCTTTTCAGCTATCTGTATCACTTGAGGAGATAGAGACAACAGTTCTGAGTTCCGCAGAACAGGAAGGGTAAGGGGCTTAGAGTGTTTGGAGCTCAGGGGAAGAGTTCTTGCTTAGCTTATATAAGGCCCTGGATTCAATCTCCAGTCCTGGGGGCCAGGGAAGAGAATTAGTGAGAAGGCTAAGGTGAGTTTTTCTGGCTAGGTCTAATAGTACATTTATTCCTTAGCCTTAGGAAAAGATCTTGATCCTCAGTGTAAAGGTCCCATGTCTTTATTTTATGTATTACATTCCACTGATGGCTAACCTTTGTTATAGACAAAGAAAAGTAAAACCAAAATGCCATCTTTGGTAAAGAAATGGCAGAGTATCCAGCGGGAGTTAGATGAGGAAGATAATTCAAGTTCCAGTGAAGAAGACCGGGAATCCACTGCACAGAAGCGAATTGAGGAATGGAAACAGCAACAGCTCGTCAGGTAAAGGAGCACAGTCAGAGACTGCGGGGGGCCGGTGGCTGCGTGGTCTTAGAATAGTCATATTCTGTGTATATATATATATATATATATATACAGAGAGAGAGAGAGAGGAGAGAGAGAGTCTCCCTGTAGCCCCACTGGCCTGGAACTCAGAGATCTGCCTGCCTCTGCCCCCCCCAAATGCTGGGATTGAAGGTGTGCACCATGACACCTGGTAGAACAGTCAGATTCGTAAAATCACAGCCCATGGTGGGGAATACTTGCAGGGAAACTTGAAATATTTTCCTGAATGGACATGATATGATTTTCATTTTCCGTTAGAGGTTTCTGTTTGGTAGACATGAACAGGTTTTCTTTGCAGTGAAATGATGATATGTGTGTTTCACAGTGGCATGGCAGAGAGGAATGCTAATTTTGAAGCCCTTCCTGAGGATTGGAGAGCAAGACTGAAGAGAAGGAAAATGGCTCCAAACACATAGTTTTAAATTAGAAAAAGGTTTTTTGTTTTGTGTTCAGAGTCTTAACCAGTTTTAAACTGTTGTCAAATGAACTGTAAATGTTACAGGGAAGAGCATATACATTTCCTGGGCAAGAATATGTGCATACAAGTTTGTCCATTTAAGAAATGTCATTTTTTGTTTGTTTGTTTGCTGAAGATGAGGTGATTGGAATTGCTTTGACCTGGCTGCCTTATTCTCACATTGGCAAACTTAGCATGTTAGGTATCAATCAGCCTTGAGGAACACATGACTCATGAGCATGAACCCTCTGAATAAGACTTGCTGGCAAAGCCAGAGGACTTCCCGCCCAGGGGAGGCTTGTTTAGTTCCTAATGTGGCACTCTTTTGTTGACTTCTGCTCCAGAACAAGTGCAATTAAGAAGGCAGCTTTGTATCCTACCTTGCTTGACCATCAGGATCTCGTTCTGGCCTCTTCCTCTAGACTGCTGCCCCTGAGGTGTTGAGATCTGTCAAGTGTTGTGGTCTGTGCTGATTGCCACACTTTAAAGCAGTTCTCCGAAGTCCTAGAAGAGTCGTTTGGTACACTGGGTGGCATATTTAAGTACAGGCAGGAGTAGCAGCAGCAGGAGTTCAGATCCTTGATTTTGAGAAATCCCCCCATTTGGGGCAGTGTGTCTGATGAGCCATTCTGTGCACTGTGTCTGCATTGTCTTTATCCTCTTCCAGAACTCATCTTCTGAATGTGAAGGGATTCTCGATAAAATTCCAGTATTTAAGAAGCAGTTCACTCTTGTGTACTTTATATTGTATCACAATCAGGAAAAGTCACTTTAAACTGAAGAAAAGGCAAATTGTGTTTTAAAGCTGTTTGTATTTCTCCAGTTTCTGACCTTGTAAATTTGTATATATGCACTAATAAAGCTTTTTATACTTCTGATTGGATATCCTTTTGCTCTTCTAAGCTTGTTATTCCAGTTATATGACCAGAACTTATAAATGCCAGTTCTTAATGGTTCTTTCTAATCAAATATGGATTGAGGCATCATGCACTGACATTCAAAAATATCCAGGGAAAAGCATCAGGATCTTGGCAGTTTAGGGAATCAACTCTCTAGCTCAAGATGGCACTATGTGTGACTAATAGAAGCTGATATTTGACCTACTAGAAATGATTTAATGTGCTTAACATTTTGGTGACAAGGTGCTTTATGAGCTTTTTTTTTTTAATGCAAAGCTGATTATTGAGTATAATCACATAGTTAACCAAAGACAATAGTTTAGATATTCCAGTGTATTCCTTTATGCATACAGTTAAATTTATTACCTGTCCAGTGCCATGTTAGTGTGTTAGATTTTCTTTGCTAATATTGAGGTGCATATTTTGTACAAAAAAATTGTT
Organism: Eospalax fontanierii; assembly: GCA_035773235.1. NCBI lineage: Eukaryota > Metazoa > Chordata > Mammalia > Rodentia > Spalacidae > Eospalax > Eospalax fontanierii. Next base: position 18,128,831 of record CM069526.1, read on the forward strand.
TTGTTACTTGAATAGAGTGCATTTCTGCCAATAAAGGTTATCAAGTAGCTTTTGTCTTAACTACCTACTTTTTCTAGACTTGCAGAAATTGCTAGAGCACACCCGTGCCACCACTGTCCTACAGCAGGGCATTTAGGAAATCTGCCTTACTAGGTCATGTGTAGTTGGAGTGGTTTGTTTGCGTTTGTTTCTAAGTAGTTTTGCTACTTAGAAAGGTCATTTTTCCATTCTAGCTGTAGGGTAGAGAGAATAAAAAGTCCAAATGTTCGGTCGCCAGTGGAGATCAGCATGAAGTTAGGGCAGGATACTTCCCATTCTAGTTCACCCAGCTGGCCTGTCACTGCAGTTTAATGAGGGATTCTGACTCAAGCTTTCATGAGAAGATGCATTCTTTAAAATAGAATGTCTTGGGCCTGGTGTAGTGTAGCACACAACTTTAATTCCAGCATTTGGGAGGCAGAAGTAGGTAGTTCTCTGAGAGTGAGGCCAGCCAGATTTACATAGCAAGTACTAGGGCTACAGGCAGACCCTGTTTCTAAAAGCACATGGGCTAGAGAGATGGCTCAGTGGTTAAGAGCACAGGTTGCCTTTGCAGATGGCTCAGTGGTTAAGAGCACAGGTTGCCTCTGCAGATGGCTCAGTGGTTAAGAGCACAGGTTGCCTTTGCAGATGGCTCAGTGGTTAAGAGCACAGGTTGCCTCTGCAGTACCACCAGGTAACTAACAGCTGTAATTTCAGTTCCAGGGGAATTCAGTGTCCTCTTCTGACTTGCGGGCATTGCACTAAACGAGTGCACTTACATCTGGGAAATACACTCATACACATGAGAAAAAAGAAACCTATTTCGAGCCAGTTCAGCCTGAGCAAAAGGCAGGGTGGTTAAACTAAACCGATGGGAGAAGAGATGATGGAGAAAGCGATTCCTCTCACCAAGACAGTCCTCTCTTCCTTTGCGAGTGTATCTGTTTTTAAGCTGGCTTGGGTGCGCTTGCACTAGGTTCGCTCAAATACCATGAAGGCTACCAGCACTGTACTCATCTATTTCGGTTCCCAGATTTGGGCTGTAAAATTTGAAAATAATGAATAAGGACCGAGAGAGAGGGCTCAGCAGTTAAAAGGACCTAGGATGGTTCCCAGCGCCAGTTCTAGGGGATCTACGCCCTCTTTTGGCCTTCATGGGTATTGCATTCATCCGGTACACTTACATGCAGGCAGAACACCTGCACACATAAAAATCAAGACAAAAAAAATATGAATGAATCGTTGCTGGCTGAAACACCAGTCGCCTGGCACCACCGTGTTTCCCGCTGGGACAGGCAGGCGGCTCCGCCCTCCCGCTTCCGGCTCGCGGTTGCTAGGCTCTCAAGGTCCGCGCAGGCAGCCGCGGCAGGCGGGCCGGCGGGCGAGGTGGGGTGGGCCGGCGGGCGGGCAGGCGGACCGGTGAGCCGAGGCGCTCCGGGAGATCGGGTTCGGGGTTCGCGGCCAGCCTCGGCCTGGGACGGCAGTCGGACGGGGTGGTCCGGGATGGGTGGGACCGGGGCTGTAGAGCGCGGGGCAGCGGGCTGAGGAAACCTCCGCCCTCGGGCGGCTCGGGGAGCTGAGAACCGGAAGTTTCCAGGGCCCTCACTCGCCGCGACCCCTGACCTCTCCTTTCAACTGCTCCGAGGCGCCCCGCCGCGTGCCCCGACCCGGTTCCTGTGACTTCTCCGTGGCGTCCTGGGGTCGGCACCTCTCCTCAGCGAAAGTGAACGATGGGGCCAGTGAGGGTCCCGGGGCGTCGAGAAGAGCGGGCGGCCGGACGCGCGCTCCTCCCGGGCTCCCCAGGTGCGTGTGCAGGACGCCCGCTGGTCCCGGCGGGTCCTGGTGGGAGCGGCGAGCAGGCTCTCCCGAAGTCGGGTGTGTGGGAAGGGCCGGGGCTCAGCTCTTGTGCCTGTTTCTTTCTCTTTTCCCTTTTGGAAATTAGGCAGAGATTGCAGCTGGGCGCGGTGCCACTGACTGCCCAGCACACTATGCAGTAGTAACATGTTCCCGGCGTTGGAAACGGAGCTGAAACAGGAGGTCGGTACACACCCCTCCCCAGAGCTCCAAAGAAACCCCATCCTGGGGCAGAAGATATATTCTGCCGGCATCTTTGCCCAGCTGGAGGTTTGTTTATGTGTTTTGATTGTCTTTGTTTTGTTATGTGTTTTGGGGGTTGAGACAGTCCTTTCCCAACTGGAGGTGTGTTTTGTGGGTTTTTTTCGGCGGGGCGGGGCGGGGGGGCGGGTGTGTGTGTGAAAGTCTTCCTGGAACTTGAGATAATCCTCCTACCTCCAGTTTCCAGGTGCTGAGATTACTGGTGTGGGCCACCACACCTGCTCCAGCTAGAGATCATGATCAGCCACAAGATGGAATAATTCGAATGAATTTTACTTGATTTGTTACTATGTCCTATGCAACAGTTCTTGGTTAGCGAGATGGCACAGTGCGTAAGAGCACTTGCTACTTTTTAAGGAGGAACTCACTTACAGTCATCTCTAACTCCAGTTCCAGGGGAGCTGACGCCCTCTTCTGGCTTCCATGGGCACCAGGCATGCATGCGGTGTACATACATATATGCAGAATAACATTCATTTGCTTAAAATAAAAACAAATTCTAGGGGGCTGGAGAGATGGCTCAGCAACACTGGCTGCACTTCCTGAAGACCCAGGTTTGGTTCTTAGCACCCACATAGCAGCCAGTTCCAGGGGATCCCAACGCCCTCTTCTGACCCCCTCAAGCACTTGCAAACATGCAGGCAGTACATTCATATACATAAAAATAATATTTTTTAAATTCTTAAAAAAAAAATTAAGTGTCATTCAAAACAACTGCCCTCACTACTGAAAACACCTTTCCTTTCCCAGACTCTTCCTGATCCTTATGAGGATTTTATGCACCATCACCTCCAGTATTATGGATACTTTAAAGGTAATACTGTGTTCCTTTCCAAGGTCACCTTCTCTGGTTCCCCACCTTGAGTTGTTGCATTAACTGTAAGAGTTGTGTTTGGATAAACTCATAAATAATTTTCTAGTCCATTAGTTGAAGTGCTTCCTGTCTCCTCTTTCAAGTGACAGACTCACTATATACAGAAGTTTTAAAGTGTTCTAGACTCTATCTCGTCAGTCTCTTTTTCCATCCGTGCACCAATAACTGCCAACACTGAATTATTGTATGACATTAAAATATTCTTTTTAAAATATTATTCTTACTATCTAGCCCAGCTTTTCTGGAACTCGTTATCTTACTGCTGCAGCCTCTTTAGTGCTGGGATTGCAGTCCTGAAGCATACGCAGCCTTGAAAATAATAATCGTGACATCTGGAAAAGCATTTTCTTTCACCCCGTTCTTCAGAAGTGTCTTTCTTACCTGTTCTTGGGTCTATTCTCTTATTTTTTCTCTCTCTCGCTCCCTCTCTCCCTCTCTCTCTCTCTCCCTCTCTCATTTTTGGGGATAGAACCCAGAGCCTTACATGTGTTTGGCAAGCACTCTGCTATTGAACTACATCACCAGTCCTCTTTATGTAAATTTTAAAATTGGCTTGTGACATTTAAAAAAAATTCATTGGGGACTAAGGGGAGCTCAGTGGTAAAAGATTAGTTTAACATTGCCCAGGGCCTATGTTTAATCCCCTGAACATCAGAAGTTTTATTTTTGCCTGGTGTTGTGATGCACACCTTTAATCCCAGCACTTGAGAGCCAGAGACAGGTGGATTTTTGTAAGTTCAAGAACAGCCTGGTCTGCATAGTGAGTTCCAGGCCAGCTGGGACTACAGGGAGACCCTGTCCCAAAAGAAAACAAAAAAATTTATTAAGTTATGTACTAATTGATTGATTTGTGTGCATATGTGTGCGTGTGTGTGTAGACAGCCACTATTCCAGGCTGATCTCAAAGTCACTATATAGCCCTGGCTGTCCTTGAACTACATGATCCTCCTGTTCCTCCTCAGTTCTCATCTCAGAGATTTGCCTGCCACTGCCTCTGCCTCCCTACCTAGTGCTGGACTATAAGCAGGTGCCACCATGCCCAGCTCATCTCCAGGTACCAAAGAGAGAGAGAGAGAGAGAGGGAGAGAGAGAGAGAGAGAGATGGAATTTAAGAATAATTTTTAATTTCTTAAAAGATTTTAAAATTTTAATTATTTGCATATGTGTCTGTGGGTAGGTATGTGCACATGTGTGCAAGTATCTATGGAGGTCAGAAGAGGGTATGGGATCCCCTGGAGTTGAAGATACAGGTAGATGTGAGTTGCCCAGTATGGGTACTAGGAACTAAACTGAGTTTTCTGCAAGAGTAGCAAGTACTCTTCATCACTGAGCCATCTCTACAGCCCCAAAATTTTTATAGTTATTGAGGCTGCATAGTGAAACTGCCGGAGCCCACCAGCAGAAATTGAACCGCACCTGAAGCAGGGAGTGAGGATGAGAAAATGGAGAGAGAGAGAGAGAGAAAACAAAGGGACAGACTCAGGAGGGCTGTCAGTCACACTGAAGCAGCTTGCCTTAATTAAGTCCCCCCATTTATTCTATGAAATGAACAAAACAATGGGTGAAAAGTTCAACACAAAAACAATACTAACACAGGCAAAATAACTTAAGATGTGATTGGCTTCCTTCAAAGATCTTCAGGTGACCTCAGTCTTGGGTGTAGAATAAACTTCTCCTTAGGTGTAAATCATTTGCATAATGAAAACTCCTGCTTCCAACAGCACTTCTGTGCACGAGGTTGACTTCTGCCTAACCCAAAACTAGGGCATAGTTCAAGGCAGGCAAATGGCTCCCGACATAAAACCCTGTCTCAAAAATTATTGGGGCTCAGGTGGTAGAGTGCCTGCCGAGCATGTTTGAAGCCACCAGTTTGATCTCCAGTACTGCATAATATGAGGCATGATGGCATCCAGCAGGAATCGCAGCACTTGCACGATAGAGGCAGAAGGATCAGAAGTTCAAGTTGCATAGTGAGCTTAAAGTTAGCCAGGAAAGAAGAGGAGGGAGAAGGGGAAGAGGAGGGGGGAGAGGGGGGGAGAGAGGAGGGGGGAGGGGAGGGGAGGGGATGTGCCATTCAGTGAGAGGACTGGAGTTCTGATCCCCAGAAACCCATGCTCATGCCTGTCAGTGTGGTGGTCTGCCTGAGATTCCAGCCTCAGAAGGCAGGGACGTGGGATCCTCAGAGCAAGGCTAGTCTTACTGGCCAACTTTGGGTTTGAGAGACTCTGCCTCAGTGAATAAAGTGGAAGAGCAATTGAAGACGAGTCTCAACATCAACCTCAGGCCTCCATTTGCATGCACACATGTGTGTGGATACACATGCAAAAGCATGTACACCACATGCATGAAAAATGGAAATAAAAGGGAAAAAATTTCAAAGCAAAACAAATTATTGGGTAGCAGACATGGCGGTGAACGCCGCATCGCAGCACTCAGGACGCGGCAGTCCTCCCGTCTATGCTTCCTGAGCACCGGGATTGCAAGCGTGCATTGCCGTGCTCAACCTAGATTTACAGGTTTTTCATAGTATTTCGTACTTTTGTCCTATTATAAATGTTATCTTTTGTTTGTTTGTTTGGAGACAGGGTTTCATCAAATAGCTCAGACTGACCTAGAACTGTTTAGCTCACACAGGCTGGCCTCAGACTTGGAATAATCTTTCTACCTGTGTCTCCCAAGTTAAGTGTTAGCTTTAGGAAACTAAATTTTAACAAGACGGGTGTGAAAGCATATGCTTGTAATTCATTTATTACATGTATCTGTGTGCCTGGATGTGCCATGGCTCATGTAGAGCTAGGTCAGAGGACAACTTTCAGTAGTTGGTTTTTTATTTCCATCTTGTTGGTCTCAAGGATCCAATTCATCCAATTCAGGCCAATAGGCTCGACCGCAAAGGCCTTTCCTCTCTGAACCATCTATTTGGCCTGGAAATTAATTTTCTTTCTTTCTTTTTTTTGTTTTGTTTTTTTTTTGTGTTTTTTGTTTGTTTGTTTGTTTGTTTAAGTCTTTTTGAGACAGTCTCCCTGTAGTTCCAGCTGGCCTGGAACGTGCTGTGTAGACCAGGGTGGCCTTGAACTCACAGCGATTCATTCACCTGCCTCTGCCACCCCAGTGCTGGCATTAAAGGCTGTATGCCCTGTAAGTTTTTGTTTTTTTCTTATTAATGTCTGTTCTTTTGAGACAGGGTCTTAATCACCCAGGTTGGTCTTCACCTTGCTCTGTAGCTGAAGATGACTTTGAACTCCTGTTCCTCCTCCCTCCACCTCTTAAATTCTGGTATTGCAGTGGCCAGCCACCATGTCCAGCTAAGACTGAGCCTTTAATTCTAGTTTTATTCATTTACTTCTTTGTATTTGATCTTATTTGTTGTTTGCAGTGTTGGAGTGCAAACCTGGGGCCATGCACCTTCTAGGCGGGCTTTAGCTTTTTTATTTTTTTGTCTTTTTTTGAGACAGGGTCTCCCTGTAGCTCCAGCTGGCCTGCAGACCAGGCTTGCCTTGAATTCATAGAGATCCGCTTGCCTCTGTTTCCTGAGTGAGTGCTGGGTTTAAAGGCATGCGCCACCATGCCCAGCAACTCTTGGCTTTTTGAGGCAGTCTTGTTCTGCAGTCCAACAGGCTTTGAGCTTGCATACCTACTGCCTTTGCTGCCCCTCTGTAACCAGCTTCAGTCTGCTTTTAATTCTGGCAGCCTTGCTCAGCATTATTAACAGTCTCTGGTTTCTAATTTGTTGAAAATAGAACTTCAATTTGATTCAATATCTTTAGGACAAAATGGCTCTGGAATCAGGGCTTTGTTCCCACTGCAGTACCCACCTTCACTTGGGTTTGGCTTTCTTTCATAGCAGTTCTTACAGCCACTAGGTTTTTATGCCTTCTAAGCCCTTTCTTTAAAAACATATGTTTATTATTTTTATGTTATGTGTACAGGTATATTGCTTACATGTGTGTAAATGAACCCATGTTGTGCAGTACCCACAGAAGTCAGAAGGGGGTGTCAGATCCCCAGAACCGGAGTTACAAGGTGGTTGTTAGCCACCAGATGAGTGCCAGAATTCGAACCCAGGTCCTCTGCAAGAGCAGTCAGTGCTCTTAACCACTGAACCTTCTCTCTAGCCCCTCTAAGCCCTTTCTTTTTCCATTATACTGCTGTCTTCTTGAAGTCTTTTTACTCTCGTTTCCTCTCTTGTCAAATGGAAGTAAGTCTCAGTTCAAATAAATTGGAATTCGAGAGCTCTTAGAAAATGGGCTGTGTCATCGTAAAGGCCTGTGATGGGCAGTGATAACAGGTAGTGGTTTGGGTGGTCGGGATTTTAGTGCTGACCTCAGCACTGGAGATGTGGGCCAACCTAAAGCAACTTGAACTAAAACACTTCTTCTTAGCTCAGAGAGGCAGTTTACCAAATTCTGCTACTCACCAGCGTGTTTGGAAGAATAGCCCTCGGTACATGATGAATGGCTCTTTTGGAGAAAGAGATGATTTGATCTCGGATACCTTAGAAAAAGAGACAGTTCTATGTGAGTAATAATCAGTATGTTACACCCCCTCCATCGCACCGACCCCCACCCAGAACCTTTCTGCCTTGAGAACTCCAGGAACACAGGAGAACATGGCCTAATGCAGGGGCCAAGGAACCAGCCTTGGCTCCTGTTTTTGTTTTATTTTGTGTGGTTGGTTGATTTGCTTGTTTTGTTTGGAGGATTATTTTGTTTGATATATATATATATATATCAAATATATATATCAAATATATATATATATATATCAAATATATTATGTATATATATAATGCAGGTGTCATCTCAAATCCAAGGGCTGGAATGCAATTGAGTTTCTCCCTCAGTAGGTATCTATGCAAACATTGACATGCCCTCTCCCAGCCTCAGTCCCCCCCGTTGAAGCTGCCGTGCCTGGCATCCTAATTGGCCTCCTAGATATCTGTTTGTATCTGGGCCGCCCTTGTAGAACTGAGGACAACTTGTGGGAATCGATTCTCTTTTTCCACCATGGGTGTTCTAGGAATCCAGCTCAGGTCATTAGGCCCTGACCCACCAAGCCCTCTCACCAGCCCCCACACTGCACTCTAGATCTACCTAGAGTGTAGGTTTAGATGAAAATTCTTTGTGTTCTGAATTTTCTTCCTCAAAGTTTTTGAAACTGTTAAGACCCTTGTGAAGAGAACACATTGATTGTTTTTATCGACTATGGTTGTTAAGGCCCTTTGCCTAACAGCAGAGCTCACTTAAAGCAAAAGTTATTTGTTATAGGATGCAGGTCAACTCCAAGAGGCGCAATGGAATTGAGTTTCTCCCTCAGTAGGTATCTATGCAAACACTGACATGCTCTCTCCCAGCCTCGACTCCCCCCACTTCCCCTCTCCCCTTCTAGCTGCCATCTTTGACTTCCTAATTGACCTCCCAGTTCCTTTCTTCCTTCCTCCCTCCCTCCCTCCTTCCTTCTTCCTTTCTTTCTTTCTTTCTTTTCCTTTCTTTCTCGTCTCTTTTCTTCTTTTCTTTTCTTTTCTTTTCTTTTCGATTCAAGGTCTCTCTGTGGCCCCAGCCGGTCTAGAACTGACCAGGCTGGTCTAGACCAGCCTGGCCTGGATCTTACAGAGACCAACCAGTCTCTGCCTCTAGAGTGCTGGGATTAAAGGCATGCACCACCACACCCAGATATTTCACTCTTTTTTTATGTTATCTTTGGCATTGCATCTCAGCAATGTGTCATAATTATTTTAACTCTGCCTCTGATAGCTACCTTGGTTGTTTCTACCTTTTTTGTTATTTAAATATGATTCCAGTGAACATCTTTATATATGTATCTTGACAAACTTTTAGGGTAAGTTCTACACACATACACAATGCTAGGCATCAAAACTAGGGTCTTGTGCATGCCAGGTTAAAACTCTACCACTAAACTGTATCTCCAACTCTTAGCTTTTTGAGACAGGGTTTTAATATGTAGCCTAGGCTAGTCTCTTGATCCTTCTGCCTCTATCTCCTGAGTACATTATAGAGACTGTAGGTTTGTACCACCGTAGGTATGGTAAATTCTTTGTAGTGGGATTGCTGTATCGTGTGTATATTGTAAATCTTTATTGTTGTTGTTTTTGTTGGTTTGCTTGCTTGTTTGTTTGTTTGAGACAGGTTCTCACTATGTAACCCAGGCTGGCCTAGAACTTGATCATGCAGAGCTCCACCTGCTTCTGCCTCTTGAGTGCTGGAATTAATAATGTCCAGCTGTATTACAAATCATATACTGCCAAACAGCTTTCAACAAGGTTATGCCAAGTCTGGCCATCAGGTCCTAAGAGCACCCATCTACTTGCATCTTGGCCAGGAAGAGTGTAAAACATGTAAATGTTTTTTATAGTACTGTCACTTTAATGTACATTTCTTTAATTATAAGGGAAATTAAACAACTTTACCATCTTTAAAAAAATTTATTTATGTGTATGTGTGTCTGTGTGTGTTTTCACACATGTATTCAGGTATCCTTGGAGGCCAGGAGAGGGTCTCAGATCCCTAGAACTAGAGTTACAGGCAGGAGTGAGCCCCAGCAACATGGGTTGTGGGAGGCAAACACAGGTCCTCAGCCAGAGCAGCGAGCGCTCTTAAGCACTGAGCCATCGCAGCCCTGGGTTTGGTTTTCCCTTTGTCTCCTTTTCCGATGCTTATTGCCTCTACCCAGTATATCATGAGGTAAAGATTTGCTCAGAAATGCAGGGGACCGACGCAGGGTGAGAGTGAGGAGGGATGGGAGACAGTGGCAGAAAAGAAACAGTTGATGCCTCTTTCTTTCTTTTCAGGGTCCACCTGCTTGTCTTCAACTGGGCACACTCAGATAGATGCTGTAAGCAGAGGTATTTCAGGTCCTTCCAAACCAGAGAATTCAAACTCCCCCCTCCCAGAAAGCCTGCCTGCCTTCGCTTCTTCTCATCCCTTGCCTTAGAGCGCCTTGTCTGTCCTCCACCCTGCTCCACTCTGTCCTTCTCTCTCTCCTTCCCTCTCTTTTTGTCCAGGTCTCTTTAGCTCAAATAGAAGCTATACTATGGCTCTGAAATGTAATTTGTTAGTTGCTTCACCATAATTTTTTTCCTGTGTGTGTGTGTGTGTGTGTGTGTGTGGTATATGTGTGTATTTGCATGTGCACATGTGTGTGCCTCCATGTAGAGGACAGAGGTCCATCAGGTGACTTTCTCTATTGCTCTTTTATTTTTTGGTGGTGGGTGGGGTGGAGCTGAGACAAGGTTTCACTATGTAGACAAGGCTGGCCTCAAATTCCCATGGTTTTTTGAGACAGGGTCTCCCTGTAGCCCCAACTGGCCTAGAACTCACTGTGTAGACCAGGCTGGCCTCAGTCTCATAGAGATCCACTTGCTTCTGTTGCTGCTTCCAAAATGCTGAGATTAAGGGTATGCACCACCATGCCTAGCTCCATCTTAATTTTTGAGACAGGGTCTCTCCTACTAAACCTGGAGCGCACCAATTTGGATAGACTGGCTGTCCAGTGAACTCCAGGGATCCACCTGTTCTGCCCTCCTTCCCCACACTGGGATTACAGATGTGCATCTTCATGCCTTGCTTTCACTGGGGACCCAAATTCAAGCCATCATGGTTATACAGCAAACACTGACAACTAAGCCACCTCCCCAGCCCCAACAAAGCCTTTGGGAATTATTTTATCCTCTTTTCTTCCGTTTCTCATTTTCTTTTTTTCAAGACAGAGATAGATAGATAGATAGAGAGAGAGAGAGAGAGAGAGAGAGAGAGAGAGAGAGAGAAGCTGTCTAAAGCATATGTCACTATGCCCGCCAATTTTTGCATGAGTTCTAGAGTTCAAGCTTGGGTCCTTGTGCTTGTTTCACTGAACTTATTGAAGTTTTTGGTGCTTCTCCCCTAATGCTGATGAGAAAACTGAAAGTCCGTTTTCCACCTGAACAGAAATGAGTGCGGGTCTCACAGTGCGGAGCCGGAGCCGCCGCTGGTCAAGGCTGCCCACTTCCCTTTTTCCTCTGTTTCTGTTCTAAGCACACTCCCCTCCCGCTTTCTCTGAGCACCCTTCCCACCTCTTGGTCATGGGGCTGACCTCCATGCTGGCTTAACTCATGTGGAATGGCTTTTTTTTTTTGTCTCTATTTTCCCCTACTCAGCAAGTGCTGAGGTTTGCGGTTTGCCTGCCCCTGGGGATTTTCTTTTAAACTCTAATAAAAGTGTCCTCTAGCTTTAAAAAAAAAAAAAAAAAAAAAAAAAGTACATTAAGTATTGTATAACTCATTGTTGAAAGGTCTTGAATTTTAACTTGAATTTTAAAAAAATTCTTACCAATAAACTTTATAAATATAAGAGACTATGCAGAACTTTTTGTTTATTTCTTTGCCTGTTTTGAAACGGGCTCTTCCTGTAGCCCCAGCTATTCTGGAACAAAACATGTAGACCAGGCTGGCCTCGATCTCACAGAGATCCACCTGCCTCTGCCTCTTGAGTGCTGGAATTAAAGACATGCACCACCACACCCTGTGACTATGCAAAATTTTAACTTAATATTTTATAATTTTTTATATGTCATCCTGGATATCTCCTTAAAGGAGAGATGTCATAGGATTGGACGTCTATGCTCATGCCTTGATACAATGTTAGAAGAACAGGAAAGTGCTCAAGGAGAGAAAGGAAGTTGTTCATGTATTTCCTCTTCCTTGGGCAGATTCACTTATGCTGAGTTCACCACTTCTTAGAAGCAGACAGCTTCTTTATGATGAATTCGATGAAGTAACCCCACGTCTTCGAGAACCCCAAGAGCTCTTCTCCTTTTTCTCTAACAGAGGGCCACTGCAGGCTCCAAGATGGCCTATAGAATGTGAGGTCATCAAGGAGAACATTCATCATATTGGTAATGTGACTTGTGTGGGTGTGGTCTTGCTGTTTTGTCTTGCTCTGTTATGAGGTCTTAGAATTTAAAGTCATGTGTATGTTTTCAAATGGAATGTGTTGTGTGCATGTGGAAGCCAGAGGTCAACCTTGGATGTCATTTCTTACAAGGCATCTAAGTTGTATTTTGACACAGGCTTTGTCACTGGGACCTAGAGCTCAAAGATTAGGCTAGGCTTGCCAACCAGCTGGTCCCAGGAATGCCTGTCTCCACCTCCCCAGCACTGTGTTACAGGCTCCCACTACCACTCCCAGCCTTCTGTGTGTGTGTGCTCTGGGTATCACACTCAAGTCCTCATGCTTGCACGGTAAGCACTTTATAGGTAGAGCCACTCTTAGAATTTAGCCTTACATGCTGAAGACGAGAGTCTGTATCTGTTAACTCATAAAGCATAAACTAAAATGCTTCTGTTTTTAGGAATGGGAAGATAGATATCTTACTAAAGGCCAACATATAAATACCGAAGTCTGTTTTCTCGGGTTGTGGTTTTTGATTAGTCTGATTCCATTATATTTTTACCAGTCCGGATATAAGTGATACAGTCTATGTTGTCAGAATACAGTTTTTACTGTTTTTAACTGCATTGTGAACTTTTTAGAGTTTTATAGGACTAGTAGATTTGGTGTTTTTGTTTATTTAGGTTCTGTTTTGTTTTTCTGGTGCTGAAGACGGAGCTCAGTGCTTTGTACATACGACACAGGTGTCTGTTACAACTCCCTTCCTAACTTGTAGATTCGTTGTGACATGATGGTCTTGCCTGTGAGCTCTTGGTATATAATCTTTTGCATCCTTTTAATTTTTAGAAATCTTTAAATTTATTTTTATGTATATGTATGTGTATGTTCACACTCATGTACTTATATGCTGCGCATGTGCATGTGGGTGTGTGCACATGCATGTGGAGACCAGAGGTCAACATTAGATGTCCTCCTTAATCACTCTCCACTTTATTTTTCTGTATTTTTATTTTATTTATTATTTTTGTGTATGTGTCTGCATGTATGATGTACGTTTGGGTGCACATATGTCACAGCATGCATGTAGAGGTCAGAGGACAACGTTCCGGAATCATTCATCTCCCTCCACCATGGGTTCCAGGTATTAAACATGGATCATCAGGCTTGCTCAGCAGGTGGCTTTACCTGCTAAGCCATCTCCCTGGCCTTCTACCTTGTTATTTTTTTATTTGTGTATTATTTGTGTGTGTGCATGTGGTGTGCATGTGGAGGTCAGAGGATGACTGTTTGGAGTCAGTTTTCTCCGTCAGCCTTTACATGGGATCCGGAGACTGATTCAGGGTACCAGGCTTGCACAGCGAGCGCCTTTGTTCACTGAGCTACCTTGCTGCTCCTACCTTATTTTTTGAGACAGGGTCTTTCACTGATGTGAAGCTATCAATTCAGCTAGATTGGCTGGCCACTGAGCTCCTTGTATCTGTCTGTCTGTGCCCTTTCAGCACTGGAGTTCAAGACCACACTACCATATCCGAGTTTTTATGTGGGTACTGGGGATCTGAACTCAGGTCCTGGCCCTTTATAGACTGAGCCTGTTTTTTTTAAGTATTTATTTTATTTTTATTTCTGTGTGTGTGTGTGTGTGTGTGTGTGTGTGTGTCTGAGTGTGCCATGAGAGTGAGGGTGCCCATGGAAGCCAGAAGAGGGCGCTGGATCCTCTGGAGCTGGAGTTACAGGCAATTGTGAGCCACCATGTGGATGCTGGGAAGTGAACTTGGTCCTTTGGAAGAGCAGCAAGCCTTCTTAGGCACTGAGCCATCCCCGGCTACCTCGCCTCCATACTCTTGTTGTTGTTGTTGTGTTTTGGGTTTTTTTGGTTTTTGTTTTGAGACAAATTCTCATTCTATAGCCCAACTGGTCTGGAACTCAGTAGGTAGACCAGTTTGGCCTTGAACTTGCGGTGATCATCCTGCTTGTTAGAATTACAGGCATAAGTCACCAAGCACAACTAATTTTTATGATTCATCAATGAAGTGGCTTGCATTAAAAAGTGGAAAAAATTTGTGAAAATCTGAAAACGTTTGTGCCCTATGTCTGTGTTCTAGACTACTAACGTCCCCCTCTCACTGTCTGCCTGTAACACTCACTCAGTAAGACACAGCATTCACCGCGTGCAGAGTGCAGTGGTGCTAGACACACACTGATGAATACGGTCTCTGCCTTAGAGACACCCAGAGCTTACAGATGAACGGGAAAGTTAAACAGTTCACCAGAAAACTGCACGAAGCTATGTCCTTCTTGGGATACCTAACCATCCTGGAGATGAGTGCAGGTTTCTAAAGGAGGAAGAAGGGTGAGTTAGAAATGATGAAGCTGAGAGATCAGAGGAAAGTATTTCAGTTGAAAGAAAATGGAAAAGAGCAACTGTGCAGCACCGAGCCAGGGAGACCCGAAACTCTGGGGCCCCGGCTGGGGGAGCACTGCCCTTGGGGTGTTCGGAAGTGGGGAAGGGATACATTTTGACTTGGTATGATGGCTGGGGTTTCAAAGACAATCATGTACCTTGTATAGTATTTATGTAAAAGTTCAAGTTTATCTGACCATCTGATAGATTGTGAAAATGATAGTAGATCTGTGTGTTAGACCAAGGGAGAATTTCCACCGGGGGCTTGATTCCAAGGAAGGAAAAAATGTGGGAAACTAGAATTTAACAAGTTATTATTGCAGTGATGATCTACGGAGCCACATTATCTTTTATTTTTTATGTGTATGAGTGTTTTGCCTGCATGTATGTAAGTGCACCCATGTCATGCAGTGCTCATGGAGGCCAGAAGAAGGCATAGGATCCCCTGGAACTGGAGTTATAGAGGTTGTTAGATACCATGTAGTTGCTGAGAACTGAACCCTGGTCCTGTGGAAGGTCAGCAGTGCTCTCAACTACTGAACCATCTCTCTGTTGTCTTTTTATTTGCCAAATAATACTCCATTGTATTGATGTGATGTGCCACTTTTTTTCCCCAATGCTGAGATTTGGAACCTATGACCTTGATCAGGATAAGCAGGGACTTATCTGTGAGTTCCAGGCCACCTGTAGCTACAGGGAGACTCTGTCTCAAAAAAAAAAGAAAGATGTCTGCCTCCACATGTGTGTGCACAGGCATGCACATCTGCACACACCTCATACACCACACACAGGCTTTAAAAAAGGGGGCTGGAGAGATGACTCAGCAGTTAAGAGCACACTGGCTATAGAGGACCTGGGTTCTGTTCCCAGCACCCACATGGCGGCTAACACCATCTGTGACTCCAGTTCCAGAAGATCTGACACCCTCATCTGGCCTCTGAGGGCTTTGTATGACATGGGTGTACTTATATACGTGCAGACAATACACTCAAATACATGAAATAAATAAATAATTTAAAAAAATTTTAAATAACACTTGTGATTTCATTGTAGATACCTTTTTTTTCAGTGCTAGGGATCAAACTCAGGGCCTTATGCAAGCAAGGCAAGTATTCAAGCACTGATATGCTTCCACTTGATGTCCTGTTTGCTAAATGTCTCCTAGGCCTCACAGAGAGAAGCGTAACATTGTTCATTTACAAACAGCTGGAAACTTGGGCCTCGCCTCAGTTTGACTGAACCAAGTTAATCATTTCAGTAATTCTAAGTCTATGTTTGTTTTGATTGTGCCTTTTATATTGTTTCTTATTCTGTACTTTTTAAAATGTCTCCTTTCAGAGTGGGTTCCACCTCAACCAGAGTACTTCTATCAACCTACAGGAAATGAAAAAGTACCAGAGATTGTAGGTGAAGAGCAAGGCACAGTTGTTTACCAGTTAGATTCAGGTATTGTGATGGCACTGAACACTGAGTGACTGACTAATCATGGTAAAGGGACCCTGAGCACATTGTGCACAGCAAGGTGACTTTAGTTTTGCAGTCAGAGAACAACTTTATGGAGTCAGTTCTGTCCTTCCACCTTTATTTGAATCTCTCAAGTCATCAGATTTGTGCAGCAGGTGCCTTTACCCACTGAGCCTGCTCATCAGCCTTCATAGTGATTTTTAAAATTGAAACTAATGATTCATAAGCTGTCTTTCCCCTGCCGTGCTGTGTGGAAGCTCTGATAAGGCATGACCCCTCAGCTGTAAATTTCCACTAGTCTTAAAAAATGATGGTACATTTTTCTTTTGTTTTTGAGAAACATTACTACATGATGGAAATTGGATCATCTTAAATGTTACTTTGAGATACTGAAGAAAATAACAAAATTTCTCTATTAGTGGCTGCTGGTCTGTACCTTGCAGTTCCGTGAAGAAACTGAACCATGTGGGGTCTAGCTTTTCGTCAGATTGCACATACTCTTGGTTTGTTTTCGTTCCTTCTTTCTCTGTGCTTACTGTCTTCTCTTCTTTGTTATAGTTTATTCTCCAGCTGTTTACTGTCCAATCTCTACAGTGACAAGATTGTATATGAAAGTAAAAGTCATAATAAGGACATGCTTACCATGAATAGCTGCTTCAAAATCAGATCCGTGGGGCTGGAGAGATGACTCAGCAGTTAAGACCCTGCTGCTCTTCAGTTGACCCATGTTCAGTTCCCAGTGCCCATTAGCAGCTCACAGACGCCTGGAACACCAGCTCCAGGCATCCAGTGTCCTTTTCTGCCTCAAAGGGCGCCTGCACACATAGAGCCTACAGGCATAAAATTTAAACAATTAAGAATCAGATGCCAGACAAACACTGCTATTTGTTTGATGCCCCATGGTCAACATCTTTGATGACAGTTTCTTGGTGACTGTAAATATTGTTACTATCTGACAGTATACTGGAATTGTAAAAATTACTAGCCATTGTGATCTTCATAATAAATGCAGGATTTTAGGAAGTATTTGATGAATGTTTAAAAATTGGTTTAATCGCCAGTCATTGACAAGAAGTGAGAAAATTGTCATTAAATCAAGGAGAAAAATCAACAAAAATGATCTAATATTAGGTCCTCTAGGATACAGTACTGAAAATATTGTGAGAAAAACAGAAATCCTTGGAAAAGTTATGAACATCTACAAAACTGGAGGCTATTGGGCTGGAATATAGGTCATCTAGGGAAGTCCTTGCCTAGCATGCATGAAGCCCTAGGTTTGACCCCTAGCACCAGAGAATGGTGAGGAGTTCCTGCAATCCTAGTGCTGAGGAAGCAGAGGTTGGAAGATCAGAAGCTCAAGGTAAGCCTCAGGTTCATAGGGAGACCCAGACCAGCTTAGGACTCATGAGACCCTGTCTTTTACAAAACAAAAAATGAAGAATGTACCCCTCTCACTGAATTTGTCTGAAAATTGCAGCTCCATGAAAAACTTAATTATTTTTCCAAAGATTAGGAAGAGGGAATTATAAATAATCTAAATTTTCTTTGTTTTGAAAATTACATGTATTTGTTTTTGTATATGTATGTCTGTGGGCATGTGTGTACCATGGTGCATGTATAGAGATCAGAGGACAACTTTCAGGAGTCTTCTCTCCTCATGGCAGTCCCAGGGATCAAAGTGTGGTTGTCAAGCTTGGTGGTAAGCACCTTTACCTGCTGAACTGTCTTGCAGGCCCACCTAAATTTTCTTGCTTTGTCTTTTCATTTTGTTTTTTTGTTGTTGTTTTTTGAGACACGGTCTCCCTGCAATTCCAGCTGTCCTGGAACTTTCTATGTAGACCAGGCTGCCTCAGTCTCACAGAGATCCACATGCCTCTGCCTTCTGAGTACTTGGATAAAAGGTGTGTGCCATCAGCCTGGCTTGCTTTGTTTTAAAGATAGCATGTGAGCTATAACCTTTTATTTTTCACTAATAACTAAAATTTTGGTTCTCTCCAGTCAAATTCACCCGTGCCAGTTCCCAAACTTCCCTTTTCATTTTATTCTGGAAGGGTATGCCAAGACATTATATGGAGCACATTTTATTTTCCATTCCCCTTTATCTTTGTTTTTTAAATATTTTATTTATTACATTTATTTTATGTGTTTGTATTGCCTGCATGTGTGTAAGTGCACCTGTGTCATGCAGTGCCTGCGGAGGTCAGAAGAGGGCGTCAAATTCTCCTGAAACTGGAGTTATAGAAGGTTCCTAGCCTCTATGTGGGTGCTGGGAATCGAACCCCGCTCTTCTTTAAGAACAGTCAGTGATCTTAACCACTGAGCCATCTCTACAGTCACTATTTTTTATATTTTAATTATTATTTATTTAATTATTATTATGTCTCCCTATAGCCCCAGTAGGCCTGGAACTCACTATATAGAACAGGCTGGCCTTGAACTCAGAGAGTTTATTTTTGTATATACATGTGTACCATGCATGTGTAGAGGTCAGAGACAACTTTCAGGAGTCTTCTCTGCCTGCCTCTACCACCTGAGTGCGGAGATTAAAGGCATGCACCACCATGCCCAGCTTATTTATTATTTTTATTTTATGTGTTTGAGTATATTGCCTCCATGGATGTAAGTTCATCCGTGTCATACAGTGCCCACAGACATCAGAAGAGGGTGTCAGATCCCCTGGAACTGGAGTTATGGAATGTTGTTAGCCTCCGTGTGGGTGCTAGGAATTAAAACTTGGTCCTTGGCCAGAGAAGTCAGTACTCTTAACCACTAAGCCATCTCTGCAGCCCCATTTTCCCTTTACCTTTAAAAACTTAATAGGTCCTATTTGAGGTTTTTTGTGGACTAAGATTACAAATGTTTCCAGATCTTTCATAGAAAGTAGTTGAATACCACTATTAGTGGTAAACTCTGATTCCTTTAAATCTCCAATATTTAAAATTTCAAGGCTGGTTTGTTTTTTGTTTTGTTTTGTTGAGACAGGGTCTCACCATGTAGCCCTGACTGGTCTAGAACTCTCTGTCTAGACCAGGCTACCCTCAAGCTCTCCCCAGTGCTGGGATCAAAGGTGTGTACCATCATGCAAGGTTCATTTTGATTTTTTGATGTAAGGTTTTGCAGTGTGCCTTGGAACTTGTGGCAATCCTCCAGCCTCAGCTTCCTCAGTGTTGACATTAGAGGACAGTAGCACTATGCCCATTGAGGATAGCAGTTTTTGCCAACTTTTAATTTGGAATTTGAAACAAACAGTATCTACAATGCCAAGGAAAGCCTTGAAGCAAAGGCAAGTGCTCTAAACCACTTAAAAAACTTCAGAGCAATGCACTGTTGAGAATCAAGAGTCTAGCCTGAGGATGTAGCTTAGTGACCTGACACGGGTGAGGACCTGGATTCAGCCCCCACCATCATATGCAAAGACATCTCACATCAATAAAAGTCAGCATCTCAGTAAGGACATTAGGAAATGTAAATGTTCTCTGACTATTCATAGGTTTGACAGGGCCCCATAAAGACGGGCTGAGCAAATGGGTTCTAAATGAAACATAGCTTAATGGTGTCTTTCTCATCTGCAGTGCCCACTGAAGGCACCTATTTCACCAGTTCCAGAATGGGAGGCAAACGAGGAAGTATCAAGGAACTTGGTGTCACATTGCAAGGGCCAGAAGATAATACTCTGTTGTTTGAATCAAGGTTTGAGAGTGGGAATCTGCAAAAAGCTGTCAGAGTGTGAGTAACCAGGAGTTTCTCAAAGAGTGATGGGGTGACTCAGAGATGTTTTTAGGAATGCCTTCAGGAATCCAGAGTGTTTGCTAAAAAGACTATAATTCACTTTTGTTAAATTATTTCTTTGGCTTCTAAAAGAAAAGGCTCACTTAAAATTTGTATTAACGTGCTGGCAAGATGGCTCAGCGGATAAAAGCATTTGCCATACAAGCCTAACAACTTGACAGTCCCCAGAACTCATGTAAAGGTGGAAGGAGAGACCCAACTCTACAAGAGTTGTCCTGTGACCTCCACATGCATGCCATGGCACACCCACATCCATGTACACAACAAGAGTAAATAAAACATTTTTAAAATGTGTATTAATGGACTGGGTGTGGCGGCATACACCTTCAGTCCCAGCACTCTAGAAGCAGAAGCATATGGATCTCTGTGAGTTCAACACCATCCTGGTTTACATAACAAGTTCTTCAAGGCCCAGAGCTACATAATGAGACCCTGTCTCAAAAAAAATTATTAGTAAAAAATCTGTGTAATATAAAGAGGCTATAATTTTATCTCCCATATACAGGAACTGTTAACAGTTTGATATATATGCACAAATAGGTAAGTACAATACACACAAATTATGTTTAAATGTAAATGAGACAAGGTTTTACTTGGTAACCCAGGTCAGCTTCGAACTCAAAGCTATTCTCTTGCTTTAGCCTCCCCAGGGCTGGGATTACAGGTGTGAGTCATCATGCTAGCTAACAAGTGTGTGTGTGTGTGTGTGTGTGTGTGTGTGTGTGTTCCCGTGGAGCAGGAGTTATAGGTGGTTATGGGTACTGGGAATCAAACTTGAGTCCTTTGCAAGAACAAGCCATCTATACATGCACCACATGTGTATAATGCCTGTGGAGGCCAGAAGAGGACATCAGATCTCCTGAAACTAGAGTTATGGATAGTTGCTAGCTGCTAGATGGGTGTTGGGAACCAAACCCAGGTCCTCTGAAAGAGCAGCTAGTGTTCTTAATTGCTGAGCTACCTCTCCAGCCCCGCAAATGAAATAATTTTAAAAATAAAGATGTAGGGCCATTAGGTGGCAGGTGAAGCCCTAATTACCTAAACTCAATAATTTCTATTGGCACACCCACACCCATGTACACAACAAGAATAAATAAAACATTTTTAAAATGTGTATTAATGGACTGGGTGTGGCGGCATGTGGTAAAAGGAGGGAGAGGACTCTTGAAGGTTGTCCTCTGGCCTCCATACAAATGTTGTGGCAACACCTCCCCACACACACACGCTCAACAAATAAATATAATGAAGTAAATTTTTTTCTGAGACGGTCTCCCTGTAGCCGCAGCTGGGCTGGAACCCACTACATACACCCAGCTGGCCTCAGTCTCAAGACATCCTTCTGCCTCTGCCTCCTCAGTACTGGGATTAAACGCATGCGCAACCATGCCCAGAAAATATATTTTTTAAGACTTTTATTTTAAAAAGCTGAGCCTGGTGGCACATGCCTTTAATCCCAGCACTCACTCAGGGGAGGCAGAGGCAGGCAGATGTTTGTGAGTTAAAGGCTAGCCTGGTCTACATAGCAAGTTCTAGAACAGCTAGAGCTACAGGGAGACCCTGTCTCAAAGATTAAAAAAAAAAAGATTTTTATGTTTATTTATGTTTATGTGTATGTGAGTGTGTGCCACTTGTTTACACAGAGGTCAGAAAATCCCCTGGAGCTGGATTTACAGGCAGTTATGAGCTGCCTGATTGAGTGCTAGGAACCAAACTTGAGCCCTTTGGAGGAGTTGGGAATAGCAAGTACTCCCAACTTCTTAACCAGCTCTCCAACCCCATAAAACAAAATTTTAAAAACAAAGGGGCTGGAGAAGTGGCTCAGGGGTTAAGAGCACTTGCTGTTCTTCCAGAGTACCTAGGTTGGAATCCCAGCACCCACCTGACACCTGCTTCCACCTTCATGAACACTATACACGCACCAGCACGAATACAATCAAAACACTTACACAAATAAAAACAGATAAACCAGCCAGCACTTGGGGGCAGAGGCAGATCTCTGTGAGATGAGGCCAGCCTAGTCTACATAGCAAGTTCCAACAGGGCTTCAGGGAGATATAACAAAAGATAATAATAAATGAATGATAAGTAACTAAAATTAAAAATAAAAGATTCTAAGCTTGACATGTTGATGCATGCCTGTAATCCCAGCATTTATAAGGCAGAAGCATAAGACTTGTAAATTCAAGGCCAGTTTGACCTGCAATATGAGGAAAAAACAAACAAACATAGAACTGTTGGACAATGGTAGCAATACTTTGTAAATTTCTCTTAACCACTTGAATAAACTTTAGGTGGATTTCTATGACAATACACAGATACGCCTCCTTATTATCTGTGCAAGCTGGGCCCAGTGACTAACGAACCTGAGGGAGGGAGATTACTTAACCCAGGGCCAGCCTGGGTAATTGTACAAAACTTCAATTTTAGATGAATAAGATAGACTAGACTAGGTAGAGTAGAACAGTGAATAGTATTCTATTCCACAGGCATTCCGTACCTTATGTACCCTGTCCCTGATTGTTAACTACGATATTTAGTTTTTTACTTAGTCAGTGAATACCCTTATGCATTATATTTTTAAATTTAAAAGTACTTGTGTGTGTGTGTATGAGTGGTATGCCCATATGTGTGTAAGTGCACGCACCCATGCCATGCAATACCCATGGAAGTCAGAAGAGGGCGTTGGATTCCCTGGAACTTAAGAGTTACATACAAATGGTTGTTAGCTGCCATGTGAGTTCTGGGAATCGAACCCAGGTCTTCTGCAAGATCAGCCAATGTTCTTAATCTACTGAGCCGTCTCTCCAGCTCCTGCATTTAAATTTTTTAAATCACACTATGTTAGGTGTGGTGACATAGGCCTTTAATCCCAGCACTCGGGGATTTGTCTTACTTTTACAGTCAGTGCTTAAATGTGTATTACTGCAGTTAATTGACAACATATTTTCTCAAGTTAAAATTCAGATAGGTTTTTCCGTTACAGTTTTATTGTCTTTTATGTGCCATTTTTTATAATTTTTCTCTTTAAAATTTATTGATTCAAGAATTTCATACAGTATATATATATATATATTAATATTTTATAATTTTTTATTTTTATGTATGAACGTATTGCCTGGGTGTATGTAAGTGTGCCCGTGTCATGCAGTGGCCTTGGAGGTCAGAAGAGGGAGTCAAATTCGCCTGGAACTAGAGTTACAATTGTTAACTGCCATGTGGGTGCTGGGACTCAAACTCTGCAAGAGCAGCCGGTGTTCTTAAGGCTGAGCCATCCCTTCCGCCCTCGTGGTTCTTTTAAATAAGGCGAATGCATTCGAGAGTTGTCTTCTCACCTTTAAATAATTGATGACGAGAGATGAAAATAATCCTGAAGTTTAATGGTCTCCTCCAGAAGGTGATCTGATCTGTAGGATGGATAGCTAGCAGGCAGCAACAGAGGGCACTGCTCAGTGAGTGCAGTAAGAGACATGCACAGCGGTGGTTAGAAACTACCAGTGGCTATTATAGAGCGATAGTAAGAAGAGAATAGAACTTGCAGCCATCCCACGCAGCAGTGAATTTTTTTGGTGTTTTTTGTTTTTTTTTTCATCAGAGTTTCCCCTCTACAACCCAGACTCAAAGTCACTATATAACTCCAGCTGGCCTTGAACTTATCCTCCTGCCTCAGCCTCCCAAGCATAGGTATGTGCCACCACACCAAGATCACAATGAGTTTTGAGACCTTATGCTTTACCCCAAACAAATTTTCCCCTTTCTGCTAGTTTAATGTGTGACTTGGAGTACTAGGTAAATTAGAAAACCTTTAAATGCGAGCTTCTCTGTTGCAACCAATGTTTTTATAAGGGGAAAACAATATTTTCCCATATTTGTTTTTGAGGGAGAGGTTTCGAGGTTACCAAAAATGTTCTTTTTTCTTTTTTTCATTACAGAGGTACCTATGAGTATGAACTCACCTTGAGAACTGACCTCTACACAGACAAACACACACAGTGGTTTTATTTTAGAGTGCAGAACACCAGGAAGGATGTCACTTACCGCTTCACTATTGTCAACTTGCTGAAACCCAAGAGCCTTTATGCGGTGGGGATGAAGCCGCTCATGTACTCTCAGCTGGACGCCGTCACCTACCACATTGGTTGGAGGAGAGAAGGGCAGGAAATCAAGTACTACAAGAACAACATGGATGACGGGCAGCAGCCCTTCTACTGTCTTACCTGGACCGTGCAGTTTTCCCATGACCAGGACACTTGCTTCTTTGCACACTTCTACCCATACACTTACACTGATTTGCAGTGCTATCTCCTGTCGGTGGCAAACAACCCCATCCAATCTCAGTTCTGCAAGCTCCGAGCTTTATGCAGGAGCGTGGCAGGAAACACTGTCTATTTACTCACCATCACTAACCCATCCAGGAGCCCTCAAGAGGCAGCTGCAAAGAAAGCCGTGGTCCTGAGTGCCAGAGTCCACCCTGGAGAAAGCAATGGCTCCTGGATTATGCAAGGCTTTTTGGACTTCATCCTTAGCAACTCCCCAGACGCCCAGCTCCTCAGGGATATCTTTGTCTTCAAGGTGATTCCCATGTTAAATCCAGATGGTGTGATTGTGGGGAATTACCGGTGCTCGTTGGCTGGAAGGGACTTGAACAGGCATTATAAAACCATTCTGAAGGACACTTTCCCTTGCATTTGGTACACCAAGAACATGATCAAAAGGTGAGACCTCTTTCTTGATAATTCTGAGTGCTGCGAACATTAGTGCCAGATGCCCCTATCTTATGAGAACGAAGGTCTGGTTTCTCGTCATGGGAATCGGGCGTGACTTTGTAGTCAAGTAGATTTGCTAATTTTCAGACTCTTGAATCAGAGCAGATTTTTAAAGAAAACTGAACATCCAACATATCGGTTGTTTCAGTTTTTGTGTATAGTGTATGTCTGTGGGTAGACATGTGTATGGGAGGCTTCACCTGTATACCCATATGTGGAGGCCAAAGATCAGTGTTGGGTGTCTTCATCTCTTGCTGTCCTTCTTACATTTTGGGGCAGAATCTGTCACTAAACTTGGGGCTGCCTGTTTTGTCTGGACTGGCTGACTTCCAAGCCCCTGGGATCTGTCTCCAGAGGTTATAAATACTACTATGCCTAGTTTTTATGCTGGAGATCTGAACTCAGGTCTTCAGGCTTGTGCAGCAAGCACTTTACCCACTGAGCCATCTCTCCAGCCCTGTTGTTCAATTTTAAATGAAACAATTGAATAGAAAATGTCAGAGGAGTTATACTATTCATATGAAGCTGTACAATCATGATAGTAGCCAACAACTAGTGCTTAAGTATAAAGGAGCAGGCTCCATGATCAGTGTTTTTTACATTAGCCCATATATGTATAACTAGGAGGTTACACATATATGATAAGGAAATTGCAGTCTAGAAATATTGACTAACTTGAAAAAGGCCTCAAGGTCTTAGCTAGTAAGCAACAGGGTAGTTTTGTTTTGTTTGTTTTTTGATAGGATCTCACTGTATAGATCTAGCTAGCCTGGGACTCTCTATGAGGCTGGCCTCAAACCTGCCTCTGCCTCTTGAGTACTGGGATTAACCAACCATGCTCAGCTGACAAAGTAGATATTTGAATGCAGCCTCTCTGGTTCCATAATCTGAGTCCCTATAAGTCTTATGATGCTTCTAGTAAAGAGAGAGAAAGCAGTTCACACTTTTCAAGCCTGTGTGAAAGCAGTTCAAAGCTATCAGGTAATAGCATCCATCTTAAAGGAGCTCCCATTCCGCTGGAAGAGAACACGCAGCAGATAAGAAGATAGCAGTGAAACTTTCTAATCATGCCTGTGTGAACAGCTGGGATGAGGGTTGGACTAACCTATTTGGCTCACATGTGAGAACTGGTTTTACTACTGACTGATTCTGTGACCATAAACAAGTGGTTTTGTCTCATGAGTTTGAATGTCCACTGAGTCCATTGTTTGCCCCCTCAATAGACTTCTGGAAGAAAGAGAGGTTCTCTTATATTGTGATTTCCATGGGCACAGCCGCAAGAACAATATCTTCCTCTATGGCTGTAATAGCAACAGTCGCAAGCACTGGCTCCAT
The DNA here is from genome assembly GCA_035773235.1 of Eospalax fontanierii. Taxonomy (NCBI): domain Eukaryota; kingdom Metazoa; phylum Chordata; class Mammalia; order Rodentia; family Spalacidae; genus Eospalax; species Eospalax fontanierii. The sequence goes on from CM069526.1 coordinate 18,154,478, forward strand.
GAGCGTGTCTTTCCTTTAATGTTAAGCAAAAATGCACCAGATAAGGTAAGTGTGTGTTGGGATTTTCTGACCATTGACTGGGTAATAATGGAATGCACAGCCTCCTACATAACATGTCTTATTTGGTCCTTTGTGATTAATGTTGTTATGTTTGGGAAATCCCAGCAACCTAGATGTAAAGAATTGAGAAAGGCATGGCTTTCAGAACTGCTCAGTCTATCAACTGATGAACAGATGAATAAAAATGAAATATCCATATAGTGGCGTGTTATGTGGACTAACATAAGAGTTAAGTCTGCTGTGCCAGGACACAGGTGAACCTTGAGCACAGTAACCTAACTAGAGAAGCCGTATGCAGAACTGTATGATTCCACTGTATGCACTGCTCTGAAAAGGCAAAGCTTGTTTTTTGTTTTGGCTTTGGTTTTTGTCATGCTGTGAATTGATGACTAGGGTCTTGCTGTGCCAGGCAAGTGTTTTATCTGCAGCCCAGAAAAGAGAAACTTTATTTATTTACTTGCTTATTTTGGGGAGGTAGAGCAGAAGCATGCCACAGTGGTGCAAGTGTGGAGATCACAGGACAAGAGTTGATTCTCTCCTCCTACCATGTGGGTTCTACCGATCGAATGCCAGTCATCAGACTTACCCACTGAGCCATCTTGTCCAGCCCATGGCAAATCTATAGAACCAGAAAGTGGTTCAGCAATTTCCCTAGGGCTGGTGTGTGTGTGTGTGTGTGTGTGTGTGTGTGTGTGTGTGTGTGTCTTAAGCATTGGATGGGAAGAGACTGCTAATGAGTATTTTTTCTTTTTTTTTCTCCTATACCACTGGGTATCATTTGGGGCCTTGTGGATGGTGGGCAGGTGCTCCACCACCAGGTCTGTCTCCAGTCCATGAGTTTCTTTTTGTGGGAATGGAAGTGTTCTAAATTTAGATTGTGGTGATAGTTGAACAATATATATCAAACCATTAAATTGTATGCTTTATGTTTTTAGTTATTTTCATTTTATGTGTATGAGCATTTTGCCTGCATGTATATGTGCTCCATGTGCATACCTGGTGCCTGTGGCGGTCAGAAGAGCGTTTTGGATCCCATAGAACTGGAGTTAGAGATGGCTGTGAACCTGGAGCCACAGCAACTGTTAAAAATTATCTTAAGATAGGGTTGAGCCAGTGACAAAGCATATGCTCAGCATGCATGAGACCCTGAGTTCAGCACATAAAAAATTTTATTGAGATAATTCACACATGAAAAAATTAATTTAGGGCATACAATCACAAAGGCAAAGTATGTAATTCAGTCAGACAAGGTAGTACATGCCTATAATCCCTGTACTTGGAAGACAGAAGCAGGAGAATCAATGCAATTGTCAGACCATCCAAATCAACATAGAGAGTTCTAGGACAGTCAGAGCTACACATTGAGACCATGTCTCAAAAAAAAAAAACAAACGACAAAAAAAATAAATAAATACAAAAAATTGGGGCTGGAAAGATTGATCAGTGGCTAAGAGCACTGACTGCTCTAGCAAAGGACCTGGATTCCATTCCCAGCTCTACCTGGTGGCTAACAACCATCCCTAACCAGTTCCAGGGGATCTGACACCCTCACCTGTCCCCTAAGGGCATTGAATATGTGTGATGTATTTATATATATTCAAACACATAAAATAAAAATAAATCTTTAAAAAAGAAAACTGGGCATAATGGTGCATGCCTTTAATCCCAGCACTCAGGGGGTAGAGGCAGGCAGAAGTCAGTGAGTTTGAGGCCCGCCTGATCTACACAGGGAGTTCCAGGCCAGCCAGGGATACATAGTAAGACCCTGTCTAAAACAGACTTAGAAAGGCTGCCTGGTGCCTGGAATGCCAAGGTAAACCAGTGTCCCTAGATTTCTAGGCACCCTACAAAATGCTTGATTGTGGGAGGCAAATATGACTGGAAAGCAGAGTGCACTGTTCCTTTCTCTTTGGAAGATCACAGCACTCATAAATGTCCTGGGAGGGTCTGCAGAGGAAGCCAGTTCAGTTAAGGTTCCGTCTCCCATTAGCACCACTCCACCCACTACTACCTTCTGACACTTCTCAGAATTAGTATTTTGTGGAATATGTTAGGAAATAATACATAGAATGCCCCAGGGCACCATCGTTGTTCCACAGTAGTGAATCTTGGACATCTTGTATTTGCTAGTCTGTATAATTAACAGAGAATTTGGATCTCTCTTTAGTTCTCTTTCAACAGTTGTAACTTTAAGGTCCAAAAATGCAAAGAAGGAACGGGACGAGTTGTGATGTGGCGGATGGGAATCCTAAACAGCTATACCATGGAGTCTACCTTTGGCGGGTCCACTCTGGGTAAGAAGAGACCCTGGTAAGGGAAAACCAAGCACAGCGCCTGGGAGGAGAAAGGCTTAGGAACATTTGAGAAATGATTCCTTGCCAGCTCTATGCTAAATTTGAGCACACTAAACATGAATGTGAAACAATGGTGTTTCATGGAGCTATGTATTGAAGTGCTTGGAACCAGGCAGATGTGGGTTTGACTTTCAGCTGCATCTTTGTAAGTTTTGTGATCCTGCGTACATTGTTTAACTTTTGGGGGTCTCATATTTCCTCTAAGTGATAATAATATCACCTACATTATGAATATTGCTTAACCAGGTAGTGCCCATTACAAAGGAATACTTCAGTAGTTCAAAAAATTAAGTAAAACTTGATAATATAGCCATTATGACATTACACTTTTCTCTTGTTTTATTTTGTTTTTGTTTTTATTTTGAGACAGGGTCTCCCTGGAGCCCCAAATGATCCAGCACTATTGAGTATATGTAGGTGAGGCTAGCTTTGATCTCACAGAGATCACTTGCCTCTGCCTGGGATTGGAGGCATGCACCATCACACCTGGCTGATAGTAAACCTTCTCCTTGTCAAAGAGAGTGACCCTGTCAGAAGCATGCTATTCTAGAGTCAGGAGTGCTTTGTTCTGTCTTCATGTGTACATGTGTGTGTGTCTGCCACTGTGCAGGTGCCCACAGGGAACTAGAAGAAGGCGTCAGATCCCTTGTGCTGGAGAGTGGGTTCCGGGAACCGAACTCGGGTCCTGTAGAAGAACGGGATGCACTGTTAACTGCTGGGCCTTCTTTCTGACCCTATGGGGGCGGTAATTTTTTTATTGAATCATTGTCTATTTCATACAGAGCATCTCAGTCAGTCTTAATCATCTTTTTACCCCTTCCCCACCAGCACCTCTCCCACAGCCCCCAACCAGAATCCACACATTCTTTCATCTATGTTAAGGTTTTTTGTGTCAAGGTCGTGTCTCCAAATGTTCCTCAGTGCAGTTTCATCCACTGAGGTCCAGTCCACCTATCCAGGGTCCTTTGCTTTAGGAAGATTAGTTCATCCTCACCCAACAGTGATCAGCTGTAGACATTTCTTTAGCAGAGATTGAGGTCTACTGCCCATTTTTCCAGTGCCATGCTGGGTCCCTGTCTGCGAGAGTTTGCATGGGTCTTGAGCATGCCAAAACCATCACTGTAGGTTCATCTGAGCAGGGTCCCAGAAGCTTGTAGGACTCTATTTCCATGTGGTCACAAACCTCCCCACTTGATCTTACAACCTCCTCCCCTTCTTCCTTAATGGCCCCTGAGCCCTGGGTGAGCGAAACTTAATACAAGAGTCCCATCCGGGGATTCACACTCTGCATACTCCTATCTCTGTTCTCTGGCCATTTGCGACCCTCCGTGTAGCTGACCCTCCGAGCGTGAGGGAGCTCCCATAGTGGTGGTATGTTTTAAAGCTCCATAAATTATATCTGCAGTCTGTTCTTAAGATTTAACATGAAATATTTGTGGACTTTTTTCAGGCAGTAAGAGGGACACTCACTTTACCATTGAGGATCTGAAGTCCCTAGGTTATCACGTCTGTGACACTCTTCTGGATTTCTGTGATCCTGACCAAGCCAAGGTAAAAATGGAGTCTCAAGAAATGTGGTACCATTACTCCAATAAGTTTCACATGGGTCCAGTTTTCTACAGCTTATGTAATTTATCTGTTATCATGTCCTTAGTAGCCAGGATTGCAACTTACCCTATCAGTAAATTAAGTGCCTTTAAGAATATAGTCAGGGGGCTGGAGGATGACTCAGTAGGCAAAAGCACCAGCTGTTCTTGCAGAGAACCTGGGTTCAGTCCTCAGCACCCACATGGTGGCTAACAGTAGTCAGTAAGTCCAGTTCCAGGGAATGTGATGCCCTCTTCTGAGTTCCATAGGCATTGCATAACATAGGTGCACTTACATGCAGGCAGTATACTCGTACACATAAAAAATGATAAATTAAAAAAAAAAGAATATGCTCAGGTTTGGGTATGATGGCATTTGAGAAGCAGAGACAGACAGACTTGGAGTCTGAGTCCAACCTGGTCTAAATAATGAGTTCCAGGCCAGCCAGGACTACATACACACATACATACACACACACACACACACATGCTCAGGAAACATTTCATGAATAGACTATCAAAAATAATGTTTTTCCACCTCTGTCACAGTTTTCTCGGTGTCTACAAGAGCTTAAGGAACTCTTACAACAGGAAATCCACAAAAAGTTCAATAACCTTGGACAAGTTATGGATTTAGAAGGAAGCTGGAGTGACATCCCTTTGTCTGACATTGAATCCAGGTAACAAACTTTGTTTCAAAGAAAAGCCAGAGAAGCCAAGGATAGTGGAACACATCTGTAATCCCAGAACTTGGGAAAGGAGAGGCAGGAATTTAAGACAAATCAGGCATGTGCCTGATTCTTCTCTTTTGAAATAAAACAGTACTTAACTTGAGTTTTAGTTTACAGGAACCCACGGTTGAGAGACTTTGAACTTTTAAAGTATTTGAGTTTTTTTAAGGATTGTGGGACTTTTAAAGTTGTACTGTTTTATTTTTTTAAAGACAATTCAGGACTATATGAGACCCTGTCTCAACAACAACCAAAAGGCTCTTTCAGTAATACAGGTGAAAGGCAATAGTTTAGATTGGAATAGTAACAGCAGTTGAGGGAGGTATGTAAAAGGATTATGTTTATAATCCTTTAATTACCGTCCCTGGGGAGAGGCCGAATAGCAGCTAGTCAATCCTCAGGTAGCTGATTCTGTTGGGGCCAAAGCAACTGGAGCCCATCGGCCTCAGTATTTCACCATCTTCTCAGCTCCCCAGTGGACCCTCCTGCGTTCTGTAGTCAAACAGGAAAGCCAGAAAGGTGCTGTCAAGGGAAGAGCAATGATGAAGGAAGGGAAGAGTGGTCCCCATGTTCTCCCACAGGCACTCATAACTAGGATTTGGGGTTCTTCTCAAAGACATTTCTATCCAAGAAATCTAACCCATCAAAGGCAGTAAGAACACAAACCCAACAGCCAAGCTGCCACTGCAGCTGTGCTTGGATTCTAGAATTTCTTTCTTAAATTTTTTTGAAATGAGACCTTACTGTGTTGTCCAGGTTGGCTCAGATTTCTGGTTTCAAGTAATTCTCACCGTAGCTTCTCAAACAGAGATTTTAGGTATATTCTGGAGTTACAAACATTATAATTTGTTAATGGATTGTATGTTAAGTGTGAGAGAAAGACGGTTGTGTAGAACTGACCTCTCTTTCTCTATGTATGTGTGTGAATATTGATGATGTAGCTTGAACCCAGGGCTTCATACATGCTAAGCATGTTCATACCCCTTAGCTATGCCCCAAAGCCCTGGAGTTGCCTGTAATGGAAATAGGAAAAATAAAGGGTGGGAAAGATGAAGGCTGCACAGTGTTAAATTGGGGCCATGGAGATGACTCGCCAGGTAAAGTCCTTACTGACAAGCATGAGAATCTGAGTTCTGATCCCCAGCACCCATAAAAGAAACTTGTGTAGTGAGTGGCAAACACATGTAAGTCTGGTGCGGAGACAGTAGGATTCCAGGGGCTTAATGACCAACCAGTCTAGCCAATAAGTGAGTTCCAGGCTCAGTGAGAGACCCTGTCTCAAAAAATATGATGGAGAGTGACTGAGGAAGCTAGCTAATACTAACATTTGGACTCCATGTGCACACCTGTGTACACACAAAGGAAAAAAAGAATAAGTTGAGTGAGGAAGGAGGTAGTAAAGATCAGAACTTTTGTGCTGGGCTTGTTAAGCTTGAGGTGTCCATTAGACATTTAGTAGAGGCACTGAATAGCCTGGATATAAGAGTCTAGATTTCTAAGGGCTAGAGAGATGGCTCATCTGTTAAGAGCATTTGCTCTTCTTCTAGAACACCTGAGTTCAGTTCATAGCACACATGTTGGGTGGCTCACAATTACCTGTGACTGCAGCTCCAGGGGATCCAGTATGCCCTTCTGGTTTCCAGAGGCACTGCACACACATCTCCCTACTTACACACACATATACATAGTAGTAAAATCTGAAAATAAAAAGAGTCTGGAATTCTGTGGCCGAGTTGTAAGAGTTATCATTGGATTGATAATCTTTAAACTGTGAGACTATGTGAATCCCAAGGGAGTCAGTGAAACTAGAGTAGAGAACAGGTCTTAAGGGCTGGAGAAATGGCTCAATGGTTAAGAGCACGTGCTGCTCTTGCAGAGGCCCTAAGTTCAGTTCTCAACAAACACATTGGGCAACTCCCAGAGCTCTTAAACTCCAGCTCCAGGAAATGTAACGCCTCTGTCCTCTGCAGGCACCTCTCCTTCCGTGCACACTCCCTCACACAGACTCACACATACACATAATCAAAATAAATCTTGAGGGCTCGGTATGCTGATACATACCTTTAATCCCAGTACTTGGGAGGCAATGGCAGGCAGATCTTGTGAAATCAAGGCAAGCCTGGTCTATGTAGCAAGTTCCAGGCCAACTGGGGATATAGGAAGAGTTTGACTGAAAAAATAAAACAAAAATAAGAAATAAATCTTTTTAAGAAAAAGACTGGGTGTGCTGGCACACGCCTTTACCCCCAGCATGCAGAAGGCAGAGGCAGACAGATCTCTGTAAGTTTGAGGCCAACCTGGTCTAAATAGTAAGTTCCAGGCCAGCCTGGGCTTCAGGGACAGGACACCCTGTTTCAAAATAATAATCACAATAATAACAATAATTAGAAGAAGAAGAAGAAGAACAACAGAGGTCTAAGTCACATGACTTTTAAGTTAATTTTTACTATCTCTGTGTGTGTGTGTGTGTGTGTATATACACAGTATGTGTATGTGTGGGCACACATGCCACAGCATGCATGTAGAGGTCCTTCTACCTGTTACAGGAAATGCCAATCTTAAAACAAGTTCCAGAGCCTGAGTGGAGAAATCAGAAGACCTTTATTTGTGCTGGTAGAATCTCCAAAGCCTGATCTCCAAGCCGCAGCTGCTTACAGTATTTATAGATAATCTGGTGTCATTCCTGACGCATTCCGTCATTATTGGGTTTGAATTCCTACCTACACAGAGGCAGGACAGGCACAGGGTCACAGAGGCCTTCTAGCCTATGCGAGAGACCATAAAGTGCAGCTTTGGGTATGAAGCACATTACAGAAGCAGAAGCAAAGATGAAGCAACCAGCCAGTTCCTTAGGCGAGCAAGGTCCGTTTCTTAAGACAGGGTTCTCTTGGTTTTATTTCTTAACCAGCTCTGGGTTTTTCCATCTCATACCTTTATATTGGATCTGTTGATTGAACTTGGGTTATCAGGCTTATACACTAAGCACCTTTACTCCCTGAGGCATTCTGGTGGCCCCATAAGTCACACAGCTTTTATAGGGCCAGGGAGGAAGGAGGGACCGGCAAAGAAAACAGTTGAATCAGCAAGACTAGAAGAAAACCAGGAGAGTGTTCAGTCACCCCTCTGTTTAAGACACTTCTGTGGTGTCAGATTCACTCTGATAAAGCTGCAGGCCCTGTGGTGAGATTCAGGTCATGGGATCTAGCACCAGATACCTCTGTGGTTCTCCCTTATTCTCTCTGCTTCTGCTATACTGGCCTCCACTCTTCCTTGAACTTGTCAAGTCATTTCCTGTCCCAGGGCCTTTGAACAGGTAATTCCATATGCCTGAAATGTTCTTTCTCTCAACATCTATTTGGTCAATTCCTAAACCTCCTTCAAGTCTTTTTTTTTTTTTCCTGAGGGGGAGTAACAGGGTTCATACACTCATGAACTCATATGTAGATGAGGCTGACCCTGAACCCCTGACCCTCCTGCCTCCACTTCACAAGTGCTAGGATTATAAATATGTGTCACCATGCCAAGCTCCCCTTCAAGTCTTCCTTAAGTGTCACCATTTTCCGTATGACCCACGTTCACTGCTTTGGTACTGCAGCTCGGTCCCCCTTCGTCCCCTCCCTGCTGCCGCTCACATCCTCCTCAGTGCTCCGCTTCTTTCCGTGTCATTTATTACCTTCTGTCTGTCTCCCTTACTAGCAGGTAGGTCTGCTAAGATTAGCAATCTTTATTTTCCTCATTTCCTGATCTTGTGTGCATAAAATGGTTCCTGTTCTGTACCTAGCACAAAGCGAATGCTCAGTGAATGTTTACTAAATTAATTTAGCACGCAGGGTCTCAGTTGCACCCTCATAGCCTCTCTGGCTGTCAGGAAGCCTGCAGGCAGGTGAGAATCTCATGGGTGTGCAAGAACAGCACCTTTCACTCTGGCACACTGCCCGAGTGCCTCTGACTGTTCCAGTAGTCCTCAAACGGTTTCAGGGATGGGCTTGGAATCTTTTGTTTGTGTAGCCCAGTGGGAAGGGGACGGTTCTCCCGTCCACTCTAAGTGGCACGTTGAGCTCTGGGCCCTAGAGCAGCTCTGCTGGCCAAGTCTCATGTATGTTTCCTTGAAGAACTTAAACGACAGCATCAGACCAGGGAGGGCGCCCTGTTCGCATGTCACCGCTCCCACTCACCCTCATTCCACCACACGGGCCCCTCCCTACTTGAAGCCTGAAAAACAAAATGGCCTGTGCGTGTCAGCTCACTGATGTAGAGCTCGGTGGAGCCAATGCAGAGATTGCAGGACTCTCCACTCTAACTGGCTTAGCAGGGATGCTGATGCATTTAGCTAAGAATTAGGAAAAAGCATTTGCTCACTCCTGCACCAGGAAGCCAGTTGTCACATGCCTTCCTGGGGTTCCACCTGTCCGTTCTCACAATTGCACGGTAAGGCAGGCTAGGAATGTTGAGTTTTCTCTATGTGTGCATAGCTGATGGACATTTTCTGGGACGTGCTGCAGCTAATGTCTTTATCGCATTTGTTAAAGTACTCTATTATCTCCAGAAGAGACTGCAGAACCTTAAAGGTTGCTTCTTGACAGGAAAAGCTTTGAGAACAATATATTGGAAATGAGATCACAGAAGACAGGGCTTTGTTCCCGCTATGCTGTGCTGAGGCTCCTCACTGCACACTGAGGAGAGAGCAAAACAGAATGATGGGCTGGAGAAAACAATGTTTCGAAATGCCATCTCTTCCTGTGAGAGTTGTTTTATGCCTAAGACACACTCTTTAAAAGTATTTGTTGGGGTGGGCAATGTGCGCACACATACAGAGGTCTGAAGTCAGTTTTCTCTTTTCATCATGGGTTCTTGAAATTCAGTAAAAAAGAGCACAGTGAATGCTTTTACCCATTGAACTGTTCCTACAGCTCCGTAAAATAATTATTAGAGGAGTCTCTCTTACAGAACATAATTCTCAGTTCTAGTCTACCATATCCCAGGAAAGGGAAAACATAATGTGATATGATGAAGAAAGTCTGAACTATCTGAGTCCCCATTCATCTTAGTACTTGCAGAAGAGGGTTTGCGGAGGAGGACTTTAGGTTAATGTAGATGTGTGTCCAGAACTTGTGAATGAAGAATTGGGGTGATTAAAAATTGTTCTCTCTGGCCAGATGTGGTGGTACATGCTTTTAATCCCAGCACCTAAATGGCAATAGCAGGTGGATCTCTGAGTTTGACGCCAGCCTGGTCTACATAGCAAGTTCTATGTAGAGAGACCCTGTCAAAAATGGGGTGGTGGGCTGGAGAGATGGCTCAGTGGTTAGTAGTACTAGCTCCTCTTGCAGAGGACCTGGGTTTGGTTCCCAGCACCCACATAGCAGCTGAAAACTAGTTGTCTGTAACTCCAGTTCCAGGAATCTGATGCCCTCTTCTGACCTCCACAGGTACCATGCAACATGGGTGTACTTACAGGCATGTATGTATACAGGCAATACACATACACATAAAATGATAAAGAATTTTTTAAAGTATTCTTCAGGTAGTGGTATAGTTCAGTAATAACTTGCTTGATACATGTAAGGATCTAGATTCATTAAGCATCTTGTGCTCCCTAAAAACTTTTTGGTTTTATTTTTTTTTCTTTTTCTTTTTTTGAGACAGGGTCTCAACCAAACTCACAGCAGTCCTCCTCTTTCAGCCTCCCAAGTGTTGGGATTACAGGCATGCACGACCCTCCTGGCTAAAAATGTTTTGAAGTAATTCTCCTGGTGTCCAGGCTGTTGATTATTTTTTTATTTACACAGTCAGCATGTTTTTACAGTGTGCCCAGTCAGAAGTTAGTATCAGCCCAAAAGAAATGAATATGGAAAAGCCTCAGTTCTCTGGGAAATCACAGTCCCCTGCTGCTCTCCAGGGCTGCACATTAAGAACCCTGTGGCCTCCCACCCTTATGCCAGGGCAGTTTTGCCCATCTGACTGCTGTTTGCATTGCCATACTCATCGTGAACTCCTTCACAGAGGTTCTGCCTCCTTATGAGATATGTTCTTTGCCTAACATGCTGCTTGGCATGCAGATGATTAGAACTAATGAACTGAGAATTCTTGGTAATTGAAGCAAAATCAAAGCAGCAGGCAGCAGACTGTTTATCTTTTTAAATATAATATATTTATGTCTATTTTATGTGTATGAGTGTGTTGCCTGCATGCATGCAAGTGCAGCTGTGTTGTACAGTGCCCACAAAGGCCAGAAGAGGGTGTGGGATTCCCCTGGAACTGGAGTTATAGGCGGTTGTTAGCTACCATGTAGGTGCTGGGAACTTCATGAACCCAAGTCCTCTGCAAAAATAGCCAGTGCTCTTAACTCTGATACATCTCTCCAGCCAGCAGACTGGCTATGGTAATCCCACACAGCTTGTCTAGTAAAGTTTACACTTGCTATGCATATTGATAACAGTAATTTCCTTTCTTCTTTCCTTTCACTAGCACGAGTGGTTCTGACAGCTCTCTCTCAGACGGTCTTCCTGTTCACCTTCTGAACATAGCAGATGAGGTGAGACGGTGTTGAGTCCTATACCCAGCCGCAGTCTCAAAAGCAAAATACTACCGGACAACTGGGCAAATTTTCCAACTGTCCTAACCTACAGAAAATACAGCAGTAGACTTGGGGTGCAGCTCAGTGGAAGAGCACTTGCTTCACCTGTGTTGGATCCAAAGTTTCAGCCCAATAAGTCAAAAAAGAAAATAGCCAGGCATTGTGGCACACTCCCTTAAAGGAAGGAGAGGCAGGCAGATTGCTGTGAGTTCGGAGGCCAGCCTGGTCTCCATAGAGAATTCCAGGCTAATCGGGGCTACATGTAAGACTGCCTTAAAAGAAAATGAAAAAGAAAAGAAGGAAGGGAGAGAGGGAAGGGGGGAAGAGAGAAGAGAGGGGGAGAGAGGAGGAAGGGAGGGAGGGAGGGAGGGAGGGAGGAAGGAAGGAAGGAAGGAAGGAAGGAAGGAAGGAAGGAAGGAAGGAAGGAAGGAAGGAAGGAAAGAAGGAAAGAGCAATAGTGTGCTCCTTACTCTGGAGTAGTATGTCATTGTATTCTCTATAAATGTCTTGCTGTATTGCTAGAACTACTTCATGGTAACACCAGAACTGGAGGGAGGGAGGGAGGGAGGGAGGGAGGGAGGGAGGGAGGGAGGGAAGAGCAATAGTGTGCTCCTTACTCTGGAGTAGTATGTCATTGTATTCTCTATAAATGTCTTGCTGTATTGCTAGAACTACTTCATGGTAACACCAGAACTGAATCTTTTAACCACACAGCACTGATCAGAATTATCCGGACCTGACTTGATTGCCACATCATCTGGTTTTGCATTGTAAATAACAGACATTTGGTTGTTGATGTAGATGCCTCTGTAGTAGCATATCTAGACTAGTGAGGTTCTGGAGCATCCCCTGGTAAGGAGGTGACTGAGCTGTTGACTCGTTCTCCAAACCAATGAGTAAAGGCTACATACAGGCTGCATTGTGACTGCCATGTGAGGGTCCCCTAGTTAGTTTCAGCTGTCAACCTCACCCAGTTCAGCGTTATTTATCTGAGGGAGTCTCAACTGGGGGATTGACCGTGGGCGTCTCTGGGACATTTCCTTAATTGCTAACCAGTGGAAGAGTACCCAGCCTACTGTGGTGGTACCATCCCTAGACAGGGGTCCTGGGCTCGAAGGCTGAGCAGAACTAGGGAGCAAGCCAGTAAAGAGCATTCTGTCATGGTTTCTGCCTCAGTTCCTGCTTGAGCTCCTGCCCTGACTTCTCTCAGTGATGAACTGTGACCTGGAAGTGTAGCCCAAATAAACCGCTTCCTCCCCAAGATGTTTTTGATCGTGGTGTTTATCACAGCAGCAGAAAGCAGACAGAACACGGGTACCTGTAGCTCTGCGGTCTGTGACCAGTTTCCTTGTATTTTCCGGAACAGTTGAATCAGAAGAAGATGATGTTAAAGAAGCCAAAAAAGAAGCGACTTCAGACTAGAAAACAGCGAAACGAGCAGTATCAGAAAAATTATTTGATGCGGGAGTTAAAGTTAACGGAAGATGCTCCAGTAAGCAATCCCTGGTGTCTACTTCCGTCTGGTCTCTGTGCAGAGATGGGTCTAGAGTTTACACTAAGCCAGACAGGACAATGAGAGGAGAGGAGGGCTTTCTATTTTGAGGTCAGAGCCCTTCTGCAGGTCTTCTGAATGTGTCTGAGAGGACATCAACTTTGTTCCACTGGTCCTCTCTTAGGTTCCACTCAAACGTGGCAGGTCAAGGTTATGACTGAGGCTGTTTCCACAAGAAAGAGATGATGCTGATGACTGGTGGCTAGAGGTCAGCCGGAGTAGCTGGGGGGCGGGCAAGCGGATGTTCCGGACCAGTCTAAACTAAGGCTGCCTCTCCACCTTGCTCCTAGCTGCCACACACAGCACCGCTCCCTGTCTAGACCCTCTACTTTCTAAAGACTGAATGCTTTCAAGACGGGGAGTTTGGGGCTGGAGAGATGGCTCCATACCTGCTGCTCTTGCAAAGACCCCAGGGTTTGGTTCCCAGCACCCACATGGTGGCTCATAACTACCCGGAACTAGCTTACACTTACAACACCCTCTTCTAGCTTCAAGCACACATGAGGTGCATGTACATGCATGCAGGCAAAAGGCTCATTCACATAAATTTTTTTTAAAAAAGAATGGGAGTTTCACTGTTGGGTGAATTAGGTCAATAAGGAATGGATCAGCTGAAAATTTCTCTCTTAATCCTTGTAGGAAAGGACAAGATTTGCTTCTACTCTGCAAAAGCAGCCTACTTTTTTGAAAAACCCAGAGAATTCCAATTCTTCAATAATGAAAATTGAAAAACCAAGGCTCACTGAGGTAATATTTTTGCTTGACTCTTTGTCAAACAGATGTTCTGATTTCTCCAATTAGCATGTCTCTTCCACTCGGTGAAGAGTGCAGAATCCATCATATTACTCAGGGCTGGGGTGACACAGGCACTGTTGTAGATTACAGACTGCTTAAGTGATATCAAATACTGATGACTTATGTCAGGACCATAAGAAGCTACTTACATATCATGCATGCATGTATACATCCATAAATTAACTGACTTTATTGTACCCACTCTATGGCAACCCTTGCTGGACAGTGAGAGTGCAGCATTGAACAAGATGCTATCCTTTGCCAGATGTGGGAACTTGCAACTTTCATCTCAGCACTTGGGAGGCAGAGCAGGTGGATCTGTGCAAGATCCAGGCCAGCCTGGTCTACACAGTGAGTTCCAGGCCAGCTGGGACTACAGGGAGACCCTGTCTCCAAGAAAAAAATACTATTCTTTCCTCAGAGACCTTAGAAGTGTGGTGGGACGTTAACAAGTAAGCAGGGAGTTACAACAGAGTAGGGTGCAGGGCACCGCCAAGCAGAGGCGCTGCTGAGGAGAGGCACCAGACATTTATGACTACGGAATATTTGAGTTTCTCTAGGTATGCTGGGAAGTGGAGGCAGAGGGGCTAATGAGTTCAAGGTTATCTTGTACTACAGGAGACCCCATCCCAAAAAAGCAAAAGCAAAAGGAGATTTAGAGGCTGGGAATGTAGCTCAGTGGTAGGACACTTGCCTGGTGTATGCAAAGTCCTGAGTTCAATCCCCAGCATCACTTTTTAAAAGAAGACCTTTTTTTTGGAGGGGTGCGTGTGGCTGGAGAGATGTCTTAGAAGTTAAGAGGAGTAGCTGTTCTTGCAGAGGCCCCAGGTTCAAGTCCAAGCACCCATGTGGCAGCTAACAGTCATCCTTAATTCAGTTCCAGAGGATCCAATACACCCTTCTGACCTCTGCAGGCATTGCACAACATGGGTGCACTAACATACATGCAGGCAATACTCATATACATAAAATAAAAATAAAAAATTTTTAAAAGACTGAAGAAAAATGTCTCCCCCTCCTCCAGCAGGCATTTAATTCAAATTAATCCTTAGCTAGGGGTCAAAATATGAAACTTTTTTGAGAGACATGACACTACAAGGAGAAAATTCCATGTCATGAAATTGGTTTTCATTTGAAACATTATTTATAATATGTAAGAGCCAGTGAAATGACTCAGCAAGTAAAGGTACCTGCTGCACAAATTTGGCAACCTGAGTTCAATCTCTAGATTGTACAGGGGAAAGAAGAGAGTTAACTTCCAAATAAATAAAAATTCTAAGATTATATAAAATTACCTTCAGATAGGAGCTGGACAGACGGCTCCACGGGTCAACGACATTATACAAGCATGAAGACTTGAGCTCAGATCCCCAGAACCCACATAGAAAGCCTGGTCTGGCGA
This sequence comes from Eospalax fontanierii, assembly GCA_035773235.1. Lineage (NCBI taxonomy): Eukaryota > Metazoa > Chordata > Mammalia > Rodentia > Spalacidae > Eospalax > Eospalax fontanierii. The sequence continues at coordinate 18,169,535 of CM069526.1, forward strand.
CACAGATAAATAATACCAGTGCTGGGAGGCAGAGTCTGGAGGATCCCAGGCGATTAGCCACCTGCTGGGGTCCAGCTGATGAGACCCTGACCGGATGTTGACCTCTGGTCTCCATACGTCAGTGCACGGATGGATGCACATGCACATGCACACACACGCATAGCGCCCCCACTACCTTCAGTGTATGTGTAAAGAAACATAAATGAACTGTACGTTTACATAGGGATCCCATCTCCAGGGTATCTCATTATGTATGTGCATATATTCCAAAATCAGAAAAAATATCTGAAATCCAAAACGCTTCTGGTTCCAAGCATTTCTGATAAGGGTTACTCAGTCTGTACTGTGTGAGTTACTCAACCAGCCAGGAACTCAGTTTCTGCATCTGAAACACTGGGGTGATAAGCTCTGCATTCCACAGTAGCTGTGAGCACTAGATGGGAAACTATGAAAAGCACTTGGCATGTAGTGGGCACCCAGTGGGCATATTAGTCCTTTTCTTTTGAGTTGTTATACATGTGTGTCTTGCCTTCTTTTTGTGTTATACTATCCTCATGAGTCAACATGCACGAATAAAAATCACACAAATGTTTGGTATGCCCACACTGTTCTCACGGAAAACTTAATAAGAATGTATTCATTTATTTTAGGCACACTTAAGTGGGAGAGACAAAGGAGCTTCCCTGGATCCACCACTGACCAGCCTGGTCCTCACTAAGAGTAAAGAAAGAATACAGGTGTGTGAGCTCATCTCTACAGACACACGCCAGCAGTTCATTTTAGTTAATTTTCTCATTTTAGGTTTTTGTTGTTGTTGTTGTTCTGTTTTCTTTTGTTTGAGACAGGGTCTCTATATGTAGCCGGGGCTAACCTGGAACTATTATGTAGACCTGGCTGGCCTCAGATTGTGGCAGTTCTCCTATGTCTGCTTCCCAAGGGCTAGGATTACAGGCAGGCAAGCACCACACCCAGCTTGAATAATCTTCAGATACCTTATTTAAGTTATAGTGCCTAGTTTTGCCTTGTTCAGGTAAATATCTAAGGCAGTTTGTACCCTCAGGCTCAAACCAGTTGGCCAGTCTAGGGCATGGCCAGCAGGGTGGTATAAGACCAGAGATAGCCCACCCAGGAGATAGCCCACCCAGGGGATAGCCCACCCAGGGCTAAAAGCTAGATATCAAGAATTTAATTTTATTTCAAAAAACATCTGTTAGGCTGCCATCTTTTTGTATCTCCATGGCAGCATGTTAGGTTAAACAGTGATCCTATATATGTGATGTGGTAGTTCTCAGTCCTGGGAGATGTGAACAAGGCATAGAATGCCACCATCAGTTAGTTGCCATAACTGAATGCCTGGAACTAGGTAATTTAAAAAAAATATTTTATTTTTATTTCACATGTATGAGCACATTGCCTGCATGTGTATAAGTGCACCCAATTCCTGCAGTGCCCACAGCGGTCAGAAGTGGGGGTCAGGTCTCCTGAAACTGGAGTTACAGATGGTTGTCAGCCACCATGTGGGTGCTGGGAACTGAACCTGTGTCTTCTGTGAGAGCAGCCAGTGCTCTTAACCACTGAGCCATCTCTCCAGCCTCAGGACTAGGTAATTTTAAAAAGGAAAGACGTTCACATTTCTCAAGGTTGGAGTCCAAGACTGGGTGGCCCCACGTGGTGAGAGACTTGTGTTTTATAACGTGCTGGACTAAAGGGCGCATGCTTTCAGATGACAGAGCCACAAGGAGCAGCCTCACTTTATAAAAGTGACTGATTCAGTCCCTCAAATTAGCCTGGCCCTGTAAGAGTTAAAATTTCTTAATAACCTCTTAAAGGTTCAGGTTTCAGCATGAGTTTCAAAGAGACAAGCCATAGTGGTGAATTTTTTGCTTTTCTGAAACAATAGAATTACTAGTGTCCCTATGCCAAGATCTCTAATGCTCAGTTGCATCTACATGTTCTTCCCTGTGAGAAACAGCTAATGAGCTACCCCTTTTAAAAAATAGAGACTTATTTCTGTTTTATGTGTATTTGTGAGTGATTGCATGTATATGTGTGCACCATGTACATGCCTGGTGCCAGAAGTGGGTGTTGGAGCCTCTGGAATTAGAGTAAAGGACAGTTGTGAGCTGCCAGGTGGGTGCTGGGAATTGAACCCCACTCCTTTGTAAGAGAACAAGCTCTTAACTGCTGACCCATGTCTCCAACCCTAGGAACTGCTCTTTTAAATAGCCCTGGTTTGGCCGAGCCTGGTGGCACACACCTGTAATCCAAGTACTTGGGGGATTGAGGCGGAAATATCTCAAATTCAAGGCCAGCCTGGTCTACAAATGTGACCCTGTCTCAAAAACAGAAAAAAGTGGCTAGGCCTCCTGTAAGCCTGGGTGGGACAGGAATGAAGGTTGAAAATCACTGCAGGAACTGAGGTAAGCTAGACACACAATGGTCAGACCTCCCTCCCAAGGGGAAGTCCTGCCATTTTTTCCTGAGTCTGCTGTGTGGGTTGATTGTTGCTGATATCCTTATCTCTCAGTGTCTTCTAGAGGATCTACATGGGTAGGACCCTTAAAAGACTAAGGATAAGATCCTCAAGGAAGGGTAACAGGACACAGATTCCCAAAGCTGAAGAGCAAGACCAGAGAAGTTAGAATAAAACAGAAGGCTGAGACAAGAGGATCCCAAGTTTGAGGCCAGACAGTGAATTTCTGACCAGCCTGGACTACATAGCAAGACCTGTCTAAAAGAGCCAAAATTAATTAAATAACTAAAGTCAAACTAATAAGAGTTGTAGCCACCTAATAGGCAAGGAGCTTGTCCTCACCCCCTCAGGACTCATCACCAAGACAGTGGGTAACAGAACCCAGGTACACAGCAGCGTGCTGATTCCGCTGTAACCTGGGAATGGATCCTGTTGCCACCAACGTGCAGGACAAATGTCATGCAAGCCTCTATTCGACTTCATTTTCTTGAAATTTCCTGTGGAATATTTCCTAACAAGGATTCAGTTTAACTTCCAGAGAGTGTCAGATAGCAGAGTTGGAAATGTGGGGCAGCCACATTCCTTAGTTCTATTTGTGGACAGCTTATAAAGGACAATCCCTCCACACGTGGGGAGATTAAAATGTTGCCGTAGACCTTAACTTCGCTGAGAAACTAGGTCAAATGCTTGATAACCTCTGCTTTGCAACACTGTTGACCACTTCGGAATTTGGGGGAATGAAATGCAAATACGTCCTAGTAAGGCCAACCTCAACCTACCTATAACGTAGAAATCACAACAGAAACTGAATTCAGTTCTTTTATCTTGTTTATACAGAGTAAGAAGCCAGGCTTTATAGCATCATGCTCCCCAAAGAGAAGCACAAACTCCAGCCTAGGGCCAGCTCCAGATGTGAAGCAAAACTGGCCTAGGAATAGATATCCTGCCACAAGGAGAGACCGCACCACCATGGAGCTGTACCCGTCCTTACACATTTACACATACCCATAAGGCCTGCCTGCCCTGCCACACAGGCGCTTCCTCGAGAGCTTTGGGGTTGTTTCGTTGGTTGTATTTTTGTTTTATTTGCAGTGCCGGGGACCAAACGTAGGGCCTTGAGCATCCTGGACAAGTGCTCTACCACTGAGCTGTGTCTCTGGCCCTCTTGAAAATGCTGTGGGTTATACACATTTTGTAAGGGGAAAGGTATGGATGGAAACTGGTGCACTGGGTTGTGCATTCACCACACCCTAGCCTGCGCTCTCTACTTAACACTGTGCACATATCCTCAGATACATACCTCGTGAATTCAGTTATTTTCTCCTAAGATGAGATTTTTATTGTTATGTACAGAAAAGCCTTTATTGGAAGCTGAAGCATGTGCTCATGGAACACAGCAGATATGCCTTGTTTTAATAATAGATGGTCTCTCTAAAGTTAGATGCAAATCAGTTTTAAAAGATCAAACTGTTTTGAATGTGTTTTGGGAGTGTGCTATATCAAAAAGTCTTATGTCAAAGCTTCCAAATGATGAATGATCAGTTGGGCTATGGTATATTCACTTTGCTCCAAGTGAGGTATTCCTACATAGAGAAAACAGTTATATGGATTACGCAGAATTTAATGTTGCATATATTATGCTCAGCAAGGTTGTATAAATTTTTAACTTGATTAAAATTCTTTCTCTCTAATCAGTTGTTTCTTTGACTGGTTTACTACATATTGATATGTGAACAAGGTGTTATATATCAGTCAGTTTTCAGTGGTCAAGCATAGCATATTGGCTATAGAATGTCATGTCAGAATTTAGAGTCATTAAAGCAGGGTGATTCAGCTGGACATGGTGGCTCATGCCAATAATCCTAGTACGTGGGAGACATTTTATTTCACCTTCTCACATTTGAGTGAAAATTTTCTAGCATATTTTTCATTATCGTATGTGTGTGTGTGAAACCATGGCCTCTCACATGCTAAGTATTTATGCATTTGCTCTACCACTGATCTGTATCCCTGACCTTATCAGGGATAATATTTTAAATTCTTAAAATTAAAAAAAAAAATGTATGTGTGCATCTGATTGCAAGTGCAGGCAGGCGACCTTGGAGGCCAAAGGATGGCAGCAGATCTGGAGCTAGAGTTAGAGGTGGTTATGAACTGGGAAAGGATGCTGGTCCTCTGAGAGAGCAGCAAGCATTCTTAACCTCTGAGCCCTCTCTCCAGAGCCCCTATCACTTTTTAACCCTTTTGCCTACCTGGACAATTCGCAGTGTGAACTATAGGACAGTGTATTTTAATTACAATCCCAGTGTATGAAATAATTTTTTAAATTTATTGGTTTTTATTTTATATGTATGTGTATTGTCTGTATGGATCTAAGTGCACCCACGCCCATGTAGGTCAAAAGAGGGCACTGGATCCTCTGGAACTGGAGTTGTGTTTGTTAGCCACCATGTGGGTGCTAGAACAGAACCCGGGTCCAGTGGAAGAGCAGCCAGTCCTCTTAACCACTGAGCCATCCCTCCAGCCCAGTGTAAAACAATTTCAGAGCTGTTTTGCATAGCATTTCCAGACAAACTGAGCAGAGTGCGGAGTCCTCTCATAGAGCCTTCCTATCACTGTCCTGCCCTGAACCCTGCACGAGTCTTCTTTACAGAGAGTGTTTGCCCCTGCTCTTTCTGTAGGCAGCTTCCAAGTGACTTCTATGCCACTCAGTACAGCCTATAACTATTGCTCAGTATCTTAAGTATCTAGAAAGCCCCCAGCCAAACTCTGCTTTTTATCCTAAAAGAATATCCTTAAAGGACAAGTCAAGTCTTCAAACTATTATAAATTGCTGGAGGCAAACCTTGCTCAAAAGGTTTAAAAACCTTATTTTTTAATCTTGTTTAAAAGTTCAGAAATACGTGGTTTTAGCTTTAAATAACTTTAGAGAAAGTTTGTAAAAATCATCTATGATGGCAATATTTTTAGAATAAAATATCAGAACACATAACCATTTATGGTTTTTGTTTTGTGTGTGTGGTGTATGTTTATGTCCATATTCATGTGTGTGTATGTGTGTGGGTGCATGTGTGTACATGTGGAGGCCAGAGGTCAATGTTGGGTGTCTTTATCACTCTTCTAGCTTTTGAGACAGGGTTTCTCAGTAAATCTGGAATTCATGGAACCTGGAGCTCACTGATTTGGCTTGCTGGCTGGCAGTGAGCTCCAGGGATCTGCCTGTCTCGATCTTTTCAGTGCTGGTTTGCAGAAATGTGCCTTTGCATGATGGGGATCTGAACTCATATCTTCATGTTGTGGTAAGCACTTTAGCGACTGAGTCATCGTCTTGGTCTCAACCATTTGTTTTTCAAAGTACATTTTAGGGGCTGGAGAGACATCTCAGCACTTAGTGTCCTTATAGAGGACCCAGGTTCAATTCCTAGCACCCACATTAGGCAACTCACAACTACCTGTGACTCCAGTTCCTGGGGATCTGACACCCTCTTCTGACCTGTGTAGGTACTACACACATGTGATGTACATGCATACACTTAGGCACACATACATATACATAAATTTTAAAAATTTCAGACACATAAAAATCAATATTTTGTAAAAGTACATTTTGAAGCCATGCATGACGGCTCATGTTTATAGTCCCTGCTTCCTAGAACACAGAGGCAGGAGATTGCTGGAGCACAGAAGTATGACTACAGTCTTGATCACAAAGCTTCCTGAGAGATATGATTTGGATATGTGTAGAGATGCAAAGAAAAGAAAACCTATGAAACCCAGACAGCTTTCATAGGTGCTAGTCCCTGGGTTTGATCCCTATCATCCTAAAAATATAAAATTATCATCACAACTGTTAAGAGGCCACAATCAAGTTCAAGCTCTGTCTAGCCCACGTGAAGTTAATACTGTGAAGTAATGGTATATTTTCTCTTTAGAAACGTGTCATGCCAGGTATGGTGGCATACACCTTCATCCCTGCCTTTGGGAGGTAGAGGCAGCTAAATGTCTGTGAGTTCCAGGGCAACCTAGCATATGAATGAATGAAAGAAGGGAAGAAAAGGAATGGAAAGAGAGAGGAAGAAGGGAAGGAAGGGAGGGAGGGAGGGGGGGAGGGAGGGGGGGAAGGAAGGGAGGGAGGGAGGGAGGAAAAAATTTAAAAAGTGGTGAGGCCCAGGGAGATGGTTCAGTGGGTAAAGTCCTGGCTGCACGAGCATGAGGACCAGAGTTCAGATCTCCAGCACCCAGATAGATTCTGGGTGAGCACGGCATCCCATTTGTGATTCCACTGCTCAGGAGGCAGAGGTGTGATTGCTGGGATCAGCTGGCTAGACCAGGCATCCAAGCAAGTTCTGGGTTCAATGGAGAGACCCTGCCTCCATGGAGAAAGCAGGAAATGATCGAGGAAGACATTTCACCTCAACCTTGGTCCTCCACACCTACAGGCACACACATGCAAAAAGGAATGATGACTGGGCATGGTAACTCGTGTCTGTAATCTGAATACCTAGAAGGATGAGGTGAGAGGATTGTAAATTGGAGGCCAACCTGGGCTACATAAGGAAAGAGGTACTCTTTCCTATGAATGCACTTTCTACTTTGGTTTCTTACATGTGTGCATACACTCTGATTTCTTTATAAACTAACTGTGTAGTGAGCAATAGAAACAACCCCGGAAGTTCAGGATGCCAGGAAGATGCTCTAACAAGGCGCCACACCCCCAGCCCTAGAAGTAATTTCCTAAGATTAAAATGTATTTCAAGATTAGATGATCTCACTATGTGGCTCTGGCTGGCCTTGCACTCATTATGTACACCAGGCTGCCTTCAAACTCACAAAGACCTGCCTGCTTCTGCCTCTTGAGAGCGAGACAGAAGGATCACAAGTTCAAGGCCAGCGTAGACTACACACTGAAACCTTATCTTGGGGAGTGGTAGAATTTTGGAGAGCTACCAGACACTGAGCACTTGGAAACTTCCGTAATCACAAGCTGTACTTGTGTTCTCACCAAATTTAGTCACAGCCTTACTAGTCTATTTTCTGGTGCTTTAACTGAGTACAGGAGATATCGTGATTTATGAAGAAAAGAGATGAATTTTGAGGGCAGGGAGTTAAAATAGGGTCTCCCGTAGCTTAGGCTTGCCTCGAACTCACAGTGTAGTCGAGGATAACCTTGAACTTCTAGTCCTCATACCCCCACCTCAGGAGTTCTGGAATTACAGGCTTGTGTCACCATGCCTGGCAGAAATGCATTTCTTATGATTTTGGAGTCTAGGAAGTTCCAGATAGAGCAACCACATCCAGTGAAGGCCTCCTTGCTGGTGGGGACACTGAGTCCCAAGGCAGCATTTAGCATCACTTAGTGCAAGAGAACAGGTTTGCCCAAGAGAGCTCGGGCTTCTTAGAAAGCACTCCCATGATAACTATTAATCCACTGATCCACATGCCTTCCTCACCCAAAGTCCCACATCCAAATTCCACCAACATGCTGCACTGGGACCAAGTTCCAAACACTCAAGACTTGGGGGATACATTCAAACCACAGCAATAGTCTTGGCAAAAATGCCACATAAAATGCTCTTTTTTGCAGAAATAGAACTGCTAACTTCAAGATTCCCAAGCTGTTCTCAGACTAATTTTGGCTTTGTTATCTAGAAAAGCAGAGATGTTTCCAGGTCAGAGACTTGGCACCTTCAACTCAAGATGCCTTTGGAACTACAAAGCCTACTCTGTCCTTTAAAACAGGAAGAGCTGGATGCGGCTATAATCAATCCCAGCACTTGGGAGGTAAAGGCAGGAGGATTAGGAGTTGGAGTCCCTGGGGGCTAAAGAGATGGTTAAGAGCACTGACTGCTCTTGCAGAGGACCCAGGTTTGAATCCCAGCACCCACATGGTGGCTAACAATCATCTATAACTCCAGTTCTGGGGGGATCCAATGCCCTCTTCTGACCTCCACAGGCATTACCTGACACCAGGCACCTACCTACATGCAAGCAATGCATTCATACACATAAAATAAAAATATAAAAAAATTTTTTAAAGGAGTTGGAGTCCCCGGAGCTGAAGAGATGGCTCAGAGGTTAGGAACATTTGATGTTCTTGCAGAGGACCCTGGTTTGGTTCTCATTGTTCACACCAGGTGGCCAACAACCACTATAAATCCAGTTCTAAGGGTTCCATGTCCCTCTTCTGGCCTCTGAGGGTACCAGTACACACATGGTGCACATACAGACAAGCATGCATGAACACACACACACACACACACACACACACGCACACACACACACCACGTGTAAAAAGTTGAGAATTCAGCCTCAGCTACTCTAGTTGGGCTACACGGGACCTTGTCTCAAAAAAAAAAAAAAAAACTACAAGGCTTGGTTCTATTTAATGGTACTAAATTGCCGTGATCTGATGTCTGGATACCCTCTTCATTCTAAAGCTGCCTGACCAAGGAAAAAGAAGCCTGGGATCAATTCTCCTGTGAGTGGGTCCATGTAGGCTCTGTGCAGCTGTTCTGGGACCTGTAGAAAACAAACATTTTTGTGAAATCAACTTCAGTGAGGTATGTTTTCCCATGTATGCTGACCGATAAAGTGACCACGGCAAAGCCCAGCACACTGCCATGTCCAGAGTAGTGATAATTTAATCGGAATCATAAGAAAAGATGGACGTGCAAAGTGTGGTGTTGCATGCCTATAATCCCAGCATTTAGGAGGTGGAGGTCAGAGAATCATGAGTCTGAGGCCCACCTGAGCTACATAAAAAGGGTACCACCATAAATGTATCAATGCAAACGGGGGTCATGTGAGCACATGAATATATTAAAATATCATAAAAACCAGGCCTGAGAACTTACTGAACATGCCAGACCAAGGAACGGTGCATCACCGTCCTCACCTGGACCCTACAAAAAGGAGGACACCTTGGGGCTGGCGAGATGGCTCAGACTGTAAACAGGCACTTGCTGCCAATCTTGGAGACCGGAGTTCGATTTCCTGGAACCCAGGTAAAGTGGAAGGAGAAAACTGACTCTGCGGTGTTGTCCTGTGACCTCCACAGGTGTCGCAGCACACCCCAACACTGACCCTGCAATGGCAGTGGCCCCCACTGATCTGTCATCTGATCACCCACTGAGCGCACCAAGGGACTGACAGGAAGAGAAAGAGCTGTCCCAGCGGCTTCAACTCAGCCTGGTCCTCACTCCTGCCACAGCCTACTTGAATTTCTGTCCACTCATCCCCCTGGACCCCGTTCTATACCTCACCTCTACAGCTTCTAGGAGCCCCCACAGCACCTGGGAAACTCTACTTTGACCCTTAGACTGGCTCAGCTCGGCCGACCCTGCAGCTTTCCTCTGTGGCAATACCTCCAGCAGACCTCCTACAGGGCTTGCTGCTTTTCTGACTCCCAAAGAGACTCTGCATCTCTGTCAGCTCTATGCCTCTCTCTGTAAGGTGTCTTTAGAACACTTTGAACTGCATTGTGACATCTTTAAACTTTCTGTATCCATTCAGTATTCTGTGTATACATATAGATAATATTCATTGTGTTAATATCAGTAATTAAATTGAATAAAGAAACCATGTTTTCTGACAGCCAGCTATCAAGGGAAATTGGGACTACTTTGCAAATTGCATTCAACAAAACTGATATATGGAGTGAATTTGTTGCTATTCAATAAATTCTGCAACAGAAAGACAAACATGTCAATTCATATTTCTGACATAGCACACTCATGACAGAAACAAAAAAAAAGATTTCTTTTTTGAAATATTTTTATCACTTTTATTTTATGTGTAGGAGTGTATTGCCTGTGTGTATGTAAATGCACCCGTCACGCAGTGCCCTTGGAGGTCTGAAGAGGGCTTTGGATTCCCTGAAACTACAGTTAGTGACAGTTGTTAACTGCCATGTGGGTGCTGGGAACTGAACCCGGGTCCTCTGCAAAAACAGCTAGTGTTCTTAACCCTGAGCCACCTGTCCACCCCAAGTTTTGTTTGTTTGTTTGTCTTTTTGGGAAAGGGTCTCTCTGTAGCCCTAGCTGACCTGGAACTCGATATGGAGACCAGACTGGTCTTGATCTCTCAGAGATCACCCTCTTCTGTCTTCTATGGGCACTGCATGACACGGGTGTACTTACACATAGGCATAACACTCTTACACAGACCAAAAAAAAAAATATATATATATATATATATGTGTGTGTGTGTGTGTGTGTGTGTGTGTGTGTGTGTGTGTGTGTCTGTGTGAATCCCAGCAGTCAGGAGGCAGAGGCAGGCAGATCTCTGTGATCACTAAACTCCTAAAAAGTACAAAATAGAAAATGCTTCTGGTCCTTGGCATTTCAGATGAAGGATATTATACCTGTAACAGTCAATCCAGAGCATGTGTGGAGCACTGACTGACTTCAGAACTGTGAACAGTGCTGTGCAGCCATGCTCCTGCCCCTGTGCCTGGCTGGTGAGCATAAACTAGCGTACACAAACCAGCCACACACACCTTGCTGGCTTCGGAATGTTGCAGTGGGATTAAGGCGCCACCAACCTCCAATTCAGAACACTTGAGTTTGAATCCCTACAGACCAGGGTGCAGAAGGAAGGCGGGCAGCTGTATAATTACTGTGGACTTTTATTTGCTGAGTATTTACTTATCTGTGTGAGTGCATGTCTCATGTGTGTGTGGGTGTGGCTGTGCACATTTATACACTTCCTTATTCGCTTGCTTAGAGACCAGAAGAGGGCAGCGGGTATCCTCTTTCACCACTCTCCATTGATTCTTTTGAGGCAGGGGTTCTTCCTAAAGTGGGGACTCCCATTTTCTCAGCTAGGCTAGAAGCCAAGCCCCAGCAATCCTGTCTCTGCCCTCCTCAGATCTGGGGTTACAGGTGTGCAAAGGACACCTGGCTTATTACGTGGACCCTGGGATCGGAATTCCTGTCCTCACAATGGTGCAGCAAGCTCTCTAAACTGCTGTGTCATCCCTGCAGCCTAACCTTGAACTCCTGACCCTCCTGCCTCCCCTGTAGGATTATAGGCATGTACCAGTATATCTGATTTATGCGATGCTAAGGCCTCATGCATGCTAGGCAAACATTACCCAACCGAGTTATATCCCAATCCCTTCTCCCCTTTGGAAACAGGGTCTCTTGTAGCCCATGCTGGCCTTGAACTCTCTAGGTAGGCGAGGATGGCTTTGAACTACTGACCCTCCTGCGTCCACCTCTTGAGTTGTAGGGTGGCAGCCTGTGTCACTGTGCCCCACTCCCCTCCTGAGGCCTAAAGTGAAGTGATTGCAAATGAAGCCCTCTGGAGGCTCCTTTGTTTCTGTGACATCACACCACTCTTAACTGTTAGCCACACATGGCCCTAGTGCGCTGGACAGTGTCCCCTTCAGCCCAGGCCAGTGAGGGTTTCTCTGGCTGAATCGTATGACACGATGATTTGGTCACTCCAAGTGCAGACCTTTTCAACTGATGTCAGCACAAGCCACCTCACGTCATAAGCCCCGTGAGCTGACTATTCCTAGACCACTGTGTTCAGTGACCGGAAGTCTTCAGTGAACGCCTTCCCAACTCCATTCACTCCCCTGTCTGCCTCCTGTTTCCTTCCCCATTCAGCCGGACTCCACAATGACTTTGATGTCAGCCACTCTCTTGCCAGTAACCATGTCCTCACCCTCTGTCCTTCTACCACCTCCATCTGGAAGTTCCCTGGTTTTGGCTCAACCAGCCAGCCTAACCATCTGTCTTCTCTCTCCTATCCTAGCCTGCCAAGACGGCTGCAGGAAAACATGCCATGGGAGGTCCACGGCCTCTGTGCACGCATCTCCTGCTGCTCTGAAATGTACCCCTGCTTCAATCACTGCAGCCCCTCACCTTCACATCCCTCCCCCTTGCCTCAGATCCCCAGCTCCCTGCTATCCTCATGAACAGCTTTGCTCAGAGGTGCTGGTTCAGAAGCCAGGCCTAGGGAGCCAAGAGTAGGAGAAAGCTGCAGACAAATTCTAAAACTTGCTTTGGTAGGTTTGCTTATGTCTTATCCTGGCGAAATGATTCAGAAACTAGTTGATTAAATTATAGGACTAGGTTATTGTTATATGATTGAACAAATGGTTAATGTGTTGATGTTAAGACCAGGGTTCTCACTCTGGAAGACACAAATGTCTGGAGAGAAGCAAGAAATGAAAGAAAACACGCTGAGCGGAGGGGTTGGATGTTCAGAAGCCATGTAAAAGTCAGATGCAGTAGTGCGCACCTGTAACCCCAGTGCTGAGGGGTGCAGAGGCAGGTGGATCTCTGTGAGATCAAGACCAGCCCGATCTACATGGTGAGTTCCAGGCCAAGTGGAGCTACAGAAGATCTCTTTTCCAGGACCCACATGGTGGAGCCAGGAGGATCAGAAATTCAAGGTCATTCTTAGGTCTTACATAGTAAGTTCATAGCCAGTCTGAGTTACATGAGACTGTCTTCAAAAAATAAAAGCCAATAAGAATTTTAAAGCCTATTTTTATTTTATGTATATCAGTGTTTTGCCTGCTTGTCTGTAAGTGTACTATGTGCATGCAATGAGTACAGAGGCCAGAAGAGGGAGTTGGATCCCCTGGAGCTGGAGTTGTTAGCAGCCATGGAGGTTTTGGGAACTGAACCCAGGGCCTCTATAAGAGAAACTAGTGCTCTATAACCACTGAGTCATCTCTCCAGCCCCTTAAAATAAAAAGTGCATCTTTGAAGAATAAAAAAAGAATGGAAATGTTGGCTGGAGAGATGGTGGTTAAGAGCACTGGCTGCTCTTGCAGATGACCTGAGTTCAATTCCCAGCATCCACATCAGGCAATTCACACCACCTGCAACTCCACCTTCAGGGGGATCTGACACCTCTGGCCTCCCCAAGCACCTGCATTCTAGTGTACATCCCCACACACAGACATACACATACACGTAATTAAAAAATTTTTAAATAAACCCTTTAAAATGGGATTGTTCTGGGAGTTGGCCACGGAATAGTAAAGAAAAACCAGCACCCATGACACAGTGCTCACTGTTGGGGGTCAGCAAGGCCAGGCACGAAGCCAGAGGGCATCGCTGGCACAAAACCACATTGAAGAGTGTGGGGCTTCCTGTCAGTGCTGGAAACTCAAGCTCAAGCTGAAAGATCAGTTCTTTTTGCCTTTCCTTCAGCACGGTGGTGGAATGCAAAGACTGCTGGGACGGTGCTGCCAGGCAACATGCCCTCTGCCATTCTTCAGACTCTTCAGAGGAGAAAAATAGGAAAGTTAAGTGGAAAGGCTGGTGAAACCTTGACTTACTAAACAGGAGCAACTTGCTATACGAAGCAAAGAGGGAAAATACAGCCCACAGACACCTTCTAGTCACCAGGGAAATTTGAAAATAAGCTGTGCTGTCCCCTTTTTGATTTTTTGAGAGTCGCACTTATCCAGCCCTGACTGGCTTAGAACTCATTACATAGCCCAGGCTGGCCCCAAGCTTTCAGTGATCCTCCTGCTTGTACCTCCCACATGTGCGGCACCACACACGGCTCTGAGAACAAACTGCAGCACACAAGCCTGTCATAACACCATGCAAAGATGTGAGGTGGGGACAGCAGGCAGTGCTGTTCCCCAGGAACTAGTAAAGACAGAAGGGCAAAGCCCGGACACGCTAGCACACACAGTAAAGACAGTCTTCCTGTCTTTGAAGAATGGTCTCTTTCCGGCCATTGGACAAAAGGACCCCACAAAGGTGTGACTTTGTCTTGCTGTGAATGTTACAGCCAGCTTCCACCAACCTGATCTTAGGCCAGGCCCAAATTTCTCAAGAGCCACACTGTTTCTAACCCCATGCCTTGCCAAAGGGGGACAAAACTGCTTCCTGTCAGGAACACACTGGTTTTGGTCAAACACTGGCTCAGGTGATGGCAGGCAGGCCACTTCTACCCAATGACTCATGGGGGAAACGTCTGCTGAGGACGCTTCTAGAAAGAGGTGTTGCTGTTTTGGTTTGGTTTTTGTTTTTTAAAAGACCCCACTTGGGCTGAGGATATGTCTCAGTTGGTAGAATGCTTGCCTAACATGCACAGAACCCTGGGTTCAATCCCCAGTACCGTAGTACTACATAAACCAGGCGAGATGGTGCTAACCTGCAATCCCAGCACTCAGAAGGTGGAAGCAGGAGAATCAAGAGTTCAAGGTCATCCTCAGCTACATAGGGATATATGGAGTTCAAGACTAGCCTCAGCTACATAAGAGCCTGTCTCAAAAGAAAATGTCCCCCACCTCCACCCATCATTGTAACAGGTGATTCCCATACCATGCTTGCTGCCAACCTAAGGATGGAGAGCAGAGAGATGGGTGGAATCCAGGTCTCTCTCTTTTTTCTTTTAGAAAAAAGACAAATTATTTAGTATACTGCAAAGGGGCATGGCAGGAACAGAACCATCTGCTGGAATCCAGGCCTTTGATACCATTTTTGAATCAGACTCAGCCAGCACTGGAGGGGGCCTGGACTCAAGTCCTCCTGTATCACAAAATAAATACATGCTCGAAAGTCATGCATGGTGGCACATGCCTTTAGTGCAAGCACTTGGGAGGCAGAGACAGGTGGATTTCTGTAAATTCAAGGCCAGCCTGATCTACATAGCGAGTTCCATGCCAGCTGGGGTACGGGGAGACCCTGTCTCAAAAAGACCAAAAAGAAATAAATACTTGATTATTTTTAAATTAAATGTATTTATTATTTGTGTGTGTGGCGTGTAGGTGTGTGTGGTGTGTAGGTGTGTGTGGTGTGTAGGTGTGCCACAGTGCATATGGGGAGGTCAGAGGACAATCTGCCGGCAAAAATCACTTCTTTCCTTCCACCATGTGGATCCTGGGAATCAAGCTTGTCAGGTTTGGTGGCAAACACCTTTACCTCTGCTCCACCTCACTAGTCCTCGATGCTCTATTATGTTAACCTACTTGAAGCAGAAACTGCAATGTCAAGAAGAGTTCCGATGCTTAGAACAGAGAATAAGGAGAGAGTAAGTCGAAAGCTAGGGGAGAGGATGGTTCCTGTGGAGCTCCGGGAAGAAAGGGCCGAAACGCAGATGTGGAGATGATGGGGATGGCAGAAGAGAAGCAAGATGGCCCCTGCTGTTCAGCTCATCCTTGTCCAATTCCAGGACCAGTCTTCTATTGAAGCCATATCAACCTGCAGATTATCATGTGCATAGCGCAATCGAACACCCTGCCTCTCTGTTTTGTCAAGGGAAGAAACTAAGGCTTGTAGAGAGGCATGGACCCAAGGCCCCAGAACAAACAAGAGCAGCATGTGTGGGTTTCTGAATGCCAAAGAGTCTTCCAATTTCTACAGCCTGATTGTCCCCATTTAAAAACCTATAAGGGGGACTGGAGAGATGGTTCAGTGGTTAAGAGCACTGCCTGCTCTTGCAGAAGACCTGGGTTCAGTTCCCAGACTCCCATGGTGGCTCTCAACCTCAGGTTCCAGGGAACCTGATGCCTCTTCTGGCCTCTGTAGGCATTGCATGCACATGGTACATTTACATATATATAGGCAAAACAATCACGTAGGCATGGTTGGTGCACACTTTTAATCCCAGAACTCAGGAGACAAAGATAAGCAGAAAGGCAGGCAGAGAGGCAGGTGAGTTCCAGGCCAGCTGGGGCTACAAGGAGATCCTATCTCCAAAAGACAAAAAAAAGAATCTTCATTGACTCAGTTTCAAATTCTCTGTTTCTATGATAAACACAAGAGGCAAGGAGTGGGTTAGGGGTGTGCCTCAGTGGTACAGCATTTTCCTAGCATACTCAAGACCCTGGGTTTAGTCCCCAGTACAACAGCAATGGCAATGGAGCACGGAGTGGAGTTGCACAAAGAAGTCAGGTGTGGTGGAACAGGCTTTTAGTCCCAGCACTTGGCAGCCAGAAGCCTGTGTACCTCTGTGAATTTTAGGCCAGCCAGAGCTACATGGTGAGGGGACCTGAGTGCTCTTAACTGTTGAGTCATATCTCCAGCCCCTCTATTTTTTGACACAACGGTTCATGTAGCCCAGCCTAGCCTTCAACTCTACATGTAGCCTCAGTTGACCTTAACTCCTGACCCTCCTGCCTCCATCTCCTGAGTATAGGGTTATGTAGTCATACATCACAACACCTGTTTCCTACTATACCTAAAAGATATAAAATCAGCTTCTGGCACTGTGGCCAAAGCTGTTGGTTGTTGATGTGTGTGCTACTGGAAATCTTTTAAAACAAAGGGCTGTTGAGATGGCTCAGTGGTCAAACCTGACTTGCTGCCAAGCCTGACTCCCTGAGTTCAGTCCCTGAAACCCACATGGCAGAAGGACAAGAACAACTTCCACAAGTTGTCCTCTGACTTCCACACTCAAGACCTGACATGACATGACATTTTTTTTCATTCTTTCTATAAATAATAAGTAAATAAAGTTTAAAAATTAAATTACTGGGGCTACAGAGATGATTCAGTTGTTAAGAGCTCTGCAGAGGACCTGGGTTCAGTTCCCAGCACTCACATAACAGCTAACAATCATCCCTAACTCCAGTTCTAGGGAGTCCATGTCCTTTTCTGGCCTCTGAGGGCACTAGGCATCCACGTGGTACATATACATACATGCAGGCAAACATACATACACATAAATTTTTTTTAATCTTTAAAAAATTTAAATTATGGGGCTAAAGAGATGGCTCCGTGGCAGTTAAGAGCACTGGCTGTCTCCAAAGGACGTGGGCTCTGTGGCTCTGTTCTCAGCACCCACGTGACAGCTAACAACTGTCCCTAACGCCAGTTCCAGGGAATCTGACACCCTCTTCTGGCTTCCACAAGCACTGCATGACATGGGTGCACTTACATGCAGGCAAAAAACTCACACACGTAAAATAAAAATAAATACTTTAAAAATTAAATGATAAAAACAGAGAAGGTTGGGTTTGGTAGCTCATGTTTATAATCCCAATACTTGGGCACTAGAAGCAGGAGGACTGCTACATGTTTGTGACCCAAGCCAGCTTGTTCTACAAAACAAGCTCCAGGCCAGCCTGGGCTACCTAGCAAAACCCTATCTCATTAAAAAACAAAAAACAAAAAACAAAAAGCTGCTTTAGGCCAGCAACAGGGCTCAGTAGGCAAAGGTACTTGCTACCAAGCTGACAGCCTGAGTTCAATCACTAGAACCCACTTGGTAGAAGGAGTGAACCAATTTCTGTAAGTTGTCCTTTGACCTAAACATATACACACACACCACACACAAAATGACACCCTTGCACCCTACCACAAAATAAATTAAAATGTAATAAAATATATTACTTTAAAATGATTAAAAAAAACAGAAAAGATCCCCTGACCAGTTCAGTGTACAAGGTTGTTATGATAATAAAATACTAAATATGCAATGAAATTCTAGAAGTTTTAACCTGTTTTAAAAACGCAAGATGTTAGCCAGGCATCATAGTGTACACCTGTAATCCTAATCCTCAGGAGGCTGAGGCAGGAGGATTATCACATATCTGAGGCCAGCCTGGGTTACATAGTACCAAGGCTATATAACAGATCCTATTTTAATAATTAAATTTATTTATTTATTAGTAAATTTTGAGAGTATTGATTTAATAGCAGGTTCAATACCTGTATGGACTGATTAAAGAGGCATGAAGCAACATGTTTTAAAAGCCAGTCAGGTTTTTAGTAGGGGTAAATTAACTCTTGTAGCACTGTGGTGATAAATACAAGCCAAGAGTCAGGTGCAGTGGTACATGCCCACGATCCTAGCACTTAGAAAGCCAGCCTGAGCTACAGGATGAGACTCTGTCGCAAAAAAACAAAACAAATACAGCCAGTATGGCCACACATACCTATAATCCTCAGAACAAAAGGCTGAAGTTAGAGGGTCAGAAGTTCAATAGAAGCCTGGAGTACAGAATGAAACCCTGCCTCACAAAAGAGAGGGAGGAAGGAAGGAAAAAAAGGAAAGAAATATTATTTTAATTTTATTGTGTACGTGATGTGTGACACAAGTATACGGACCATGGAGGGAGTGTGGGAGTCCAAAGACAACTTCTACAGGTTATGGGGATTGAACTTGGGTTGTTAGGATTTCAGGGCAAGTGTTTTGACCCACTGAGCTGAGTCATCTTGCTGACCCAGAAAATATAATCTTTGCCTGACTGGTGGCAGTCTGCTTTTATTTTTATATCAACATTCCAATGTTACCTTGGGGGAAACTGTCACTTTCAATCACACACTTTGGGTGGGTTCTGCAGTAGGTTGTGCATTCCATTCTAGCTTTGAGGGAGGGCACCGGACCCATGCTCAAAGTGAGCTGCATAGTCCATCCTTGGATCACAATCAGTAGTTCAGAATCGCCTGTGCAATTCAGTCCAGACCCCCAGGATATTTGTTAGGACTTCTGGGTTGAGAGTGACTCCTTTGGTCCATAAAACCATAAGATTGTAACATAGGAAGTACAAGCAGATCTCCTTGAGAAGCAATTCTATCTGAGAATAAAGGCAAAGAAAGCAAAACTTCGAGAGGCTGAGTCTAGGTACCATCTTTTAAACCCTGGATCCAGCCATGTCTGATGCCAGCCTACTTCTTTAAATCGATAAATTCCCTTCCACACCCCCTTACTCCTTACCATCTGGGTGGGATTTTATGTTTACTTGCACCAAGAAATTTCTCATTAAGTCATCATATAATAAAATTCACAGACATTTTTCTGGTAGGAAACAGACTATTTTAGTTGAGACACAAAGTCAGTTTAGAAAGGGCATAAGGAAGTTCTGAGCAATGTATAATCTCATCTAGTTAACAGGAACATACTCAGAGCAGCATGAGCAGTCTGGATTTGGAAGGAAGTGGATAGTCACCTACCCTTTAGAAAATTTTAGGGCTTCCACTGGAATCATTGTTTCAACAAATGCTTATTGAGCACCTACTGTGTACTTGGCACTGTTTTAGACAATGGAAATACAGCACAAAACAACAACAAAAAGAGACAAAAATCAACCAGGCATGGCATCACATGCCTTTAATTTCAGTATTCAGGAGGCAGAGGCAGATGAATCTCTGTGAGTTCTAGGTCAGACTGGTCTACAAAATCAGTTTCAGGCCAACCAGGGCTACATAGTGAGACCCTGTCTCAACAAACAAACAAACAAAACAAGCATACAAAAGAGACAAAAAATCCATGTCTTCTTGTACTTCACATTCTAGTATTTATGGATGTATTCTAGTATTTATGGATAAAGAGAAAAAATGTAAAGCAAATAATAGCAATTTGATAGGTGAAGAAGGCTAGGAAGAAATATAAAGGAAGGCAAACACGGACTGCCAGGCTGCTTCTAAAACTTACCAAAGTTCAGAATTTTAAATGGTTTTATTTATTTTTATTACTTTATTTTATTTTATTATTTTTATTTCTTGTGTATGAGGGTATTGCCTATATGTATGTAAGTGCACTGTGTCTCATGCAATGCCCGTGGAGGTCACAAGAGAACACTGGATACCCTGGAACTGAAGTTACAGACAGTTCTTGGCACTTGAGAGACACAGCAGGCAGATCTCTATGAGTTCAAGGTCAACTGGGTCTATGTAGCAAATTCCAGGCCAGTCAGAGCTACATAGTAAGACCCTGTTTCAAACAAACCCATAGTCTTTATGAATGACCCATGTGGAGTTGTGCAGTTCTCTTACCTACAACTCTGACTTCAGTTGCCTCTCCTTCTGTAGTTTTCCTAAATCTTCATGGGCAGCTTCTGCCCTGAACCAGTGAAGAATGCTGTGAGGCAGCCTCAAGTGCCTGGCCATCCACCCTTGCAAGAGTCTCTGTGCCTCTCACTGTGCATAGACAACAGTGGGACACAGATAATTAATCTTTTTTGGTACCATTAGGGCACAAACCCCCTTACCAGATGACCTCTCTGGCTCTGATTGATGTTGAAAATTTTCTGTGTTAAGAGCAACTTAAAAGTTTCTTACAATTCTAAAAGCTACTATTTGATATATTTTTTTCACTTTTTCTTTTGTTCCTACATTTGTGTGTGTGTGTGTGTGTGTGTGTGTGTGTGTGTATGCACCTCACTGGGTAGAAATATTACTTTATTCATTCCTTGAGACAATGTATGATTGGACATTACTATACTCATCTGCCTACAGTTAAAGAGGTAATATGACCTGTGCTCGGTAACATGGTTAGTAACAGGCAGAGGTAGACTTTGGATCAGGTCCACTGGATTTCAAAACCATGTGCCTCGACCTACAAACTGCCTCCCAGTATCAGCTAGCTCTGTGCTGAATAGAGGGCAAATATTAGAACTAACTCATTTTCAACAAAATTTTCAAAAAATTTCTATACACAGTTTCATTTAATGTCCCTAATAACCCTGAGAGGTAAGCAGTAGTGTTATCCTTCGGTTTAGCTCAAACATTGAAAATCAAGTGACCAATGGATAAAAAAGAATAGCCAGGATCCAAATACAATTATTTTTTCTTAAGTTCTTAAAAACGTACCTGTATGTAGATGTCTGTCGGTGCCTTCCTTGGGAATTCGGGTCCTCTGCAAGAGGAGCAAAAGTTCTCAACAGCTGAGCCATCAACCCCAAATACAACTCTTTTTTTGGTACATCTGTGCCACACAATGCCTATAGTTTCTAACTATATAGGTTAGTTCCTAACCTAACACAATGGTTAGGAATAGTGGCTTTTTCAACTTTGCTTCTAACAGCCCATGGACATGGAACCCATGGAGTTGGCACTGAAATATTTGTTCATCTGTTTAATAACTACTTCACGTCTGGTACACATCAGGTTCTGCAAATACAACTGTGAACAAAGGCCATCTCGGTACCTGAACTCAGAGTTGACACTCCAGTGGAATAGACCATTTCCCAGAGATAGGTGCTTTCGTGGAATCAGCAGGAAATGAAGTGACTGGGTAGTGGTCAAAGAAGGCAACTTTTTGTTGCTATTGCTCTGTTTTTTTCAGTACTGAGGATTGAACCCAAGGGCTTTGTACGTGTCGGGCAAGTTCTCTACCACTGAGCTCCATCTCCAGCCCTCAATCAGACGTTTCTGGGGCTGAAGAGAGGGCTCAGGGGTTAACACCACTAGCTGCTCTTGCAGAAAACTTGGGTTCGAATCCTGCACCCACATGGCGGCCAACAACCGTCCGTAACTTCAGTTCCAGGAGAATTCGATGCCCTCTTCTGTCCTCCGTGGGCATTGCACCACACAGGTGCACTTACATACATGCAGGCATAACTCATACATATAAAATAAAAATAAATTTTTAAAAATGAAAAAGAAGACATTTTTGAGAAGGTAACATTAACTCAAATGCAAAGACTGCAACCTGCAGGATTCATTAAAGGTGCCACACGGGGCATGGACCCTGTGGAAAGTCTAATGAATAACAGTTCTTCCACTTGTTATTCCCTTGACCTTGCCTTGGGCATCAGGGTCACACCCCCCCATGACCACGCCCTTACTACTTCTTCCGGACACTTCCAGCCTGTGCACGCGCAAGAGAAAGTCTGTCCTACTGGAGGGCGCGGAGCCGACCCCAAGACGCATGCGCGTCCGGCCCGACTGCCCCGCCCCTGCCGTCCGCTCGCGAGCGCCTGCCGTTTCTTCGGGCGGGGCAGTGGGCGGGGCCTGGGCGGTCGGCGTGCGGCGGTGCGTGCGTGCGCGCGCCCCGCGGCCGGGCCAGTGAAGCCGGCGGCCCGGGCACGTGATCTAGCAGCGGCCGTGTCGCTTGGTGGCTCCGTCCGTCCGTCCGTCCGCGGGTGCCATCATGGCGGACGCGGCCAGTCAGGTGCTCCTGGGCTCCGGTCTCACCATCCTGTCCCAGCCGCTCATGTACGTGAAAGTGCTCATCCAGGTAGGAGTCGTCGCCCTGCCCTTCCCCGCGGCGTCCGGCCGCGCCGCCACCGCCCTGGGCGCCTGAGGGTCGGCTCCCGCGTCCGCAGGCCTTCAGCCTCCGGGATGCTGCCCTTCGCTCCGCTGGGGACCGGACTTCCCCGCCGTGGGCCGCACGCGGGCTCGTGTCCCCTCGACCGTGGGCCCCGCTCCCTCTGCCGCAGCCAACTGCCACCCTGCCCTGCTCGGTGGCTCTGCTCAACTTGGTTTATCCTTCCGGTCGCCAGCGAGGGCTTCCCGACCCTCAACCCATCTACCCCGGGAAATTGACACTTGCCGCGCCTGGTTTGCCTGCCTCCCAAAACAGGACATAACCCCTTTAAATGACAGATGGGACATTCTAGGAAAGCCAGCGTCTTGTGTCTTTTTTTATTCACTTGTCTTTCTTTTGCTGCTGCTGCTGCTTCTGTTCCGTTCAGAGATTTTAGCACCAGATACCCAGATACACACAAGGAGCTTATTCAGAAGTGATAATGAAGTCAGATTTCGGGAAGAAGTCATTGAGAGCATTTCCAGCCGCAGCCCATGTGGTTCATGACAATGAAGATCACGCCAGTCAGTTCTGTTGAGAGTTTTGGCGAGTTTTAAACATCAAGCTCCTGGATGTCTCTCTTTGCCTCCCTTTCATTTATTTTCTGGGCTATAAAGTAGTTCATAAGTAGTATTTTATATTAAGGGGTATAGAGGCCAGATGGCTGATAGTATTTTCTGTTGTTTTTCTAAGTTTCCCTGTGATGAGCAAGACAATTTTAAAACGCTTCTTATAGATTGACATTGTGCCAACGAATGAGGCAGGCTTTAGAATCTCTGTCCTCATTGTCTACCTTTCTGTAAAAAGTAATGCAAGACACTGGGATGGACCACATTTTTTGAATTGTCACAATTCAAATTGTTGCCCAGTTGACCCATGTAGGTTCAGATTCTCCATGTAAAAGTTAAACTTCAGAGGCTGAAATCAGTGATGTCTCAGACAGAATTGGCACATTTGGGGCTAGATTGCCTGAGATAGATTGGAGAATTCTCAAAAGGACACTCTTTTTTCATGACATTCAGGGGCTTTTACCTCAGAAACTTGAATAGCCTAAATTCTGATTTCACACTCTTTGTGTTACCAAGTGTCTCAGAGGTTTTGGTGAAATTCCCAAATAATTCCCTTTTAAAAGTAGCTGCATGGTGGCCCTTTGAGGAACCTCAGAGGGTTGTATGAGCACAGATGAAGGAATTGGAGCAGTAGAGGGTCAAAATACCCTGCAGTATGCATTCCCTCAGATACCTCTTTAGCACTAAAATTCCTAAATGTATTATACAAGTTAAATGGCAATCATTAATGTTATGGCTTTCGGTAAATTGTTAATGAATCTGTACATTTAGTATGCAACTAGCATGTAACTGTTTCCTAAGTGAATTATCTAGCTATATCTGCATTTGTTTTTCTGTGAGTTAGCCAATAGGCAGGTCATGCTGGGTTGGTGACTCATTTTTTTCAAATGGGAAAAAAGGCTGTAGAATAGACTTAACAGCCTTATCGTAAACTCTAGCCTTTCTAATGTAGTAGTTACCTGTTTTATTTTCTTTTTGATAATCCATCTCAATTATATAGTTTACTCCATAGACTTTGACTCAAAGAGCAACTTGGCGGTTATTTAACCCAGTGTTAATGTGACCCGACAAAAGACTGATAAGGACGATACTTCATCATGACCTTAGAAAACACAGACTGCATTTTCACTTAAAATAAAAATTATAAGCCTCGGGGTGCCAGAGAGATGGCTCAGTGGTTGAGACCATATACTGCTCTTCCAGAGAACCAGAGTTCAGTTCCCAGCACCCATATCAGATGGCTTATAGCTGCCTGTAACTCCAGTTCCAAGGGATCTGAGGCCCTTTCCTGGCGTCTTTGGGCACCACATGTGCACCCCCCCCACATTTGCATATACCCACACACAAACACACATGTATATACATAAATAAAAATAAAATCTTTAGACCGGCTGTGGTAGCAACATGGCTTTAATCCTAGCACTTGGGAGCCAGAGGCAGGTATATCTCTATGAGTTTTAGACAAGCCTGGTCTACATAGGGAGTTCCAGAGTTAGTCAGGCTACATAGTGAGACCTTACCTATTAAAAAAATAATTATAACTCTAGGGCTAAAGATGTAGCTCACTAGTAGTGTACAAGGATCTGGGTTCCATTCTCAATACCTTACAAAAGTATTTTGGTTTTATTCTTCGTTCAAGACCTTGCAGCCAAGGTATTCCTGGGATATTGCTTAGTATTGATGTGTTCCTTTGTTTTTAAAGGTGGGATATGAGCCTCTTCCTCCAACAATAGGACGAAATATTTTTGGGCGGCAAATATGTCAGCTTCCTGGTCTCTTTTGTTATGGTAGGTGCCTTTGATTTATTTGGGATTGGGTGACATTGAAGACAGGCTGAAGTTACTAAAAGGATATATGTGGAAGGCATATTGCCTTAAAATTTCTTTGTAACCATGTTTGTAGACTAGAATTTAAATCTCTGATTTGTGTTCTTAGCTCAGCACATTGCAAGCATCGATGGGAAGCGTGGGCTGTTCACAGGCTTAACTCCAAGACTGTGTTCAGGAGTCCTTGGAACTGTGGTCCATGGTAAAGTCCTACAGGTAAGAGGAAAGTCAGTTAATCTTAGATATTTTGATTGCTTTCTGTGCACAGTTTATTCTGATGAGCAATTTCAGAAATAAGCTTATAACC
Organism: Eospalax fontanierii; assembly: GCA_035773235.1. Classification (NCBI taxonomy): domain Eukaryota; kingdom Metazoa; phylum Chordata; class Mammalia; order Rodentia; family Spalacidae; genus Eospalax; species Eospalax fontanierii. The sequence goes on from CM069526.1 coordinate 18,194,663, forward strand.
CTGGATGTCTTCCTCTTGAAAGACATTTTCTATTGGTTGGTTGGTTGGTCAATGTTTGGAAATAAGTCTCTGAAGTGAGGCTAGCCTCGCGCTTGCTCAGTAACCCAGCTGGCCTTAAACTTGCTTCTTCTAAGTGCTGGTATTATAAGTGATTGCTCCTATGCCTTGAAAACATTTTCTTCGAATACCTAGTATTCCCTAAGAGACAAGGGACATTTGTACAGAGTAAAATAAGTGGCACTCACCTGTGTGACTGTCTTCCTCTAAAACTCATTCTGAGCCTTTAATCCCAGTACCTGGAGGAAGAGGCAGACAGTTTTCTGTGAGTTCCTGGCCAGCTGGACTACAGGGAGACCCTGTCACAAAAAGACCAAAAAATAAAATTCATTCTGAGCAGAAATTAATTACATTTACTTGTATAGTTCAACTTATTTTTTTTTTAGGAGAAGAAAACAGCATACTTCTATAGTTTTTTTTATTAATTTCTAGCATTAGTGAAACATTTTCTAAAATAAGTGGCAGCTGCTGCTAGGTATGATGGTGCATGCTTGTAATCCTAGTACTTGGGAGACAGGGCAGGGGGATCAGGTGTTCAAGCCCAATATCATTTACGTACTGAGTTATGGGTCAGCCTGTGCTCCATGAGGCTGTCTCAAAAAATCAAGCAAGCAAGATGAGTTAGGTGTCTCCTCAGGGAAAGGCGCTTGCCGCCAGTCATGCTGACCTGAGTTCCATCCCTGGGACCCACATGGTAGAAGGAGGGAAGTCACTCCAGTAAGTTCTCCTCTGACTTCCAGATACATGCCATGGCATATACACACACACAGACTCAAAACACATAATAAAAAATGTTTACCCCCCCCCAAAAAAAAATGGAGAGATGACTCAGCGGTTAAGAGCACTGTCTGTTCCTGCTAAAGATTGGGGTTTGAATCCCAGCACCCACATGGCAGCTAACAACTGTCTGTATCTCCAGTTCCAAAGGATCTGACACCCTCTTCCGTCCTCCTCTGGCATTGCACAACATGGATGCACTTCCATACATACAGGCAATACACCACATAAAATAAAAATAATAAAATAATTTTTTTTTAAAAGAAAAATACTTAACAGCATGGAGTACTGAAAGGGTGTTTGTCTGGTGTGTACAGGACATGGTTTCAATCTCTGGCACTTACAAAAAAACTTAATGGGGAGGGGAAGAAGGGTCTATGTGAAGGATCTAGGCTACTGGCAGTGATTTTTCCATGATGTGGGGCCTAGTTGTATGGCTGCTTGCCTTACCATATGTTATCGTTTTGTTTACTATTCCTTGTATGTGGCTTTTTTTGTTGTTTTCTATGGTGTGTGTGCATGTTTGTGTGACTCTGAGTATACATGTGCCACAGCACATATGGAGGTCAGAGGGCTCTAGTGTTGGACCTACCTTCCACCTTGCTTGAGACGGAATCTCTGTTGTTCATTGCTACATACACTAGGTTAGTTGGCCCACCAGCTTCTGGGAATTCTGTCTCAACCTTCCGTCTCTGTAGAATTGCTGGAATTATAGATGGGTGCCACCACACCCAGCTTTACATGGGTTCTTGGGATTGGAACTCAGATCCTTGTGTAGCAAGTGCTTTACCCACTAAGTCCTCTCCCCAGCCCCGTGTATGTGTTTATCACATGAATTTTAATTTGTTTGACCTTATTTGTTTTTTGTTTTTTTTCTTTCTTTTTTGGTTTTTTCTTTCTCTCCAAGTCAGGGCTCTGTAGCCCCTGCTGACCTTGAACTCACTGTGTAGACCAAACCAGACTCCATCTCACAGAGATCCACCTGCTTTTGCCTCCCACAGTGGTGGGATTAAAGGCTTGTACCACTGTACCACCTCATTTCATGAATTTTAAAGTTGGAAAAAAAACTGATCAATTTTTATATCAATGCAGGTTATTCTTAAGAGGAACAGTTAAGTAGAACTTAAACTATATTTGTAGCAAAAAAATGGCAAATATAAAGGGTCTGTAGGGGCTTTCCTGGACCTGCTGCAGCATATGTATGAGCAGACAACCTGGGGCATAGGTCAACACCTTCACACTAAGTTCCTCTCTTGCCATGACCTGACTGGTGCCTGTATACTGTAGTGCCCACCCCTTAAAGGGCATTGTGTCTTGGCGGTAGATATATAGGTGAGCTTTTTATTTTTTGTATGTTTGAGGAGTTTTATAAAATGTTTTTGGAAGCATCAAGTCCCAGGGCTCAGTACTGTGGTAGAGTGGAGCTCAAACTCATACCTGACACACCTGGGTCATGGTGCCAACTAGTGGAGATTGGTGGCATAGAAGGTGGCCATGGCAAGGAAAGCTCTTTTGGGCACACTGCAGCTTCTGCCAAGTGCCAGTCTCAGTTGCTGTTTCCTGGCTCAGGGTTGCTCCCAAGTATTTGCAATGATAAAGCAATGTAAAAGCTGGATGCTGGGCAGACTAACCTGTGTGTGGTGTGGGCACCTGCCCACCTGGCTTCAGACAGTGACTTGCAGCATCGTTCAGCCCTCCACCGGAGCGCCCCAAGCTGGAGGGGTTGCAGCTGCTTCTCATCAACATTTTGAGATGTTTGCAGAGATTTTTGTGAACTTGAGTGACCCAGCTTAAGCGAATGGTTCCCGAGTTCTAAATTTGACCCCATCCTCTGCCAGACCTCCAGTGTCCAGCCTTCCAGGACAGGCCTGGCCTCACCAGGACTACAGTTAACAGCCCATCTTTTTGTGCCCTGCAGCTTCTTGAGGACTGAGCATTGTATTGTGCACAGAAAACTGTCTCTGATGTCACATTCCTGGCCCTAGCAACAGAGGAACTTAGTGTGCAGGTGCTGAGTTATGCCTCAGCTTCCTCAAACATATATACAGTTAGCCTAGGAGACTTCTGTGAGCCCAGATGTTCAAAAAAGCCTTTAGGAGCTAAAGACAGAATGGCAGCTAGTAGATTGCTGGACGACTGCAAAAGGACATGTTCCAGTCTGGAGCCGTGGGACTTTATGATGAATGAATCCATGTCCCTAACTTCTTGGGCCTTCTGCCCCCTTTGTCATACTCAAGAAGTCTAGTTCATCTCACATCCTGTATTCCTGTCTAACACAGATAAAGCTCTGATGTGTACTGTATGCTCTAAGCCACCACCAACTGAAAGGGCCTTGGGGTGATTGACATTGTTGGCTCTCAGTAGTCTGTGTTGCATAAACCTGGGTGATAAGGAGACTTATACCAAGAGGCTTGGGTGTGAGGTTATGCATATTCTCAGGGATAGAATTTTAGGGGTGGGACGAGCCGGAGAAGAAGCTGAAACGATGAAGAGCAAAGCTTGGGTCTCCTGTTCACGGCCAGTCCATAGGAAGAGGAGGGAGTGGTCTGTTCTCAAATAGGACTTGTGTAGATTCCGAGATGCCCTGAAGGGAAGAGAGGATGGTTCCCACATGGATGCCCCTTACTTAGGATACCAGGCCCTACTGTTGTACAAGTATCTACGTTCTGATCTACTATTCTTTCTTCCACTTGGAATCTTGCAGGGTAAAGGCAGGTGCAAATAAATTGTGTATTGTCCTTCTAAAAACTAAAATTAAGAAAAGCTTTCCAGGCATGGTAGCTTCTGTGAGATGGAGGCCAGCCTGGTCCACATAGTCAGTTCCAGGCCAGTTGGGGCTACAGTCTCAGAAACAAACAAGCCAGGTGTGGTAGTCCATACCCCTAATCCTGGCACCTGAAGGTAGAGGCAGGAAGTTTGAAGCCTGCCTGGGTATAGAACCTGTCCCAAAACAAATAACAACAAAAAACATAAGCTCCATGGTTTACATCAGTAATCCTGACACTCAAAAGGCCGAACCAACCTGGGTTGCAAATGGAGTTCTAGACCATCTAAAATACATAGTGAGACTCTGTCTCAGAAAACAAGGCAAAGTTATATTTGTATCATATTACTTGTTCAGATTAATGGATTTCATTGTGATGTCTCCATGTATGTGTACCTTGATTAGATCTTCTCTCCATCTCTCTCTCTCTCTTGCCCCTTCCTCTGCAGTAATTCTTTTACAAAAGGAAGTGTGTTGTCTGGTTTTTTTTTTTAATCTGATCTGGCTAGAACATAAAACCTTGAGGTGTGGTCTAGCAATCCTGTAAACCTAGCACTTGGAAGGTAGAAGCAGGAATTCAAGGTCATTGTTGGTTTCAACAGTAATATGATTGAATAGCTATAATTTGAAGGAATTACTTTTTAAAAATGGCTGTGATGACAATCCCAGCACTCATGAGGCAGACAGGTAGATCTCTGTGAGTTTGAGGCCAGCCTGGTCTAAATAGTAAGTTGCAGACTGACCAGAGCTCTATAGTGAGACCCTGTCTAAGAGAAAGAAAGTTGTTGAGCCCTGTTATACTCTCCTAACTTGTTGTCTGTTTCCTCTTCTGGGAGTATCTGGGCATTTGTATTCTCTTCACTGGAAGAGGAGACAGTTCCGTAAAAAGGAAATACAGAGTGTTTTCAGATATGCAGGCTGAGTGCCAGTTCTCTGTTTTGTCTAGTGAAGAAAAGCATCTTGCTGTGTTTGGTGTGTTTGTGTTATTCTGCTTTTTCCATGAGAAGAGTAGGAACCCTGGCCTTTGTTTTTACCAATTTCCTATTAAATTTTTATATTTAATAATGTTCTTGGGCTGGAGAGATGGCTCAGCATTTTAAAAGCACTGGCTGCTCTTGCAGAGATCCCAGGTTCAATTCCCAGCACGCGCAGTGCAGCTAACAACCATCCATAACTGCGGTTCTTGGGAACCTGACACCCCTCTTCTGACTTCCAAGGGTAGTACACGGTATGAGTGCACTTACATAAAAATAATAAAAATAAGTAATGTTCTCGGGGGGAGGTTGCTGTTGTTCCTACTTCTTCCTTTCCTCCCCTTTATTTTTCTTCATAGTTCTAGGGATTGAACTGAAAACTTAAAAAAAAAAAAAAAAAAAAACTTTAAAAAAGTGGGGGATGTTGTGGGGACAGGATGTAACTTATTTGCTAGAATGCTTGCCTGGCATCAGTGAAGCCCTGAGTTCCATCCCCAGGACAATATAAATCAGGTGTGGTGGTACATACCTATAACCCCAGAGACAGAAGGACCAGACTTTGGGGCCATCCTTGACTATATAGTGTTCAAAGCTAGCCTAGGTTATCTCAAAAAAAGAAAAAAAAGCTTTTAAATCAGGTATGATAATACAGGCCCATAATGCCAACACTTGGGAGACTGAGGCAGGAGGATTACCATCTGCTCAAGGTCAACTGGGGATGCATAGCAAGATCTTTTCTGTAGTGCATATGAGAGTTTTCAGGAGCATTTGCTTACACTTCCAGATATCTAATTTGTTAAACTTTGCAATCATAGCAGCTTAGCAGCTTCTGTTTCCAATTGATTAATTCGGAGTAGAAATTGGAGATTTGCAGGAGAAAATCACTGTTTTTATTGTCAATACAGTTTTCATTTTGTGCCTTCTCTTACAAGACACATTACTAGCCCTAATTATCCTTTATTTTTATTTTTCTCCATAGCATTATCACGAATGTGAAAAACCTGAGGTACGTTAATTTCTGATTTCTATGAATAAGCTCCTTTCTCTTAGAACTTTGTTTGAGCCTCCTTATGAAGAAAAAAACAAGTAGTTTCCATTTCATCTATTTGGAATGTTGGCTTGTGAAGTGGCCACCAGTTTGAACAGGTCTGTTTTGCTTTTGATTGCCAGGAGTCAGGACTTGGAAATGTACAAAAGGAAGGCTCATCTTCCTTTGACCGAGTTATCAAAGAGGTAAGAGATGAACGTACCCCTTATCATTCCCGGGATCAAAATGTAAGCAGTGTAGGAATTAGTCTGGATCATAAGTGCCGTACTTTCAGGTCAGTTCCCAAATGGAATTAAACATTCAGTTTGAATTGGGCTTTCCTGCAGGTACAGCCTAGAGGAGGAGCGCTGCTTGTTATTGGGAATAGGTACAATTCAAGGAAGCTCATTTTGCTCACTCACTTTATCTTTAAAATTGAAGCAATTTTTATTTTGGTTGTTCTTGTTATTTATTTTGTCATGGCCTGGCTTACATCCTAAGCTGACCTTGAACTCAGGTTCCTCCTGCCTCGGCCTCCTAAGTGTTTGGATTACAGGGATACACCATCATGCCCACCTCTGAAAGTCTTTTAGTGACATTGAAAGCTTGTAGCACCAGGCTGTTTGCATGTTAAATATTATTTGTCCAGAGAAGCTTATGAAGTCAGGGTACAAAGCTGAGTATAATGACATGTTCCTATAGTTTGGGACTTAAAAGCCTGGGGCAAGAGGACCAGTTGGAGCCCAGAAGTTTGAGGCCCACCTGGGCAACATAGTGAGACTCAGTCTCCCTCCAGTTCCCACCAAAAAGGGAGGGGGGAAAAATAGGGTTACAGTAATTTCCTACTATATTTTTTTTTGTATTTTCCTACTATAGTTAGCCTATTCTGTTCCAGAGGATCGTCTGTTACCGTTAGTGTAGAGCAGGGAGGTATCTTTAACTCGGTGATTGAAGGCCATGTTCATGAAACAAATGACAAACATTTATACCTCCAGTCCCTACTTTGAAGAATTAGAATTGAATTGTCCTTATTGCTTTGTTGTAGAGTCATAGACTATAAAGATAGCCTAGAGTAAACACAGCAGCTCTTAAGACTGCACACTTACAGGCCTGTGGTCTCAAAATTGTCCTCTTCTCCCTGAGATGTTGATACTTACATAGAACCTAACATTTGCTTAGTGTCCATATCCATTTCTTTGAAATCATTTACAATGAGAGAAGTTGAATAATCAAAACATAGGTGTCAACCCGACCTGGTGGCATATGTCTGTAATCCTAGCTACTTGGGAGGTTGAGGCAGCGAGATTAGAAGCAACTCAGTGAGAGTTTGTATGAAAAAAAAGTAAATAAAAGAGGGCTGGAAATATAGCTCAGCAGTAGAGGAATTGCCTAGCATGTGTGAGGCACAGGGTCCAGCTCCCAATGCTGCCAAGTGAATGAATCCAGGTCACACAATTTTATTCCAGCTAAGAACCCTCTCTTTGCCTTTATTCTCTTGTGCGTGAAATTGGAAAAATAGCAGAAATCTCCTTTGCAGAAAATGTATTAGTTTCTTTTTCCAGAAGGAATTTATTTGGGCTTAACAGATCCCAAGGACTAAAGAGTCCATCGTGGCGGAGAGACCTGGCATCATGCAGCAGGCTTGGTAGAGGGGCTGAAGGCTGAGAGCTCAAATCTCCAGGCAGAGAGGAAACTGGAAGTGGAACCAGGCTGTGAACTCTCAAAGCCCACCTCCAGTGACATACTTCCTCAGCAAGGCCACACCTCCTACGCCTCCCCAAACAGCATGACCAACTGGAGACATTTGTCATTCAGACTGCCACACATTTCAGTCACTGGAGCAGAACATTGAGATCCATGAGAGAAGTGATGAAAGAATGGTAGAATGTCACACTCTCTCCAGTTATAGGTAGCTTCCTGACTAAGGCAAGAAAGCTTCTGTCCATACTGCAGTTTCTCCCCACCTTACAGGAATCTGAGTGTGTATTTCAATTTCAGAACTGTGTGTTGATTGTTTCTAGACAACTCGAGAGATGATTGCTCGTTCTGCTGCTACCCTCATCACACATCCCTTCCATGGTATGTTTGCAGTAATCCCACGTCTTTATATTTTATGACTTGATATCTCATGGACATGTAGACAGTTTGACATGAGAGTTGACTCTGGTGTCTTGCCTGCTTGTCTGTTTTGTTCAGGTTGTCAAATATTTCTAGGTGGCAAAAAAAATTTTTTTTGAGACTTCTCTGATTATGTAACCTTAGCTTGACTGGAACTCAAAGAGATCTACCTGTCTCTGTCTCCCAGATGCTGGGATTAAAGACATGCGCCACCATGTCTGGCTCAATGTAATTTTTTTAAGGTTTTATTTGTATTTATGTGTATGTCTGTATATGTGTAGGTGAGTTAAGCTGCCCATGAAAGCCAGAAGGGAGTGTTCAATTCTTTAGAACTAGGCAGTTGTGGGTGTTAGGAACCAAACTTCAGTCCTCTACAAGAGTAGCAGGATTCTTAACTGCTGAGCCTTCTCTCCAAGTTCCACAGTATTGACTCAAAAAAACTTTTTTTTGCATTTATTGGAGTGGGTGGGTGTGCATATGTGTGCACACATGCATACAGTGCCACAGCGCATGTGTGGGAGTGAGAGGACAACTTGCAGAACAGTTCTCCCAACCATGTGGGTTCCAGGGATCAAATGGGTTGTCCAGTTTAGCAGCAAGCATCTTTAGCCACTGAGCCATCTCAGTGGCCTTCGACATAGTTTGTTGTTTTTCTCTTTAAAAAACAATTTTTTAATGTGTATGAGTGTTTTGCCTACATGTATGTAAGTACATCGGTCTTGTGCAGTGTCCATGGAGGTCAGAAGGGGACATCAGATCCCAGGAAACTGGAGTTAGGGGTAGTGTGTGTGCTAGAAACCAAACCCATGTCCTCTACAAGAGCAGCCAATGCTCTTTAACTGTTGAGCCATCTCTCCAGCCCCCCTAAACAATTTTTTTTTAATTTGTTTGTTTGTTTGTTTGTTTGAAACAGTGTCTCACAATGTAGCCCTGGCTGGCCTGGAACTTGCTATATAGACCAGGCTGGCCTCTATCTCACAGAGATCTACCTGCCGCTGCCTGTCAACTTGTGGGATTAAAGTTGTGTGCCATGTATGAATGTTTTGCCTACATGGTATATAAATGCACCCATAATGTGCAGTGCCTGCAGAGACTAAAAGAGAGTGTCAGACTCCCTCAAACCAGAGTTCTGGACTTACAGATAGTTGTTAGCCTCCATGTGAATGATGGGAACTGAACCCAGGTCCCCTGGAAGAGCCAACAGTGCTCTTAACTACTAAGCTATCTCTCCAGCCCTGTTAGTTTTTTAATGTTTTATGTGTATGTGTGTTTTGCCTGAATGTAGGTAGCACCATGTCCATAGAGTGCAGAGGCCTGAAGAGGGTGTCAGATCCCCTAGAACTGGAGTTATAGGCTGTTGTGAGCTGCCATGTGGGTTCTGGGAACTGAGCCTGGGTCCTCTGTAAGAGCAGCAAGTGTTTTTAACCACTGAACCATCTTTTCAGTATCTCAACCTAGTTTGTTGGGTTTTTTTGTCATTGTTGTTGGGGGTTTTTTGGTCTTTTTGAGACAGGGTCTCCCTGTAGCCCCAGCTGGCCTGGCACTCACTATGTAGACTAGGCTGACTTCGATCTCACAGAGATCTGCCTGCCTCTGCCGAGTGCTAGGACTAAAGATGTGCCCTACCACACCTAGCCTTCAGCCTAGTTTTTTAAAAAAGAATCTTTTCTATTCTACAGTGATCACTCTGAGATCTATGGTACAATTCATTGGCAGAGAATCTAAGTACTGGTAAGTGTTTTGTTTTTAACTACTCAGAAACAATCCGTTGAAACCAAAATATACCATTATTATGCATTGCTATGATTCTTTATAATTTACAAATTCATACATGACCTGCACCAGAAGCAGTAAAGTAGGAGAAAGTAGGCTCAGGCCAAACTAGGACCCTTCCCTGAGACCACAAAGTTAGAAGACCAATGAAGCCAAATTCACTCCCAAATATATGCTTGGAAGTTAATATCTTCACTTTCACTCACTAATAGAATTTATCTGTACACAGAGAGAGTGCTAGAAAAGTGAGGGAAGGGAATTGTAAATTTGTCTGTAAGAAGTGATCATTAGCCAGGTGTGGTGACTCATGCCTATAATCTCAGCACTTGGGAGGTGTGGGCCAGAGGATCAGAAGTTTAAGGCCAAGCTCAGCCACTTAGTGAGTCCCAGGCCAGCCTTGGGTATGTGAAACCCTGTCTCACAAAAGAAAAGAAAGTAATTACTGGACTTATTTTTATAGCTTGCAACTTATCTCAGTGTTCTCTCCCTTTCCTTCTTATGTGCCTAGTGGACTCTGTGACTCCATAGTAACCATCTATCGGGAAGAAGGCGTCTTAGGATTTTTTGCGTGAGTAAATGTTGATTTGTCTCTGATTTTTGTGTTGGTAGAAAAGCTTTGTTTATGAAATAAAGATTGAGCAAGTACCCTTTAAAAGCAAAGAAAAGGGCACTGAACCTGTTTGAGCCCTGGAAAAATGTACTCTGTACTCTCTGGATTTACCTCACATGGAACAGCTCTGTTCTATGCACCTTCTGACTTAAATTTATTGTTGTATAGATTCCAAACCTCTGCTTTTCTCTGCATACATTACATGCTTGAAATGAGATGAGGATTGGTTGGTTTGTTGAGTTGTTTTATTTTTTTGAGACAGGGTCTCCCTGTAGCCCCAGCTGGCCTAGAACTCACTGTGTAGACCAGGCTGGCTTGGAACTCACAGAGATCCACCTGCCTCTGCCTCCCGAATGCTGAGATTAAAGGTATGTACCACCACGCCCAGCATTTGTTTGGTTTTTTTAAAGATGGTTTTTCGTAGCCCAGACTGGCCTCAAACTAGATGAGAACAGCCTTGAGCTCCTGATTCTCCTCCCTCTAACCTCCAGGTGCCAGTACTATAGCAGGTACCACTTTGCCTGGCTTGTTTGCTGGGTTTTTTTGTTTGGTTGTTTTTTTCACGTTTATTTTGTGTGTATGGGTGAGTGCACACTCTGTCATGGCCCGTGTATGGAGTCTGGACAACTTACAGGATTCAGTTTTCTTCAATATGGCTGTTCTTTTCTTTCATATATGGGTTCCAGGATCAAACATGGGTCATCAAGCTAGGTAGCGTGTGTCTTTCTTTACGTGCTGAGTCTGCTCTTTAGTAGTTTTTTTTTTTTTTAATGTGGAAGAGTGCACATGTGGTGAACAAAGGACAACTTGTAGGAGTCAGTTCTTTCCTTCTATCATAAGGGTTTTGGGGATTGAACTCAGATCATCACACTTGGCAGCACCCTTCCCTGCTGAGCCATGTCACCAGCCCTTGTTTGCTTCTTTTTTAAAAAATATTTTACTTATTTTTGCATGTGGGTGTTTTGCTTGTATGTATGTAAGTGCACCATGTGTGTCCTATGTCCATAGAGGCCAGAAGAAGCCATTGTATCCCCTGGAACTGGAGTTACAGACAGTTGTTAGCTGCTATTTGAGTGCTGGGAACTGAACCCAGATCCTCTGCAAGGGCAGCCAGTGCTCTTAACTGCTGAGCCATCTCTCCAGTGCCCACCCCATGATTTTATTTTAATTGTGTGTATGTGTAAGTATTTGTGGGTGTGTGCACATGAGTACAGTTGTCCATAAAGGCATCACATCCCACTGGAGCTGAAGTTACAGGAAGTTGTAGTAGCACAATGTGGGCACTAGGAACTGAGAACCAATTCCAATCCTGGAAGAGCAATACAGGGTCTTCACTACTGAGCCATCCTGATTGTTTGCTTTTTTTTGGGTAACAAATAGTTTGAAGTTTATACCTTTACAGTAAATTTCCAATTATAGAGTTAAAAAATGAGAAAAATTAATTTTTGAAAAATGGGGAAAATATAACATACATTTTTCTTATCCTTGGAGAATAAGTTTTTGCAAGGGCTTAATTTTGGAGGAATTTAAATTTGTTGCTAGCAAAATAGCCCTTTAAATTTTAAATTTTTCAGTGTTTCCACAGTGTGGGTGCTCACACTTGCACCCTGGAAATTGAACACAGGTCTTTGCATATGCTCTACCACTGAGTTACATCACTAGCTTCAGTTTTCTTTTTTGAGTATCATAAGTATTCTGGCAAATAAATGGGAGCCTAGTAATTAATTTCATATAGAGATTAAAAAAATATTGACAGCTAGAGATATAGCACAGTTGGTAGAGTGCTTGTCTAGTGTATGTGAAGCACTGGGTTCAGTCCCCAGCACCAGATAAAACTGGGCATAGCGGCACAAACCATTAATCCTCAAAATTGGGAGGTGAAGGCAGGAGGATCAGGAATTCAAGGTCATCCTTAGCTATATGGAGAGTTGGAGGCCAGCCTGAGATGCATGAGACAAACACATGTTCCCAGCATCTAGGTAAACTAATAGAACATGGGAACTTTACCCTGCAGGCTGAAGCACAGAATTTGATGCCAGCTCCACCACTTAACTGATGACAATGAATGCCCTTATTATCAGTACATTTTTTGAAACACAGTCTCCTGTGTTCCAGGCTGGCCTTAGACTTGGCCATATAGCCAAAGATGACCTTGAACTCTTGATCTTCCTGCCTCCCTCCTGAGTGCTGGGTTACAGGCATGGGCTACCTCACTGAGTTTAGGGTCTCCTGCATGCTAAGCAAGCACTCTTTTCAACTAAGCTAAAGCCCTAGCCTCTGGAAACATACTTTTGGTTTCTCATCTGTGTTTGTATTTAGACCATTCTCACCTAGTTTTGTTTGTTTTTTTCTTCCTCTTTTGCCTTGTCAAATTTGAATATTTAAAAACCATATTAAGGGGCTGGAGAGATGGCTCCAAGGTTAAGAGCACTGACTGCTCTTAAAGAGGACCTGCGTTCAGTTCCCAGAACCCACACAGCAGCTAATAGTTGTCCAAACTCCAGTTGCAAGGGATCTGATGCCCTCTTCTGACCTCTGTGAGCATTGCATGTGCATACATGCAGGCAAAATACACACATAAAATAAAAACAAATTAAAAGAAAGAAGACCATATCGAGTCTCATCTGCAAATCATCTTGCAAGTCTTTAGCTTCCCTAATTGTAGTTACTAATAGCCAAAAGAGCCATTGGCTATAGGGGTATAGTTGAAAATGGGAACAAAAGTCATTAGAGGTCAGCCTTTAGCACAGCTATTACCTAGACTGAACTAGGTATGAGGACTAGATTCTAGAATTTGATTCCCTTTCAGTTCTCTAAAATTTTTTTTAATATTATTTTTATTTTATGTATATAAGTGTATTGCCTACATGTATGCAGTGCCCACAGAGGTCAAAAGGGTCAGATTCTCTGGAACTAGACATATAGTTGTTGGGAACTGAATCCCGGTCCTCTGCGAGAGCAGCCAGTGCTCAACTGCTGAGCCATCTCTCCAACTCCTCTAAAATGTTTTGAGAAGTCTTAATTCTTTGAGAAGCTTTGTATTGAGTAGATTATCTTCTTTTGCTGATCCTCTGTTTTGGGTTCTTGTGTCTTCATGTAGGGGTTTAATTCCTCGCCTCCTGGGTGACATCATTTCTTTGTGGCTCTGTAACTCACTGGCTTACCTCGTCAATACCTATGCATTGGACAGTGGGGTAGGTTGTAACTTTGGTAAGATGTGCTGATGTGGGCTTGTTTTATATTCACCTGGCAGTTTCAAAGTGAGATGGCAGTTTGTTGCATCCCAGACAGAACATCATATGGCTAAAAAGTTATCTTTTGAGTTTTAAAGGCTGGTGGTGTGACTATGCTGTTTGCTATAGAGAGAAGCACCTAAAAAGTCCCTAAGGTATGACTGAGTTCTGAGTTTTCCAGTACAGCATTGTTCAGGCTTTGAGGAGATCACTTTTTTCTTGATACAAAATTTTAGAGCAGACAATAGAAACAGGGTGTCTGGTGTATCTAGGCTTTTGCGTGCAATCTTGACTGTTAAGGGGGCTCCTAGATGCAGTACCTGAGAGACTTTGAGAGTCACACTTTGCTAGAAGCTGTTGCCTCTCAGCAGTTGGGGTGGGTAGGGAGGGCTCTTTATAAAGAGATAGTTCTGTAACATGGGGAAAAACAGAACATACTGTATGACGCAGTCTATTATATGCTTCCTGTGTGTAATGATGGAGCTCGTCCAAAGTGTCTCATCCAGTGCTGACTGGATAGACAGGTACTGAGTTACCTCTTGGATATATTGTAAAGATTTTTCCTAGAACCCATTTTGTAAGACATGGAAAAAAGTTTCCCACTACATCTTTTGTTTTTTAATTATGTAGGCTAGTACTTTTGTTCTGAAAGCTAGTATGATAAGAATTTGTCAGTCTTGATTGACAAGGATGGTCAATTTGGGGAATCTTTAAATGGGTCTCACTATGTAGTCCTGGTTAGCCTGAAATTTGTCATGTAGACCAGGCTGCCCTTGAACTTAGAGATCTGCCTGCCTCTGCCTCCAGAGTACTGGGAGTAAAGGTGTTTACCACCACACCTGACTTTGTCTCCCTTTTAGAGTCGTAATCAGTATTTTATGTTTCTATGCTGAAACTTTAATTTTTTTGTTGTCAAACTGATATTCAGAAATGGACTATATTGGTATGTTTATAGACAACTAACTTATTATCTGCCTAATTTATAATTCATTCTGTCTTAGGTCTCCACTATGAATGAAATGAAAAGTTATTCCCAAGCTGTCACAGGAGTGAGTTTTTTAAATCCTCTTTACCTTCTAGGAATAGTGGTAGGGTTTTTGTTGTTGTAAGATTTATTTTTTTATTTTTGATTATGTTTGTATGTGTAAGTATGTACACATGATACAGTGCCCTCAGAGGCTAGAAAGTCAGATCCTCTGGAGCTGGAGTTACATAGCAGGTGGTTGTGAGCTACTGTGTGGATTCTGAGAATTGAACTCTTTAGGAACAGTAAGCATTCTTAGCCACTGAATCTTTGCTCCAGCCCAGTTTTTTGTTTATTTGTTTCTGTTGTAGTTATATTTTATTATTTTTATTTTATATATAGGAGTGTATGTAAGTGCACATGTCTTGTGCAGTGAGTGCTTGTGGGGTTCAGAAGAGGGCATTGGTTCCCCTGGAACTGGAGTTGTCAGTTGTCAGCTGCCATGTAGGTGCTGGGAATTAAACCCAGGTCCTCTATAAAAGCAGGCAGTGCTCTTAACCCCTGAGCCCTCTCTGGCCTCTCAGTATTTTGTTTGGTTCCTTTTAAATTTGGCCTATTTGAAGATTGCTTTAAAACTGCTAGATGTCTTTCTGGGAAATCTCCATCAAATTTGTTGCAGTTTGTCAAAGGTAATCATACAGTTGCTGCCTTGCAGCAACACTCAGCCCACATGGTTTTGTTCTAGTCCCCATTAAAAGGGGGTGTAAGAGCTGCTTCAGATTGTGTCCTGTATGCACATCTCACTTGAGAAAATTTCACTTTTTTTTTTTTTTTAAAGCATTTATTAATTTGGGTCTGGGAGTTGGTTCTCCTACCATGTAGGTTCTGAGGATCATCAGCCTTGGAAAGAAGCACCTTTACTTTCTGAGCCATCTCATCGGCCCAAATACTAATTCCTCTTCAAGCACTATGGAGTCTTGTAGTAGTTAACTTTTTTTTATATAGTCTAGCCGTGTTGCCTAGACTGGCCTCAAATGACCTTCTGGGCGATAGCCTTCCAAGTAGTTGAGATGCTTGGCACACATCACCACACCCAGCTAATATTTGATTTTTAAAGTAGTTTCCCTGTCTTTGGGGGTGTTTTGAAATGCTTTATTTTTATTGGTTGAACTTTTTCTCCTAAATAGTGAAGTTCAGTTTTTTTATAATAATTTAGTCCCAGGAGTAGAAGAGTTTTCTGGCCTTTTGTTAAATGTTGCATAGTGTATTGTGACAAAGAAGTATCTCTAGGCTCAAAATATATAACAGTCCTTCCGAGCACTGAGAAAGCAAGAACAGTGTTGGTGTGTTCGAGCATTACAGCACTAGGCCTTTGTGGGGAGGAAACAACCACGTACAATGATTGGGAAGGACATAACAGCAGCTCTTTTACTGTTTTGCAGTTTTTTGCCAGTATGTTGACATACCCCTTTGTGCTTGTATCTAATCTTATGGCTGTCAACAATTGTGGGTAAGTACTTCATATTTGTTTTCTTTTTCCATTTTTTTTGGCTTGAGTGTGGTATCTGTGTCTGTGTAGAAGCCAAAAGTTGGTATCAGGTGTCCTCTTTGATTGCTCTTGTTTACTGAGTCCCGCTAGACAACTTGCCTGAAGAACCTGTTTCTACCTTCCAAGTGCTTACCAAGCCTCCCAGGATCTGCATCAGTACAGTGGATCCAAACTTGTGTCCTTACAGTTGAACAGTATATTTTGTCTTTTGTTTTTGTTCTATGTGTGGGTTTGTGTACATGTGCCCAAGGAAGTCAGATGCATTGGACCTCCAAAAGCTGGAGTTATATGTAGTTGTATACCACCTGACAAGGGTTCTGAGAACTGAATTCCAGTCTTCTGGAAGAACAGACCACACTGTTAACCGCTGAGCCATCATCTCTGCAGCCACCATTTGTATTTTATTTTTATTCATTTTTGCGGTTACAGAAGACTAAACCCAAGGTCTCACATATAGGAGGCAAATATACTGCCAGTCAGTTATAGCTCCAATTCTTTGCAATTCTTATCTTGGTAGTTGGCTACCTATATATGTGATAGGCAGATCGGTCCTGCTAAAAATTTGGGAAAGTAAAAGTATAATTGATGCTATTATTAGATAGATTCCTTGTTGTTTTTAATGCAGGACCAATATAAATATTTTTTTAATATTCATATGTATGTGCCTCTGTGAGTTTATGTGTACCACACTAGTAGCCATAAGAGAGCATCATATCCCCTGGAATTGGAGTTGCAGGTGGTTGTGAGCCATTATATGGGTGCGGGGAACCAAACCCTGGTCCTCTGCAAGAGCAATAAACGTTATTAACCATCACACCATCTCTCCAGTTCTACATATCGTTTTCAGGCAGGAGATGAAATAGCTACATAGAGTTTTAAACAGTTTGACTGTCATGTGAGCTGTGTGTTTTCCAATGATTAAGAGTGAGCACCATGTTTTAACCTAGTGCAAACTTGAAAATGAGTTAAATAGATCATTTTTTTCAGTTTTTTGAAAAAGTGGTTATATACTGTGTTCAACTAGGAGCATATAGTCAGCATTATATCTGTAACCATATCTAGGTTCTTTATGAAAAGAGCTAATTTTTTTATTTAAACTGTATTTTTATGTGTATTAGTGTTACACCTGCATGTATGTAAGTGCACCCGTGTCATAGGATGGCAGCAAAGGTCAGAAGAGGTTGTCAGATCCCCTGGAACTGGAGTTATGGATGGTTGTTAGCTGTCATGTGGGTGCTGGGAATCAAACCCTGGTCCTCTGCAAGAACAGCCAGTGCTCTTAACCATTGAACCATCTCTTCAGCCCCCAGAAGAGCTGATTTTTATATTCCCTTCCTCTACTCGCTGTTCATATAATTGCTCTTTCAATCATTCATCCACTAATGAAAAATGTAAATGTATCATAACAAAACAAAGCCAAAAGTCATGATTCTGGAAATGGAGGGGTCTAATAGAAATGGATGGGGCTCGGGGAGAGAATACCAGAATACATTAGACACATGTATAAAATTGTCAGATAATAAAATGAATTTTTAAAAAATCTAAATGTAGGAAATATGATTAAAGTTTTATTTGTTGATCTAAAATGTAACTGTAGGATTCTTGATCTTTTCCTTCCTCTGGTATAATTTATCTTGTTAAAACTAAAGCTACCTCTCAGGGAACTTCTATGCAGGAAACTTTTGTCAGTTTATAGGTCTCATGAGAGACTGTAAATATCAGCATGAATAGCTGATCTTTCTGTTTCAGGCTTGCTGGTGGATCTCCTCCTTACTCCCCAATATATACTTCTTGGATAGATTGCTGGTGCATGCTACAAAAAGCGGTATTTTTTTCTCTCTCATTTTGTTTTTGTTTTCTTAAATAATTATCTCTTGAATCCCTAGTATTAACTCTTAATGCTCACTCTTAAATTGCTAATTAATGTTGTCTCTGCAGTATTTGTGTATCAACCTGCGGTAGTACTTAGAACATTGGTTGGGATAAGGAATTAAGAATCCTGGGTGTTAACCAGGAGACATTTTGAGTGATCAAGTTACAAATGGGATCCAGGTAGATAATTCCCCTAGTTATATAAATGAGGGCCTGGTTTCAGACTCTTTCCACATACCTTTATTTTGGTTTTGGGAATTAAACCCAGGGCCTCATCACAAGGTAAATATGAACTCTGTTCACTGAGCTATACTCCAGTTCATCAGACTTGCCTTTTTTTTTTTTTTAAACTCCTCAGAACTCTTATATATTTATTTTCCCAGTTAGATGTAAAGACTAAAAGAAATGTTTCTGGCAATGGGGGTTCAGACACGGTTTCCTGTAGCCCGAGCTGACCTAGAACTCACTATGTAGACCAGGCTGGTCTTGAACTCGTAAAGATCCACCAGCCTCTGCCTCCTGAGTGCTGGGACTAAAGGTGTGCACCACCATGCCCGGCAAAAGAAATTATTTGTGACAAATTTTGTCCTGGTGATATTTAAAAAATATTTAAATATTTAAATCAATGCTTTTTAAAATCACTTTAGATGAAGTATTATTAGAAATTAAAGTAATGGATGGATTATAGACTAACTTTAGCATGAGATTACTTAAAATGGCCATCAGTTTGAAGATGGTTTGAGTGGCAAAGACTTTTACAGGATTGCAGGAAAGAGCATGTAAAAGGTCTTTGTTGCGTTAGTTGCTGGCACTACAGATACAGCTGAGACTGGCCTTTGTTCACAGAGCGAGGACTCCCCCAGACTAGACTCTGAATGAAAAGACCCAGTTGTTGCTATGGTTACTTTTGCTCACTGTTCATGGAAACCTTGCCACACTGAATCCAGGCTAGAGTGAATTCAGCATAAACTTAGCATGAATGTTATGGGTTTCAGTCTGAATTTTACACTTTTTTGGGTTTGCTTTGGTTTGGTTTTCTGACAGTACAAGAGATCGAACTCAGAGTCTTCCAAATGGTAGGCATGTGTGTGCCACTGAACTACATCACCACACCTGTGTTTCAGTTCCTTTTCGTGGTGTTGGTGATTGAACCCAGGGCCTTGCATATCTGAGCTACAACCCCAGCTCTTCTCTATCCCAAGCTTTACACTCTTATAGGGAGGTCTCCTAGCATGATCCCCATTTAAAAGGAAAATGGCTTTTTATTCTTCCCTTTTAACTAACCTGTTTTAGTACATAGAAAATGGATTAAGGGGCCAGACAAACCTTACTCAGGAGCAGTTGATCCTGTGGGTGCTTTTAAGAAAATAGCAAATCTGAATTAATCGTTTGCTGTATATCAGGTATGATGCTAAGAGCTTTCTATGGTATCCCCAAATAATCCTATGAGGCTAGGTTTACTGTTCTTTACAGCTCTGTTTCACATTATGAAGAAATCAGGGCTCAGAGGAATTTCATGTCAGTTCTGTAACCCAAGATCCCTCAGCCTGTGTATGAGAGCTCCAGGATTAAGTGCAAGTTAACCTCTAAAGTCTACTCAGTTGTACTTAGAACTTTTTCTTTTACACAGAACAAATACAGATTTACTAAGGAAAAGTAAGAAAAAAACTCCCAATGAGCTCCCAGCTGGCCTGGAACTTGCTATGTAAACAAGGCTGGCTTCAGTCTCAACACCACGCCCAGCTCAGAACATTCTTACTCTCTCCTTTTTGTTAAGAAATACATTTTGGGATGGGTGTCATGGCACAGGCCTTTCATCCCAGCACTCAGGGAAGCAGAGGCAGACAGAGCTCCATGAGATTGAAACCAGCCCAGTCTGCATCGTAGTTTCCAGGCCAGCAGGGGCTACAGGGAAACCCTGACTCAAACCCCAAAATATATATGTATATATTTTTAATTGTTTATTATTTTTATTTTATGTGTATGAATGTATTACCTCCATGTATGTGTTCCTGTGTCATGCAGTGCCCACGGAGGTCAGAAGAGGGCATTGAATCCCCTGGAACTAGATTAGGATGGTTGTTAGTGGCCATGTGGGTGCTGGGAATCGAACCTGCATCCTCTACAAGAGAAGGCGATGCTCTTAACCGCTGAGCCATCTTTCCAGCTGGTGTATGTTTTGTATACTTATACTGTGTATCCTGATTACCCATCCCTTCTTCCCTCTAACTCCCTTTATTCTCAGCCTCTCTCTGGTTTTTATGGGTTTAGGGAAGTTTTTTGTTGTTTTTTTTTTGTTTTTTTCTTTGTTCTTTTGAGACAAGGTCTTGTGTAGCCCATACTGACTGAGGTTGGCCTTGAACTCCTGATCCTCTTTCCTTCCTCTCAACTCAGAACATTGTTATTCTTCTTGTAAGATTTTTTTTTTTTTTTAAGACAAGATCTCATTATCTAGACCTGACTGGCCTTGAATTCACAGATTCACATGCCTCTACCTCCCAGATGTTGGAATTAAAGCCATGTACCTTCACATCTGGCACATTATTGCAAGATTTTTTTTTTTAATGTGTACAAGTATATTGCTTTCATGTAGATAGGTGCACCCAAGTCATACAGTGCCTGCAGAGGAGAGAAGAGGGCATCAGTCCCCTGGAACTAGACTTAGGGATGGTTGTTAGCTGCCATGTAGGTGCTGGGAATCAAACCCATGTCCTCTGTAAGAACAGCCAGTGCTCTTAACTGCTGAGCCAGTCATCTCTCCAGCCCCTATTGCAGGATTTTTAAGTTCATGGAAACCTGTCCATTTTAGCTAGTTATGGTGGCACATACCTGTAGTTCCAGCATGCGGGAGGCAGAGGTAAGAAGACTTCTGCAAATCCAAGGCTAGCCCGATCTAAATAATGAGTTACAGGCTAGCCAGGGCTACAAACTGAGCATTCAGTTAAAAAACCGAAACCAAAAAAAAAATCACACCTTGTTGAGAAGAACTTTTCCTTAGTTCCTCCATAGTTTTGCTTACCAGAGCGTAAAGTCATTGTTGGTTATGGATGGCTCCAGTTCTGTCCTGGTCATTTCAGTCCTGTCTCCCAGGAACATGTCCCATTATGGGTCTGCTGATTTGAATTCATTGACCGCATCTTCATACTAGACTTTATTTCTGTTTCTTTTTTTCCAGGGAAATATGAGCCGAGGAAATAGCTTGTTTTTCCGGAAGGTTCCCTTTGGGAAGACTTACTGTTGTGACCTGAGGATGTTAATTTGAAGATGTGGGGCAGGGACAGTGACATTTCTATAGTCCCAGTGCACAGAATTATGGGAGAGAATGTTGATTTCTATACAGTGTGGCGCGCTTTTTTAATAATCATTTAATCTTGGGAAAATGGAGGTGATTGGTGTCTGCCTTTTTGTTCCTTTTCCTAGCACATCATCATTTACCCTGGAATTCCCTTTAGTTATTCTGAAATGGTACGCTCTTTCTCCAGTCTTGATTGAGCTAAAGAGAAAAAAAAAGTACTTTCCTACAGGAAAAAGCAGGCTGTCACATAGATTTGAGTCTCAGTTTAAGGTTTTATAAAATGAAGAGTAGAGTCCCAGTAAAGAAATAATTCCACGGAACCTAAGAAAATTCAAAAGGCATACATATGGGAATCCATAAGTGACCTTTATTAAGGAAACCCCAGAGAGAGCAGCGCTGTGCTCTGTCTCCCACCGTGTGCTTCCTTCTCAGCACTGACTCCTCTCAGACGTCTCCAAGGACAGCACGTTGCTGAGTTATTGTGGATCTCTACAGAGGCCCATGTACCTTCTCTTAGTGTAGAGGAAAGTTGTCACTCGTAGCACAGAAAAAGGACATTTCTAAAAGCTTAAGCAAGATTTGGAAAGGAAGTACGTATGGTGCCGTTGTCACTCAAGAAGCTCTTGATTTCATACAAGACAGAAAAAGCAAATACTCCAACAGTAGTCCCCTTCTTGATGTGCTAAGCGCGAACTGATCCATAAAACCCATCTTCAGCAGGGTTACCATCATTTGCCATCTTTTGTGCCTAAGTTTTTGTTTCCTTTTTGTTGTTGCAGAAGGTGAGTAGTTTGGCTTTCATTCCTGATGACGCCCTTGAAAGTGTATTCGTAACTTTTATAATGTGGGCTGAAGTCCACATGGTTCCTAGGACATTGCCCACCTCCGCATGTCGTCCCCTCCATTAGGCATGTTAAAAATCCATACTGGAGGAAAAGTCACTCTAGAAGGAAGATTTCCAACTCAAGCATAAAGTTCCTGTTTACTCAGGCCTTTCAACAGCAGGTTAAAATGCTCTTAATGAGAAAGCCTATGGTTTCACTTATTTAAATAATTCACTGGTCCTTTGCCAAATGAGTAAGAACTTGATTTGCTGCTTGCAGACCTCTTTCAAAGCAGCAGAGACCATGATATTAGATAGTGTGAGCATGCAGGTTCTTCTCTCTCCCTCGGGGTTTAGGGATACAGCCTGAAGCTCATGAATAGCTTAGCTTCAAATGTCTTTGATGTCAAAAAGTACTTTGTCTCAAAAAGCAATGTAAATTTTATATTCTATTCAATATTATCTGCATCTGTTTTAATATAAAAAATGTTTTGCATTACCTACTCTTTTCTCCCAAAAAATCATCAAGTAAAGGTGATACAGGAAAGTGCACCGTGTTTATCCTGCGGCTTCTGTGCATATTATCTGTCTGCTCTAGCTAAGCAGCGTGTCTGGCTGTGATAACCAGTCCACTAGAGGGCAGCAAGACTTCAGTTTCCTTGTACATTTTGGCCCTGCTCAGTTCACCTTACTCTGGAACTGCTTAGTGAAAATAAGTCTCATATATCTGGGGCTAAGGTGTGGCTTAGTGGTGGAGGACCATCCTCACCATGAGCAAGGGCCTCATTCTATTTATAGGATCAGGAAAAAAAAAGAGGGGATTAGCATATACCTGTAATCTCAACACCTGGGAGATGGAGGTTAGAGAATCAGAAGTTGAAGATCATTCTGTTATATAACACATTTGGCCCATCTGAACTACATGACTCTGTCTTTAAAAATCAAATACTAATCCAGTCATTGCAGTTTGTTTGTAGGTTCGGTGCAGATCCTATAACCCTATGGTTCTCCATAAGATTCATTACAAAATTCTGAGGTTTAGGAGCATGGTGGCATGCACCTGTGGTCCCAGTGAGTTGGGAGGTGGATGCAGTAAGGTCAGCCTGAGCTACAGTGCAATCCTGTCTCAAAATAAACAGGCATGATGGTTCATGCCTGAGATACTCAGAAGGCCGAGGAAGGAAAATTGCCAGAAGTTCAGGTCAGCACGGATGACAGTGTGGTAGCTCAAAAAGCGTTAAAGGGGCTGCTGTTTGTCACACACCTTTAATCCCAGCACTCAGGTAGAGGTAAGTTGAGGCCTGCCTGGTCTACAGGGAGATCCTGTCTCAAAAATAACAGCAAAAGGCTGTTTTTGTTGACCTGGGTTTGGTTTATGTTTTAAAGACGAGTCTCACTGTAGCTCAGATTGCCCTTGACTTGTGATCCTCCTGCCTCAACCTCCCAGGTGTTATATTATAGGTATGAGCTCCCATACTCAGCCTTAAAATGGCCTAGTTTAGTTTAGTTGAAAACTAAGGGTCTTGCTTTTTATCCCAGGCTGGCCTCAGATTTGTGGCAATCAGTAACCTCCAAGTGCTGGGATTACAAGTATGGTCCACCATGCTCAGTTCCTCATTGAGCTTCATAGAAAAACATGGTTCTGGAGAGAGGCTCAGCAATTAAGAGCACTCACTGCATTGAAAAGTAGTGTCTGCCAAGCTTTGTCCTGTAAGTTTACTTAATTTTTTGTAAGGTGAGTATCTGTATTTTAGAAATGAAATGAGGTTCATATTATCATATCATCACCCCAGTAGTTTCAGAGCTGGAGTCAGACAGGTTTTGATATTTTTACTGGTTCATGATTATGAACTACTTAAAAGCAGCTGGTAAATTAAACAAGGTATAGTCCATCCCTCTGAGGGTAAAGGCCCATCAGTTGTACTTGCTGAACCAGAGTGAGCCTCTCATAGTGGAGCCAGCTTAGGAAGGAGAGCTCTTGCCTCTTGTGACTGATAAAGGTGTGAAGCAAGCAAGACTAGACATGCTCACCACTGATTTCTAGATCATCGGTGCCTACTACACAGCAAATATGTCATACCAGCAGTCTATGAGTTGGGATCCTAATGCATTATTACATGATGACTTTAACAGATTCTTACTGTGTAGCCTTGTTTGACCTCGAACTCACTATGTAGACCAGATTGGCAGGAAATCTGTCAGCCTCTCCCTCCCAATTAATAGAATTAAAGGTTTGGAAACAGGGTCTGTAGCCTGTGCTGACCTTGAACTTGCTGTGTAGCCAAGAATGAACTGAGATCCTACTACTTCTACCTCCCAAGTTCTGGTATTACAAGTGTGTGCCACTGTGTCTGGCTGGACAGTAGAATTTCTTGACAGTGATCTGTGTCAGACCATTGTGGTGCCTCTAAAGGTTTCATGGAATCAGTCCTTCAGGCTGCCTCCTTAAGTGACCTAGGAACTTCGATTTTGGGTTTTGTGTTATTTTTTAAATATAGATAAGTATTTTAAGTCTGTTTCAAAAATATTTAGACTTGACCTACAAGCACATGACAAATTTTTCCCTTCAAGAAAATTTTTGTGCCTATGTGTTTATATATGTGTATGTGCATTTGGGTGACCAGGAAGCCGGGGGGCGGGGGGTGTTGGAGTTCTTGGAGGGGGAGGTAGAGGCAGTTATGAGCTACTTAGTGTGGATGCTGGGAACCTAACCCAGGGTCCAAAGAGCAGTACACACTCGACCTTGACCACTGAATATCATCTCTACCCTAGTTCCCTCTTTTAGTGATCTCCCAGCTTGTTTTCTCTAGAACTAAAGCAAGTCAGAATTTACTACTTTGATTTTTGTAACGAAAAGTTGAAACAACCAAAAACCTAATCTCAGGATAATACAGTTGGGAGTGGGGACTACTTTTTTTTCTAATATATTTTGTGTGTG
Organism: Eospalax fontanierii; assembly: GCA_035773235.1. Lineage (NCBI taxonomy): Eukaryota > Metazoa > Chordata > Mammalia > Rodentia > Spalacidae > Eospalax > Eospalax fontanierii. The sequence continues at coordinate 18,219,437 of CM069526.1, forward strand.
TATGAGCACATGCCACAGCATGTGAGTGCAAGTCAGAACAACCTATGAGAGTTGATTCTCTTCCATGTGGGTCCCAGGGATAAGGTTCGGATTGTCAAGCTCAGTGGCAGGCACTTTCACCCTCTCAGCCGTCTGACTGACCCTGGGAACTCTTACCTTCCAAGCAGTTGTGTCCACATGACAGTTTCATCTTAATAGAGAAATCTGAGGCTGTAGCAGTGTTAGCAGTCTGCACACCATCTAGATGACCCTTATCTCAGGTTTCATGAGTGACATGCCAAGCAAGCACATTTTATATTAAAACCTCTATTCTGGCACTGGAAAGATGGTTCAGTGGTTAGGAGCATTGGCTGCGCTTGCAGAGGGTCTGGGTTTGATGCCCAGCACCCACATGGCATCTAACAACTGTCTGAAACTCCAGTTGCAGGGTATCCAATACCCTTGTATCATGAATTCTCTCATGGTGGGGCCTGGCATTCAGCCTCACCCCACCCCCAGGTTTGAACCGACTGAAGGGATAGAGAATATTCTTTAGAGAGATTAGTTTATTCCATGTTACTTACAAGGAGTTCATCCCCAGGGAGAGGGAGAGGGAGATTTCCTATGGTGGAGCCTGCATTTTGATCACAAGGTCCCCCAGAACCGTGGAACGTGCACGTGCACCCAAGATAGAGACCAGGCACTGTGCTCGCCTCTCTCCTTCCCAGCCTTCCCTGCGTTTCTGTTAACCCCCCTCCCTTAAGTCATTGGTTAGTTGGCTTGTCAATCACATTTGGAAGTCCATCGCTCATAGCAGAGGGAAAAACTGCTTTTCTATGCAATATCCCACCCCTTTTTCTTTCTGGCTCTCACATACTTTCCGCCACCTCTTCTGCAATAATCCGTGAGCCATAAGAGCAAGGGGTTTGGGCATGGAGAATAACAGGTATAGGATGATTTTCTTTCCACTGTGGCATGGATTATCACCTTGCTTCAGTGATGCTCCTTCTACTGTAAAAACACAATAATTGTAAAACACCAACAACATCAATAACAACAGCAAAAATAACATCCACACAAATACTGAATGACCTAACCTATGGGTGTAAACACAAGTGGTTAGGCAATGCCTAAGTGGGCACGTCATATTTATCTGGTAGTTTCATTATGGGGGCTTGTAACTCTCCCCCTCTCCACTGGGGGTCAACATTCTTTTCCTAGTAGCAGATGTGTGTGTGCCCTCCCTGACTAGCGGGCCCTGAATCCAATTTTAAATATGCTGGGGATGCACATACCAGACAAGCCTCTATCACACCTGTGGAGACATTTGACAGTGAAGCATGCAAGATCCGTCCTAAGAGCGTTTCAGGACCATTCTCCCATAGTAGCCTACATAACGCTCTCTAGCACATACCCATCTAGATGGCCCTTATCTCAGTTATGTTTCATGAGTGACAGAGGCCAAGCAAGCACATTTTATATTAAAACCTCTATTCTGGCACTGGAAAGATGGTTCAGTGATTAGGAGCATTGGCTGCTGATGCCCAGCACCCACATGGCAGCTAACAACTGTCTGAAACTCCAATTCCAGGGTATCCAACGCCCTCGTCTGACCTCCACAGACATTACATGACATGGGTGCACATATTTACATACAACACAGGCAATACACATAAAAAACATCTCTATTCTGGAACCAGCCCTAAATGATGTTTTCATATAGATTCTGAGAATAGCATACACACTCTTGACCCCACAAAGAGGGCTAGAGGACAGTGATGGGGAGGAAAGGAGGGCAAAGAACTGTTGTGACCAGGACTGAGAGATCAGACTGATGCTAAATCCTTCTCTCCAAATCTCCAAGATACCCCTTGACAATGGGGAATTTGGCACTGACAACCTCTGCCTCACAAAGGCAGCCGAAAGAATGGAATATTTCCTAGAAATGCCACATTTCTATGGGAAATTCATCAGGTGCTGCATTTATTTCCAAGTAGCTGAAAGCCAGAGGGTAGGTAAGGACAGGACCCAGAACTGGACCTACTCTCCCCAAACTGGGGCCCTGCCCGCCCCTGGCACCAGAAAGACTGGTGGGAATGTCCTTTGGCAAGAAACAGAGGGTGAAAATGCAAATAGCCTCACCTTGTTTCAGAGGCCTACTTCCCCCTGGAATTCAGTATTAGATCTTTCCCTCCCTTGGGGAATCCACACTTAAACTTTATAAATGTATCCACTAGTTCTCCACTAAATAGTTGAAGCAGAGTTCTAGGGGCAGAGGAGGACACCAAAGCCTGTGATAAATGCTCCTGTCTGCCATGGTGCTTCCTGTCCACTGAGAGATGCAAAATAAGATTGAAAACCAGCAGTAGAAGCCAGCCAGATTGTTCATCAGATAAAGGCACCTGCTGAAAGCCAATTGTGACAACCTACATTCTTTTCCCCAGGAGCCACATGGAGACGAGCAACTCCCACAAGCTGTCCTGATTGCCACATGTGGTGTGGCATGTGAGCTCATACAAAAAGTTCTTTAAACTAGGAGTGTTGGGAGGATTAACAGAAACCATATGTAAAACAGCAAGACTTAGTATGCCATACGAGGGCTCTCCTGGAAGCTGAGAAACTGAGTATTACTGACAACATGGTTTAAGCACCCAGGGGTCCCCCCAAGAGGGAAAGCTCATATGTGGTTGGGCAGTCCCTCAAGGACTTCATAAAGGAGTAATATTAAATTGGTTTTAAAAAAATTTTTTTTTAGTACATTTCTAGTGCAAGCATGTATGGAGTCCAGAGGACAACCCCCAAGAGTTGATTCACTCCTTCCCACCAAATGGATCCCAGGGATCGAACTCAGGTCCTCAGACGTGGTGGCAAGCTCCTTTACCCCCTAAGCCATCTCACTGTACTGGAATTGTTTTTTTGTTTTTTTTTAAGAGTAGTGAGGGTACTCGGAGGCAGGGTGGTGAAATAGGAGCAGTTCCCCAGCTTTTCACCAGCTATGGGAGTCTATGCAAGTTACTTATTTTTTTGTTGTTTGCTCAGTTTTGTTTTGGGGGACTGTTAATTGATCCCAGGGCCTTGTGCACACTAGGCAAATACTGCACTTAGCTCTAAGTCTCAGTCTTAATCCTTTTTAATCTCAGGCTTCTCATCTCTAAAATGGAGTATTTAGTATATTAGCACAGCAACTATTTAGAGTGTAGTATCTATTTCTGCTAGAAAACATTTTACAGTTGCTTAGACGAAGTCAGGGACTCCATGAAGGAATGAAGACAAGCAGGATTGCTTCTCTGACTGGCCTAACCTTTCCCCCAGGCTATATTTGTGCCACGTATCAAGCTCGCAGAGCAGACGCCAACCTATCATAGTAGTCAACAAATGAATATTCATCTGCTGGGTCAGTGTATCCACCTGAACGTCCTTTCGCAGAGATCCCCACATGGAGTTACGTCGCAGCCCTCTTCGCAAGCCTGCAAAGGTGCCGTGCGCTCAAACTTTTCCTAAAGTAGAACCCCTGGAGATGACTGAGCCCTCTCTAGCCCTCCCCCTGCTTCCGGAAAGACCTCTGAGTTTTCAGAAGTGCCTCTTGAACTTATCTCCTTCGCACCCCATCCATGCGCGGTCCCTGCTCAACTGCTGCACAGCCTCTCTTCCTGCCGCTAGGGCAGGGCCGTTGGCAGTAGACAACGCTGGAGCTCGATGTGAGACCCGGGAATGGGGGTGGCCTGCTGCTCTACCTACACTACAAAATACTTTTCTGGCCCACACTTCTTCAGACTTTTTGCCCTAGGATCTTTCATCCTTACGCCCTGAGTGGAGGCCCCGCCGTCCCAGTGCCCAGCCTCCTGTGCTCTGCTTGTTTGTATCTCTAGCAGCTGCTCTGTTATCTTCTACTGCAGCCTTTGTGCAAAAAACAGGCTGAGAGACAGGTCTATTTATAAACAGAAAGTGGGTGTAAAGTTCTGCAGTCACAAATGTTTTAAACAGGCTAATTCCACCTCTCCTCCACTTTGAAATTCCTGTCCACCCCCCCATCTCTTTATTTTTCCCCAAATCCTGTAAGTTCTGTCCTCCCCTTGGTCATAGTGCCCCCACACACACACACGTGCGCGCGAATCTGAATTCAACATCTATAGGCAACTAGAGTGTAAAAACTACTGAGGGGCTGGGAGTGAAACGCAGAGTGCTTATCTAGGGTGTGCAGAACTCCAGAGTGCAATCTCCAGCATGGTGAGAAAAAGAAGAAAATAGGAATACAAACAAACTAGGGACTACAAAGATTGCTCAGGGGGGTGAAAGCCACTATTGCTCTTGTAGAGGACCTAAGTTCAGTCCTAGCACCCACATGAGACACTTAGCAGCTCCAGCTCCAGCTCCAGGGGATCCAGTTCCCTGACACATGCACTCACATGCACATACCCACATACATACATATTATTAAAAACCTTTTAGCCAGGCATGGTGGCACACACCTTTAATGCCAATACTCGGGAGGCAGAGGCAGGCAAATGTGAGTCCTAGGCCAGCCTGTTCTACATAGTGAGTTCTAGGCCAACTGAGGTTACAGGGAGACCCTGTCTCAAAAAGACAAAAAAAAAAAAAAAATTTAAATCTTTAAAAAAAGAGCCAGGTGTGGTGGCCTGCTACTCTAATCCCATCACTCAGGACAAAGAAGCAGGCAAACTTCTGTGAGATCAAGGCCAGCTTGGTCTACATAAGTTCTCCAAGTACAAGGAGACCCTATCTCAAAAAAAAAAAAAAAAAAAAAAAAAAAAAAAGAAAGAAAGAAAGAAAGAAAAACTATTGCGGTACCACCTAATAATAATTGCTGAATTTGGAGTATAGCCCAGTGGTAGAGCATTTGCCTGGCATGTGTGCTGCCCTGGGTTCAATCCTTGTATCATTGCAAAATTAAATAAAATACTGATGGCTCACAACATGCCTTATCTATATATTCGTTAGCTTCAACCCCCTATAACAAAATATATTTAAACAAAATATCTCATTTTAGTGATAGAGAAGTGAAACTCAGCTTAACTGGGGGCTGGAGAGATGGCTCAATGTTTAAGAATGTTTGTTGCTTTTGCAGAAAACCTAAATTGGGTTCCAGCAACATGGGCTCTCACAATAGTCTGTAACTCCAGTTCGAGGAGCATCCGATACCCTCTTCTGGCCTCCGTGGGTACTACATGTACCTGGTACACACAGGCAAAGCTCATACATGTAGAATAAAAATAAAGCTAAAAGAACACTGTTGAAAAGCAAGGTTAACTGGTTTGCATAAAACTGATAAGGACAGAATTCACCCCTAGGTCTTCAAGCCTGTGAAATTGTCAGTAATTCATGCACATGTGTCTCATAGAACTGATTTTGGGGTTTGTTTCTTTTTCTTTTTTCTTTTTGTTTTTATTTGGAGACTGGGTTTCGCTATGTAGTACTGCCTGCTCTGGAACTTGTTATAGAGATCAGGCTTGCCTCAAATGTACAGAGATCCTCTTGCCTCTGACTCCTTTCTGGGATTAAAAGTGTGTGTGTAACCACCACACGCAACATAGAATATGAAATAGTGAGAAGGGAATGCAGGATTTTATTATAGCAATGAAATAGTTAACATGGTATTGGCACAGTTGCACACGGAAAGACTCAGTTAAAGCTGGTTTAATTACCAAAAAGAAATTGATTGGCTCAAATAACAGAACTGACCAGTGGTCCAAGCAAGGACGCGGGAACTTGCACTCTACATCCCTTGTGTCTGCCTGGGCTCCCTCTCCAATAGAAGATGCCTGCTGGCAACGCCCCTTGTGGCTTCTTAGAGCTTGTAATTCCGGAGACTTGCATAATACCTCCTTGGCCAGCTCTAGCAGAACTCTGGTTTGAAATCCACAGGCATGTAAAAACCATTTGGTGTGCTGGGGAGAGGAACTACTCTAACATCCTGCTGAGTCATGGGCCCAACCCTGAAGGGGTCAGGTCTGGGACAGCCTCACTGAAACCACACATATGTAGTTGAACCATTAGCTAACATGGAAGAGTGAGGCTCATCAAAGGAAGCTTTGCTGGGCAAAGAGCCAGTCCACCCTGTCCAAAAGAAACAGATTAGGGAGGAAGGAGATCCATACAGTTTGCCAAGAACATGGGACACATGGGAATCCGTGAACTAACCAGAGTTCAGGAGTTGATGTGCTTGAAACATGATGTGAATGGGTACACAGAGATATTAGCAGTCACCCCGTAAGCCAGATAATATCTCCATTTTCCAGATGAGGAATTTGAAACTCAAAAGATTAAAAAACTTTGCTAGAAAGTACAAGACAGGTAAAATTCGAATTTGGGCATACCGCAGCACGCTGATGGTGTGGGAGAAGCCAGACACAGTCCGAGCGTGCCGCTGCCACTGCCCTGGCCACTGCAGTCTCGCCTCTAACTGACTCGGTACGCACCCCACCCCACCTGACAAGAAAAGCTACCAGAAGCTTCCTCACTAAATGCCTTTTGGTCATGGAAAGAATGCCTGGTGCTGTCAGCAAGGTAGGAGCCACAGCCAGGCTTGGCACCTGGACTCCCAGGCCTTCGGGGGCTGAGGCAGGAGGATTACCGCAGGACTGAGTCCAATCTGGCTACCACGTTGTACCCTATCTCAAAAACAAGAAAACAAAATGGAACCATAAAGGCAGCTGAATTGAGAGGGAAGGGCGTGACAGGAGTGAGCTGAATAATCAGATGAGAGAACTGAGTCAGAGGAAATTATCTCACGTTCACAAACTACATGGCACAAAAATGACAGCAAGGTCTAAAGAAAAAGTGGGCACATGCCATTTGCAGAAAGTCACTGTGGGAGAAGAAAGGAGAGCACCAAGGACGCCAGCATAACTACAGAGTATCTGACACGCTGGAAATTTAAAAGGCGTAAGAGGTTCCACCGTAGACGTGTCACCTAGGGCTGGGCATCTCACGGACACATACATGCTCTCTGCATTTGACCAGCTGTACTCTGTTAAAAAAAAAAAAAAGAGGGACAGGGTGCTGAGATGGGAGGAGGGCTGGAGAGATGACTCAGTGTTGAAGAGCACCACCTGCTCTTGCAGAGGACCCTGGTTCAGTTCCCAGCACCCAGATAGTGGCTAACAACCATCCCTAGCTCCAGTCCAGAGGAACTGTGGGAATTTATAGGTAGTCATGCACTTACATGAAGGCATAACACACACATCAAATAACAGATAGGAGGAAAGATGATGAGTCCTTGGAAATTAAGGCTTGGAAAAGACAACAAGACATCACTGGTTTGTGTTCAGTGTCAGAACTGAGGTGAGGACAGTGCTCCTCTTTGGACTAAGGCTGGCAATTGTCAGGAAAGACAGAATCCTCAGCCCTGCTGTCCCTTATTCTCACGGGGGTGGGGGAAGCATTGCTTCCCTGGGAAGAGGGAAGCAAAATATGGTTTAGAGAAGACACTGAAATCCCCGGAAAGAAGAGAGAATCCCAGGAAACGGAGCAAGCCATTCAAAATGAGCTGCAAAACTGAGGTTCTGAGAAACCCTCACAGGTCTCAAAACCAAGGCTGCTGCAGCTGAGGCAGCCTCGTGAAAAGGAAAGGGCCATGGTGTGGGACAGCCACAAACACCCTGACAGAAAAAGAAAGGCTGATTTCTGGGAACACTCAGTGGGTATGTCTATTGTGTGATCCACCCTCAAAATTTATACTAGAACATTAAGTTACCGGGTTGAGAAAACCTAGAAAGTAAAATGATGTGTTCACAAAGAAAAGATCCAATGAAAATGATCATACCCACAACATTTCCTTATTTGGAAGATTACTTAGAAAATTGCAAATCTTTATTTCCAGCCAGACGTTGACAGTTCATGATTAAGGAGAAAACTAGAGCCCAGAGACTGGGATTTCTAGCCCATTTCACTACTGCAGTCCTTCACTGTGTTGTCTGTCAACGCAGATGCCAATCTGTACAGAAAGCCTCGCTCATCTGGTCACCATTGGTGGCTCTCTCCATTACCATGTTTGCACACAGTGCCACTCTCAGGAGAAAAAAGCTAATGTTTGGAGATCAGAAGCAAGCTTCTAAAATAACTTGGAGCAGTGAGCGGAGCCCAGCAGAATGAAATATGGAAGAAAGAGGTGGAAAGCTCTGCATTTAGATTTGTTTGTTTGAGATAGGGTCTCACTATGTAACCTGAGCTGGCCTGGAACTTAGTTGTGTAGACCAGGCTGGCCTCAAACTCAGAGTGATCCACCTGCCTCTACCTCCAAGTGCTGGGATTAAAAGTGCAACACCACACTGGACTAGACTTAAAAAAAAAAGTATGGATGTTTTGCTTGCATGTATGTAAATGTAATGCATGCAGTGCCCAAGGACTGCAGAAGAGGGCATTGGATCCCCTGCAACTGGAGTTATGGATGGTTGTTAGCTGCCATGTGGGTGCTGGGAACTCAACCCAGGTCCTCTGCAAGACCAGTCAGTGCTCTTAACCCACTGAGCCATCTCTCCAGTTCTTGCATTTAGATTTTTTAAAATCACATTTATGCTGAGTGTGGTGGCCCAGCCCTTTAATCCCAACACTCAGGAAGCACAGGCAGGCAGATCTCTACAAGTTCTAGGCCAGCGTGGTCTACCATCGCAAGCTCCAGGTCAGCCAAAACTATATAGTAAGACCCTGTCTCTAACAAATTGATCAAATAATTCAGATTCATTCTCTTTCTCCCCCCCCCTCGGTATATGGGTGTCATATGAATTCTTGCCACAGCTCAAATGGAATATGGAAGTCAGTTCTCTCCTTCCCGCACATGGGTCCTGGGGATCAAACTCAGATCATTAGGTTTGGCTGCAAGCACCTTTACCCACTGAGCCATCTCACCAACTCCTAGAGTTTGTTTTTTTATCAGCAAGCACAGATAAGGACATTTGGCCTAATGGTGCATGTGGAAGATGGCTTGAGCTGATGTAAAGTTGAACAGAGACCAGTGGGAAATGAGCAGCCGCTTAAAAAGATAGTGGCTCTCCCCGCCCCTTTTTATTTTGGGTAGAAAAGGAGGAAAACCGTGAAAAGATGTATCCCATAACCATTTCTTTCCCAAGAGGCAGCTGCTGCTGACAGTTCCCACAGAGGAATTCTCTGTACATACAAGCAAATGCACATATAGCTTTCTCTGTTGATATAAATGGTAGCATATTGCACACACTGTTTTGTTACCCAGTTAATAATATATCATAGGGATTATTTCACATTAGTATACCAAATTCTCTTTTGTTCTTGTTGTTTGAGACAGGTTCTCCCTGTAACCAGCTGGCCTTGAACTCACTGTGTAGACCAGCCTAGCTTTGATCTCATAGAGGTCTACTTGCCTCTGCTTCCCAAGTGCTGGGATTAAAGGTACCACCACCACACATGCAGCTGGTTTTGGGTTTTTTTTTTTTTTTTTTTTTTTTTTTTTTGAGACAGTGTCTCACTGTGTAGCCCTGGAACTCACCTATGTAGAGCAGGCTGGCCTCCAACTCACAGAGATCTTACTCTCTCTGCCTCCCTCCGAGGTTCTGGGATTAAAGGTGTGTACCACAATGCTCAGAGAGTCTTCATTCCTTGGGAGAATGCACATAGTATCTTACTGTATAATGGATTTTTTTAATGTTTATTTTATGTGTTTTGCCTTCATGTCTACCATGTGCATGCAATGCCCAAAGAGGCCAGAAGAGGGCATCAGATTCCCTGAAACTGGAGTAACTGGTTGTTAGCCCCTACATCGTAGGTGCTGGAAACCCAACCCAGGTCCTCTGCAAGAGCAGTCAGTGCTCTTAACTGCTGAGCCATCTCTCCAGCCCCAATAATAAAATTTGAAAAAATGGCATCACTAATTTAAAGGCATGCACAGTTTTTCATTTGGTAGACATTGTCTGTTTCTCTGCATTTTCACCAATGGAATGTTAGAAGTCTTACTGACTTTGATAGTTGGCAAGTTAATAGCATTTTTGTTTACTTTTTTCTTTCTTTTGATTGGTTTTGTTGGTTTGGATGTTTATTCTAGGTTTCAGGGTTGGTTTGTTCACTTGTGTGCTTGAGACAGGTTCTCATGTAGCCCAGGCTACCCTCAAACTCCCCGAGGTTAGCCTTGAATTCTTGATCCTCCTGCTTCCACTTCCTGAGTGCTAGAATTACACATATGCATCATCACATCCAACTTACTATAATTTTCTTACTCTTAGGGTTGTTTGTATTTTGTTTTTAAATTTTTATTTATTGTTAGTGTGAGTGCATGAATGTGATGTGTGTGTGTGTATGCCTATGTGTGCGCATGCACACATGCAGCAAAGGAAAAGTTTCAGGAGATGGTTCTTTCCCTCCACCATGCATCCTGGGGATTGAACTCAGGTTATCAGGCTTAACAGCAGGTATCGTAACCCACTGAGCCATATTCTTTTATACCATTAGACTGCCTCAAGTATTACTGCAATGAAAATGAATTCACACAGTATACTCAGCTCATATTAACTGCAAGGGTATGTCTGAAAATATGCATGTGTGTCTGTCTATACATGCACTTAATGCATGCCATGGCATGTGTGTGGAGGTCAGAGAACCACTTTCTGGGGTCAGTTCTCTCCTTCTATCTGAGATGGTACTCCAAAAAGCAAGTGCTTTAACCTACTGAGCCATCTTCCTAGCCTTCTATCGATTTTTTTTAAACAATTAGGTATCATTGGGGTTAGAGGGGAAGACTCAGCGATTAAGAACACTGACTGTGAGCTTGCAAAGGACCAGGTTCAGTTCCCAGCACCCACATGGTATCTAACAACCATCCAAAACTCCAGTTCCAGGGGATCCAACACTCTCTTCTGACCTCTGTGCGTACTGCATAACATGGCTGCACTTACACATGCATGCAATACACTCATACACATAAAATAAAAATAATAAAATATTTTTTAATTAGGTATTGAGTCTGGAAAGATGGCCCAGCAGTTAACAGCACTGGCTGCTCTTGCAGAGGACCTGGGTTCAATTCCCAGCACCCACACAGCAGCTAACAACTGTCCATAACTCGAGTTCCAGGGGAATCCAGTGCCCTATTCTGGCTCTGCGGACTTTGCATGCATATAGTACACTTACGTATAATGCAGGCAAAACACTCACATAAAAGTAAAATATTTTTTAAAAATAAGTATTTATTGGGGACTGGAGAGATGGTTCAGAAGACAAGAGCACCAGTTGCTCTTGCAGAGGACCTGGGTTTGATTCCCAACACCCACATGGTGGCTACCATCACTAACTCCAGTTCCAGGGGATCTAACCTCTTCTTCTGACTTCCTCAGGCATTGCATGACACAGGTGCATTACACACATGCAAGTAATGCACTCATATACATAAAATAAAAATAATAAAATATTTTTAAATAAATAAGCAAAGTACGTGCTAGTTGGGACTGGAGAAATTGTTCAGTGGTTAAAAGCATTGACCTCTTTTGCAGAAGACCCAGGTTCTGTTCTCAGCACCCACATGGCACCTAACAACCACCAGTCACTCCAATTCCAGGGGATCTGACATCCTCTTCTGATCTCCCAGGGCATTGCACGCACATGGTAAACATATATATGCAAGCAAGATAGTTATACACATAAAATAAATGTTTTGTTAGCCATTAACAGCTGTGCTATCCCTCCAGCCCAATAAAATCAAAAAAGTATGTGTCAGTAGATTCTGTTCTCTATGAATTTCATGTCAGTGTAGGAAACAAAGCATTACAAGATACTTGTCTGATAGAATCAACAAATACCAACTCCCAGAATAAAGTGTAGATGGCATACCCTGCACGAAAAGTCCTTCATGATCAGATTCTACCACGTTCTTCTAGACCTATGTCTTGTCAGCCTCCCTGAATTTCTCTTTCCTTTCTTTTTTAAGCTTGAGTTTTATAGCGTTTGAGAAAAGAACAAGGAGGGAGACAGAGAAGAGGAAGAGAGAAAGCCATGCAGGCTTAACAGGGCTGCTGTGAGGAAAGCTCTGATAGTGCCTGCAGCACCCACCCCCGAATTCATCTCTCCCTCTCTCTCTCTCTCTCTCTCTCTCTCTCTCTCTCTCTCTCTTACACACACACACACACACACACACACACACACGGGTGGGCGGAGCAGGCAGTTTAATGTAGTTCTGACTGGCGGAATGACCTTGATCTCTGAGCCTCCTGCCTCTACCTCCCAAGCCCTGGGACTGGAAGCGTGTGCCACCATGCCGGGTTGATGCGGCACTGTAGAGCGAGCCCAGCGCTTTGTGCACACCAGGGAAACACTCTGCCAATTGAGTGGTATCTCCAGCCTGTCACAGCGGTATTTTTTCTTTTTCAGTAGTGGCAGAGACACGTCTGTAGCCTCACACACGCTGAGCATGCACTCTCGTTGACCTGCAGCACCAGCCCTATTCCTTTTTTCAAACACACCATACAGTAGTGACAGCCAGTGCACATTAAGAGCCTTCAACATGTTGTTGTCATTTGAGATAGGGTCTTCTTGTAGCCCCAGCTGGCCTGGAACTTTCTATCTAGACAGACCAGGCTGGCCTCGATCTCACAGAGATCTACTTTGTTTCCAGAGTGCTGGGATTAACAAACTCGAGTTTTTATTTTATTGTTTTTGAGACAGGGTCTCGCTGTGTAGCCCTGGAACTCACTATGTAGAGCAGGCTGGCCCCAACTCGTAGAGACCAACTGTCTCTGCCTTCCTCCCAGGTGCTGAAATTGCAGGCATGCAGCACTGATTACCTCTGTAAATGCTTGTCACACATATATGCCTTTTAGCCATGAACTTCTGATCCTCCTGCTTCCGCCTCTCAAGTGCTAGAATTACAGGCATGTGCCACAATGTCCGGCTCCACGAATTCTTTTATTATCCCCATTTTAGAGGTGAAGAAACTAAGAGGATGCAATTAGTGATGGAACTGGGATTCAAGCAAAGCATTCTACCACCGGCCACAGCTCTCCCACCACGCTTCTTTATGCTTCCCTAAGGGAATTACCACCTGATCCCTGGTCCTTCTATTATGTGACAAAGTCCAGCACAGCCTTCACAGCTGTATTTAGGTGTCACCTCGTTTGCTAAGCTTCCTTGGTCCCTCGACTTAGAGTTAATTTCTTTTCCTACTGTTGACATTGCACTTTATCTGTGTGGGTTGCTTTTATTTTTATGACTGCTCTTTAAAAAGAGCATGGTGGTGCATGCCTTTAATTTCAGCACTTGGGAGACAGAGGCAGGTGGACCTCTGAAACAGAGGCCAGCCTGGTCTATACAGTGAGTTCAGGCCAGCTGGAGTTATAGGGGGACACTGTCTCAAAAAATAAAAAAGTAGAGGGAGATGAACTTGATGATACATATCTATAATCAAAGTATTCAGGAGGCAGAGGCAGGTAGAAAATCATGAGTTTGAGCCTAGGATACATAGTGAGCTCAAGGCCAAGGGATTTGTTGTGAAACCCTGCCTCAAACCCCAGCCTCCCCAAACACCTGCTGTTGATGCCTCCTGTTGCCCCCTCTCCTCATCCCAAGGTTACTCAGCTGGGCTGTGGATTGTGTTTACATCCCAAGCCCTTCCTCAGCCACTCAAGCCTCTTCTAACAGCCTCTTTTACAGCCTTTGGCAGGTAATTCCCTGGGTGGACATGAAACAACTCAGCCTCTACTGCCACCTCAGCAGTCAGCAACAGAACACAATGCCTCTTCCAGGAGAAGCTCCTCCCAGGCTAGGCTTGGAGTCGTCCTGACGGCTTCTCACTTACCACTGCTGCCAGGACCTCGGCTAGGACCAGGGCCTGCTGGATAGGCAGGTAACTTGTACAGCTGTACAAGGGGCCATATTTAGATTTTGTTCATTTGTTTTGTTTTGTCTTTTGGGACAAGGTCTCCTGATAGCCCCAGCTGGCCTGGAACTTTCTATGTAGATCAGGCTGGACTCGATTTCAGAGACACTCCTGCCTCTGACTCCTGAGTGCTGGGATTAAAGATGTGTGCCACCATGTCCAGCCCTACGCTTGATTTTTGTATTTTAAACTTTTTATTTTTATTTTGATTTTGTATGTCATGCCCGAGGACAGCTTGCAAAGTCAGTTCTCTCCTTCCACCTTTCAGGTCCCAGGGTTCAAACCCATAGTCGGGCTTGGCAGCAAGTGCCTTTATCTCATTGCCCTCCCCCGTCATGCTCAATTTTGTTGTTCTTTTGTGCTGGGTGTTAAACCCAAAGCTTCACATGTGCTAAGCATGCACTCTGTCAGAAAACTACATACTTAGCCCCTCTATAAGTGGTTTCTTGCCAAGTTACTTCCATTTTAACCGTTCATTTTAAAATATTTTATAATTTTATTTATGTGTATGAGTATATTTTGTGCATGTACGTAAGTGGCACCTGTGTCGTTCAGTGCCTGCGGAGGTCAGAAGAGGGTGTCAGATCCCCTGGAACTAGACTTAGGGACCACTGTTAGGTACTATGTGGGTGCTTGGAATTGAACCCAGGTCCTCTGCAGGAGCAGCCTTAACTCTTAACTCTTTAACTCTTAACTGCTGAGCCATCTCTCCAGCCCCTTAACTGTTAATTTTTAAACATGAGTGCCCATATTTTCATTTTGCATTAAACCCTGTAAATTATGTAGTTGATTTTAACTAGGGTTGGAGGCCACAACATCTACACAGGGCCTTTCCATGTGGCCTTGGCTCTCCTAGAATGGTATGGTTTGGCTCCAAGTACAGCAGTTTCAAGAAAGAAAGACCCAGCAGAAATGACTTAACTCTTCAACGGGAGTGGCAAGGCCACCGTGAAGGAGCAAAGGGGAAACGAAGACACCGCCACATAATGTACAATTTGCCACATTCAGTTATGAACAAGTCACCACACTGTCACCCAACTGTAGATGGGGCCTCGGAGTTCCACTCTGCCCTTTAGCAGGTGTTAGAACCTTTGAGCCCCACTGGGAAAAGAGCTGGAAACTTGCTCTTTACAGCCACTTCCAGGTTTCCCCGTCTCAGGTCACTTACCAGGTGCCCAGAAGGATGGGAACCTGGGGAGATTGGGCAGGAGCCTGACTCAGGAGCCCTACCTGTCTGCTCCTGTGGAGGGCAGGCACCTGCAGGCAGACAAAGACTCAGAGCCCTGACATCTGTTTCTCCTGCTGGCATCTCTGCTTGGCTAACAATTCCTCTTCTTTCATTTCTCCTGGGCATGTTGTCGTCTTCCTCATTAACTTCCCCTCAATTCCCAGCAAGGTCCCTAGACTCTGAGCTCTGCTAATTCCCCTGTAATCCGCTAGCAAGCCGAGAAGCTAATTAAATTGTGAACTGGTGTGCTCCTGCACCCTGGCAATCATGGAATCTCTCTTCTCGGTCTCCATGCCTCTTCCCTTTTCCCTACGTAGTCCAGACCCATCTGGACACACCACTGTTTTCTCGTTGATGGGCTTTCTTCCCTCTTTGTCTTCTTTCAATCTGCAACCAGAGTAATCCCCTTTCCCTGCTGCAAGGTGAAAACGCGGCCCTGCTAAGTGCTTCAGTAGGCCGCCCTGCAGGCCTTGCTTCCCCTCATAAACCCTTCCCTCCTGCACTGACCCACGGCTCCCTCCGCAAGCTGCCGTCTGTGCCTCCTCCACACCCTTGCTCATGTTCTTACCTTCAATTGAATCTTACCCCTGCACTCCCCCATCTCCGCCTCCACTCGCCATGTCAGAACCCTTGCTGTTATATAGAAATAGCCTCCTTCATGACGCTTTCCCTGATCCTACCCCAGCTGCAGCCCCTCCCTCCTTGAGCTGCTGTAGCATTTGGGGGCTCTGTCCTGACACTGAACTCTTCTGTCCACATCCTACTGCCCCACTAAAGGATCATCTCCTTGAGGACAAGGTCTTGGCTCATTCAGTGTCTTCCTGAGTATGTGCCTCACGCCGTGCTTAGAGCACTCCATTGTCAAGGTGGTAACTGTCCTTCATGTCCACATTCCAAGAAGAAAGGAGGAAGGAGAAAGGATGGGCCTGCCAGCTGAGTTGTTCCCTTTAAAAGCACTTTCTGGAGGCCAGCAAGATGGGTAAGGACTCTTGCTACCAAGCCTGAGGACCTGAGTTTGATAGCCAACACCACGAAGAAGCAAGGAGAGATCAACTCCCACACTTTAAATGTAACCTCCACATTTGCACATGGCATACGTGCATGCACACACACACATAGAATAAACAAATGTAAAGAAAAGTAGACAAATTGATGGATATATGGATAAAGACAGACAGAGAGATAAAAGCTTTTTCTGGGTGCTGGACATGGTTGCACAAGCCTGTAATCCCAGCACTTGGGAGGTGGAGGCAGAAGGGTCAGGAGTTCAAGGTCATTGTTAGCTACGTAGATTATAAGAAACTCCATTCTGGGTAAGAGAGATGGCTCAGCAGTTAAGAGCACATACTGCTCTTCTAGAAGACCTAGGTTCGATTCCCAGCAACCACTTCAGGTGGCTTAAAATCTCCTGTAAATCCAGCCCCCGGCGGGAGGGAGCCAACATTTCCAGCTTCTGTGGGTACTTTCACACAAACATACAAATTACACATAGTTAAAAATAAATTAAAAAAAAGAAACTCCACTTCAAAACGCCAAATAATAACGAAATAAATAAGCACTTTCTCCTGCAATGACATCTCTTTGACCATGTTTAGCTTCAGGGAAAACTGGATTCACTGCCTTGCTCCAAAATAAGAGAGCATTCTGTCCTCTTTTTCACATGAAAAATAAAGCCTGGAGAGGATCAGTGTCGAGGAAGCTGCAGACTTGTGTAAAATAATGGGATTTGGAGCCAGGCAGATCTGGGTTTGAATCCTCCCCCTGCATTAAATTATTTATTCCTCATTTGTAGAATTAGTGATACCTGCTTTTGGGAGTGGTAAGAAAATTAGAAGAGGCAATGGCTGTAAAAAGAACTTCACCCAATTCCAGGCTCACACTAACCCAGTGTCTTAGTCTAGGTTCTTCTGAAGGCAGACCCAGAGACAGGAATTCCAGTTCCAGTGGTTATTTGGGGATAATCCCAGGAAATATGGTGGTGGGAAAAGAGAGGGAGAAAAGACAATGAAACATACAGCCAGATGTGGTGGCGTATGCCTTCAGTCCCAGCACTTAGGGGGCAGAAAGCAGGCAGATCTCTATGAGTTAGAGCCAGCCTGGTCTACATAGCAAGTTCCAGGACAGCTCAGTGGTTAAGAGCACTGGCTGTTCTTGCAGAAGACCCCGGTTCAAATCCCAGCACCCACATGGAGGCTAACAACCATCTATAACTCCAGTTCTAGAGGATCTGATGCCCTCTTCCATCCTCTGAGGGCACTGCATGACACATACGTGCACTCACACACATAAAATAAAAAATAATTACAAAAACATAAACAAAACAAACAAAAACCAACCAAAGAAAGAAAGATGTGAATTAGTTGTCACAAAGGGAAAGTTACTCAATTCTGCTGGAGTACATCTTGGATTGGGTATTGGAAGGACCCCCACCGAGGGACCAGGAACCCCAAATCCTGGCTCCTCATCAGCTGAGAGTTGTGCAGAGGTGCCAGCCCTCCAGCACTTCCAACCTTACTCAAGTGCACAGCCAAAGATGCTGCTCTAGGAGAGAGATGTAAAGAGGAGTCAGGTTCAGGAAATATCTGTTAGTAATCTAGGCCAGTGATTGTGGAGGGCGGTGAGGAGTTGGGGGTGGAAGACAGAGTACTGACTACTGAGGACAAAACCTGCTGTTCAAATCACTGTGGTTTACAAGGCAGGGGCAGGCAGGGCTACAACACAGCCTGGGTTCTTTTCACTGAGTCCTGCTGCCATCTGTTCCGAACTTCCCTCCTGGTACCCGTGGCCCTGCACCTGACTGTCCCTACACCCACTAGCTCCTAGCATTGTATTTCTCCTGTCCTTTTCCTACCCGCCTCCTCTCCTTTCCAAGAGCCTGAAGGAGCCCCTACTGTCATCATCTACATTCATGTCCACCTCCTCCTGACTGCTCTCATTAGAGCTCTTCTGTGGACCCTGGATTGGGATCAAGTCTCTCAGCCCCAGCCAGACCCAACTGGCTTTTAATTGCCCTGCCTTCTCCCTTCTCTACCTTCCATGGCTGGAATCACATTCAGAAAGGCTACCTCACTCCCCTGGTCAAGGGGTCCATTGCCCTAGGGAGGGACATGGCTGTCCCAGTGGGCTTTTGGCCTTGGCCAGCCATCCTGTGCATGCCTGTGTGGCTCATCCAACCTTTAACCCACCTAACATGTGCCCTCCCCATTGGCCTGTGGTCTCACCTTTTCAAGGTGACCTGACAAAGGCTGGACAGGTGGTTTGCCCCACACTCCTATGTGCTCTGTGCTCCTGCCCAGAACGCACCCATGCTTTCCTTTCCATCCAGGCACATACACATTCACTCACCTAACACCTGGAAGGAAAGTTCCCCAACCAACCACTACTGACATCTTTATGGGCATTAACTTGTATGTACCAGAGTAAAGGGTCAGGTAAGTTTTGAGCTTTCCAGAAGGAAAACTCCAGAGGACAGAACTCTCCATGGAGAAGGGCAGGACTCTTAGGTTGGGTCTATGGCTGAGCTGGGACTGGAGCCTAGGCCACCCAAGCCAACCAGGAGAAGACAGATGCCAGCGGCTCTGGTGGCTGATGGTAGAGCTCTTCAAAAGCCTCCCAATCAACGTTTACTGGGTACCAGGCGGACTATCACCTCCCACACTTCCACAGTTGTCCTAGCAGAGCAAAATAGCACTGACCAGATCTGGATGAAGAGGTCAAAGTCCATAGCTGTGGCCAGGGAGTGGGAAGGAGGCAAATGTTGATCCCAGTGCAGGCCTCGCTGGACTCCTGCTACCCTGGCCACCGTCCTACAGGGAGTCCATGTCCCTCTCTACACGGGGACTCCACATTGCCCTTCTCCACCTTTTCCAGCAGAAAACTCAGCCTGCTTCAAGGACCCTACCCTTCTTTGCCCTTCCCAGGGGACACAGGCTGATCTGCTGAGGTGAAGTGTTGTCTTTCTCCGACCTTGCTAATACACAGGGGCATTTTCAGACTTTGAGGTGATGAAAGAAAACTAGGATATTTTAATCTCATTTACTGGTAACACTGACCCATTTATCCTTCTCCCTCAGACCTTTCCCAGGGCCACTCAGCCTGGACATCTGTCCCCTATAAAACCTCACCTCCCACTGTCCTTGCAGCCCAAAGGCCGGTCCAGTCCTGTGCCTTGCCCTAGTCCTCTCTCCCCACACCAGCCAGGAAACTGGTCTGTACGGTGCCCAGAGCCACCCCTCGTGTGGCCTCTGAAGCGGCCTCAGTTTCCCTATTTGCTAGCTTCGGTGAATGACGCCTGCGCTCTCCACCCCGAGGATGAAGCTCAGGCGCCGCGTGTGAGGAAGGGTCCCCGGCTCGGCGCAGGCTCTGTGCGGCGCCCCAGGCCCGGCTGCTCGCCCCTCCCTCGCGGTCCTCTCCCCCTCCCCCGCTCCCCGCCCCTGCGCTCCCGGCTCCCGCTTTGGTCGTCCTTCCCTCGCGCACGCCTCCCTGTCCCGGGGTCCCCGCCTGTCGCCGCCGGAGCGCCCGCCGCCCCACAGGCCCGGCCCGGGCACAGCGCTGGCGGTCAGTGCGCAGCCGGACCCGGTAGCCGAGCCGATCGCCGACTCCGACAGAAGCCGACCGGCCCGCTGCCAGCCAGGTGAGGGCAGCTGGGAGGAGGCGGGGGCGCCGGCTTCCTTTCATCCAAGCGGGGGCGGGAGGCACGGGGGACCAGGTCCCTTTCCCTGGAAAAAAGGACCTGGGTGCTTTTTCATGAAAGAGGTCGGAAGGGAGGGGTGGAAGGCAGGTCTCCGGGAGAGAGGGCTTTGGGGACCCCTTTCTGAAGCATTTCTTTTTCCATGAAAAAGGATGAGTTGGCTGCTTCTGTCAAAGTGGGACTCACCTTGGAAGAATGCAGGGCTTCCAAGGTAGATGGTAAGGGGTTCTGGTGGGGCTTGAGAGAGGGGTTAATTGCTGGGGGTCGGAGATAACCTCAGTCGGACATCGTTGTACCACCCCGATTGGTTCCCGGGCTCCCTCTGCCCTGCTTTCTGTCCCAGTTTTTCTCTTTGAAGATGACTATTTTGAGCCTCACCTGGGCAGAGTTATGTGCAGCCATTTTCTTCCCTGGCGCTTTGCCGCCCACCTGACACCCTACCTTTCCCCTCCGGGAAAGGGGTTCAACAAAGGATGGGGCTCAGAGACATGTGCAGTAGAGTATGAAAGGGAGGGGGCTGCTGGGCGCAGAGGAAAACCCTTTGGCACTGGTAGGTGCACGAGACTTGGGAGGTGAAAGGAATTAGGGTGGGCAGGGGTTCCTGGGACAGACCTACAAGGAAAGCTGCTGCGGCGGGGAAAGTAGACATGTCAGAGGGTTTGTTTGCTTGCCTTTGTTCGGTTAGCTTGTGTCTCCTTTGCTCTGGATTCCAATACTCATTCCCCTTGTCCCTTCTGTTTTTGCAAAAAGGGAAACTGAGGCAGGGGACATGTTGGCTAGAGACACCTGTGTGTAGGAGGAAAGGGTGGTGGAAAACACTGAATTTGAAGTAAAAAACAAAACCCAAACCCTCTGTTTAAGGCTTGTCTGAGGATGACCTTGAGCCAAAATTCATCCCCTTTGTTTGAGCCTCAGCTTTCTAATACATAAAATGGGAGAGAGCCCATCTCACAAATTTGCCAAAACTAGATATGTCCAAAAGAGCTTTTTAAAAGAAAATGGACATCTGTAGTCTTCATCACTATAAATGGACCCTTTCCCTCCTTTCTGCCCTCACCAAGGTTATCCTAACCCACAGGGCATCTTTGTGAGACTCAGAAAGATAACTCCTCTGGGAAGGAGGCAGTGTTCAGCTGGGCCTGCTTCCTGGGATCTTTACTATGAGATTTAGAAGGCAGTAAGCACTTTATTCCAGGTGCTGTTTCAACAGCTGGGCAAGTGGAACACAGGCTAAATTCCAACCCTCCGGTGAATATCCTGGTCTTGAACACAGCTGTGCCTTCTCAACAGGCCCTTTGCATTTATGACACAAAACTAAAAACCCTTCCAGGGTACTTCCCATAAAAGCTCATGTTCCAGGCTGCCTCTAGTTTTTTTTTTTTTTTTTTTTTTTTTTTTTTTTTGCTGCTTTGACTCTACTTAGGACTTTTGGGTGTTGAAAGCCTTGGTCCTACTTCAGAGTATAATGGTGTCCCATCATCAGAATGACTTCTGGGAGCTAAGTAGTGCCTTCACCAAGCTCTCAGGAGTAGGGGTGACTGAGGCTCTAACCTGTCACATCAGGAACTTGATCAGATCAGTTTTTCCAGGAGCAAGAACAGAAATATCTGGACACCTGGGTAGCCCTGCCCTTTAAAGACCATGTTCATAGCTGCAGTCTGCATCTTCACCACAAGCTTTGGTGAGGCCCTCTATCATACCATTATACAGAAGACACCCTACCCTGAGAGTCAAGAAATTTATCACAGAGGACTGGGGTATGACTTAGTGGCAAAGTGTTTGTGGTTCAGTCCCCAAGACTGGTGTCTAATTCTAGGTGTCTGCCCACTCCATTCCACCACACTGAGGAACAAAGCTGCTTACTTCAGTCTTGTCAAAGCCCTGCTGGAATTTTGCTCTCCTCCTCCATCTCCAAATCCCTGTCTCCTTCCTTCTCCACAGAGACCAGCCCCCAAGCAGAGGGAGTTAGTCACTTTCACCTACTCTATTTTCATAGGGAAAGCACTAACTCAAAGGCTTGTTCTTGCCTACCCAGGGCAGGAAGGACCTCTGGGGAATTCAGAGATCCTGTGAGATCCTTGGGTGAGTTAGAAGCCAGGAAAGGGGTCAAAGAGCAGCTTACTTCCTTTCATTCCCAGATGGGACTTGAAACACTGTCATGGAGAATACTGACACAAAGAGTCAGTGTCTATTGTGAAGGGCAGGTCAAGGACCAAAGAAAAGCCACAGGAAAGTGCATCAAAGTGGTGGCTGATAGAAACTTAGACTTAACAGCCCCTTCATCCCCAGGAGCCGGGCCTCTTGGGGCTGATTGGGAGAAGCTTGAGTCAGCAGACAGAGCTGTAGGCCTCATCAGCTGGAGCATTTCTACTTGTCTGTGGTATGTGTGCCAGGTTTTATTAAAATTTATTTTTTATGTGGTTGAGTGTATTGCCTGTATGCATGAAACTGCACCAGTGTCAAGCAGTACCGGAGGAGGTCTGAAGAAGGCGTTGGATTCCTAGGAACTAGAGTTACTGAGTTGTCAGCTGCCTCGCGGGTGCTGGGAACCGAATGGACAGCTTCTGTAAGAGTAGCCAGTGCTCTTAACTGCTGAGCCATCTCTCCAGCCCCCATGCCAGATTTTGGGAAAGAATTTCCATCTTAAAAAAAACATTTTTTTTCGAGGCCAGACAAGATGGTGTAGTTTGTTCCCAGCACTCCACGGGCAGAGGCAAGCCATCAAATATCTGAGTTCCAGACCAGCCTGGTCAATCTACATAGCAAGTTCCAGACCAGTCAGGGCTACACAGCTCACGGTCTCAAACCAACCAACCAAACAAAAGAACAAGTTTGGAGAATCACCTGCCCAATCCAGTGGTTCTGCAAGTGTGGACTTGGGATACTATCAGACCTGCAAATTCCCAGGTCTTATAGGATAAATCCTGGGTGTGGGACCCAACTATGGGTGCTATAATAAAGCCCTTCAGGTGACAATGTTACACCCTAAGTGAGATGCACTGGCCTAGTCTAAATGTGTGGGAAATGGAGACCTCCTGGGTCAAGGGCAGGGCCAGAACTCGTCCCCTAGTCCTAAAGGCCAAGGTCGCTCTCCAACCTTCCCCCTCGCCTTCTCCTCTCCTCCCAGGCGCCATGCTGCTGCTCCTGCTGGGCTTGCTGGGCCCAGCGGCCTGCCGGGCTCTGGGCCCCGCTACAGGCCCAGGCTCCTCCGAGCTGCGGTCAGCCTTCTCCGCTGCACGCACCACCCCACTGGAGGGCACGTCGGAAATGGCGGTGACCTTCGACAAGGTGTACGTGAACATCGGGGGCGACTTCGACTCGGCCACCGGGAAGTTCCGCTGCCGCGTGCCCGGCGCCTACTTCTTCTCCTTCACGGCTGGCAAGGCCCCGCACAAGAGCCTGTCGGTGATGCTGGTGCGCAACCGCGACGAGGTGCAGGCGCTGGCCTTCGACGAGCAGCGGCGGCCGGGCACGCGGCGCGCCGCCAGCCAGAGCGCCATGCTGCAGCTGGACTACGGCGACACGGTGTGGCTGCGGCTGCACGGCGCGCCGCAGTACGCGCTGGGAGCGCCGGGCGCCACTTTCAGCGGGTACCTGGTGTACGCCGACGCCGACGCCGGCGCGCCTGCGCGCGGGCCCGCGCCCCCGGAGCCGCGCTCGGCCTTCTCCGCCGCGCGCACGCGCAGCCTGCTAGGCTCGGACGCGGGCCCGGGGCCGCGCCACCGACCGCTGGCCTTCGACACGGAGCTGGTCAACATCGGGGGCGACTTCGACGCGGCGGCCGGCGTGTTCCGCTGCCGCCTGCCGGGCGCTTACTTCTTCTCCTTCACGCTAGGCAAGCTGCCCCGCAAGACGCTGTCGGTGAAGCTGATGAAGAACCGCGACGAGGTGCAGGCCATGATTTACGACGACGGCGCGTCGCGGCGCCGGGAGATGCAGAGCCAGAGCGTGATGCTGGCCCTGCGGCGCGGCGACGCCGTCTGGCTGCTCAGCCACGACCACGACGGCTACGGCGCCTATAGCAACCATGGCAAGTACATCACCTTCTCCGGCTTCCTGGTGTACCCCGACCTCGCCCCCGCCGGCCCGCCGGCCCTCAGGCCTCCGGAGCTCTAAGTCTTGGCATGCAGGAGCCCGGGAGGGCCGTGGGGTGTGCATGCCGAGCTGGGACCGCGGCCCGAGCTTCCCGCCGGCGCGAGCATGACGGCCTGTCCGACTCTGCCAATAAAGTGAGTCTGCGCCAGTCAGCCCCAAGGCCCTGCTCTCTGTCTTTACTGTGACGCCTTTGCCCCTGAGAAGGTCAGGAAAGCTGACTACAGCCGCCCTCAGATTCTAGGTGAGGTCAGACCTTGTAAGGAAGTGGGAATTTGAAGCATATTCCCGTAACTGGTTGTGATCATTTTCATTGTGTGTCCAAATGGCCCCTTTGTCTGACCCCTCCCCACTGACTAATAACCTTATTCTTCAGGTCCAGATGAGTCCTTTCTGAGACAGGGGACACTATCCTATTGTACTCCTCTTGGGACATAGGATTCAAGGGAACACCATGTTCCTTTTTAAAGTAGCGCATAGGACTTCGACCCGGGCCTACCGACCTGATTGCCTTCCCGGGGTGGAGTGTGATTTGCTCAGAACATGTATTAGAATAAGTGGTTTTAAATACAAAATGACACAAATTGGGGGGGGGGGTGCAAAATAGGGTATTTTATGAGAAGAGCTCCACAGCATCAGGGCTATACCCACCCCAACCTGCCAAAGCCTGTCTCTTAAATGAGTCTTCTCCCAGCTTTATGACTTCCTCTAAGATGTAAAATGTGAGGATTGTTGCTTTCCCCTCCACAAAGAGGTAAATTCCTCTACCTCCTCCCTCCATTGCTGAAGCCTAATCTATGATCCCAGGCCAGATCGGGAATTTGCAGTCTCAGAGACCCAGAGCCTTGAAATCAGGACTGGGTGACAAGCATAGCATACAGGGTTCATGTTTTTCACAGAACCTCTCACAGACTGCCAAGGTAGGAGTTAGCAGCCTGATATGAACTACTTGGGTGGTGGTTGTGGAGGATCAGACCTTTTTCAGCATCCTTTAAACACACTCTCAACCATGGCCCCTGGACCCAGTAGTCGCATGTATTCTGTATGCCTGCCAGTTCTGCCCTTACTTCTGTGACTACTGCCTAAGTCTAGGTCTTCAGCTGGGTCCAGAGAACAAGACAGGGTATATAGGAAGGTCAAGGGCCTAGGTTCAAACTGGGCCCAGAAGTCTGAATAGGAAGAACCAGGAGCCAGATGAAGTCCTTGCCCAGAATGGGGAAAGGATGATGGGAGAGGGAATACAAGTGAAAGGAAGGTCAACGGATAGGCTCAAGGGTGGAAGCCCAGGCCCCAGTGAAAGGGGCTGGCCCTGGAGGCAGAAATTTTTGCATAGGTCCCAGTGTTTCTTGTGACAGAAGAGCGAAGACCTGGGCCTAGTGACCCTTTTCCTCAGCCTCACTAGCCCTATGGAGCTGATAGATGCAGGACAGGCCAGTGAGGAGCAGATGTTCAAAGTCCCAAGGGCTAAGTGGAGGCCCCTTCCGAAGTTCCTGGAGTTGCTATAGCTGCTGCTTAGCACCCTCCAAATCATTGGGGACATGGTGCTGTAAAAGGAGCCTCAGTTGGTGGCCTGGATATGTGAATGCTAGTTCCTCATCCCAGATGTACAGCGGCCCCATGACGTCCAACTCCAGTCTAGCCCAGAGCAACTGCAAGGAGAGCCATTTCAGGGGTAAGATGTGACCTGGGGATCAGGCCTGGGAGCAAGAATGGGCAGGGAGTAGGGGTGGCCATAAGCAGGTAGTAGACCCATGCTGGTTGCTCCCTACCCCCAGCAGGGCTACCCTTAAACAGCCCCCCATTCCTGAATGTAGAATGTCTGGACACTCCAACCCCCATGTTCCAGGCTGGGAGGAATGACCTCAAGCATCACTTCTGGGGACTCTGGCTCCTGATGGCCATCTTCCACGCTGGTGCTGTCCATGCACTGCCCTGGGGCAGCAGAGATCAAACCCCTGTTATCCTCCACTCTAAACACCCAGCCTCCCAGAAGTGCTCTTCTGCTGCTCAGGAAGAGCCTTTAGTGGCTCTAATATCAGAAAAGTAATGCCATCTCATGCCCCCACCCCTACTCCAAATGCACACTCTTGCACATTGACAATCACCTTCCCAAGCAGGGCTCTTATCCCTGTTACACCAAGCCTGACTAACCTCTTGGCCAGTGCCTGAGATTCCTCTTATAACTTTCAGAATGCCCCAGAAGAGAGTTCCAGGCCAGCCAATCACAAAGCCCTACCACTCCCAAGTCACCTGGGGACTGTGACTTAAAATAGGGCTCTCTTGCTCCCTGAAAAGGAGACCTGGGCCTGCTCTTTCCTTCTCTTAAGGAGTTTCCTCCTTAGCGCAGGACAAAGGACACAGCCTTTGATCTCAGCTGGAATAAGCCCAGGACCTAGCTCTGCCTGGGGCCAGCATTAAAGTCACCTAAGACTATCTCCATAGGCTTCACTTGGACCTTCCCAGTTCCGGGGGTGGACCTACACCATTACCCATTATAGTACACATCAGTCTGGTACCCACCAGACCCACAGTCCTTCCTTTCCATGTGAGCAAATTGTAGTTAACTACTATCAGCCAACAGCCTTTCCTTGGCTCTTATTTACCACCCTGCAGCCCCTATACCTGCATGGTTCTGAGTTGTGGTCACCCAAGGGAGGAGACAAATGATTATCACCAGACAAAGCAGGAACTAGTCTCTCAGCCATGCTGTACCACATCCTGTGTTCCTTCATCTGCCTGCCACAGACCACAGCTCCAACTTTCCACAGCAGGCTGCTCCTGTATTCCTTATTCGTGTCAGTCTCCAGTGTTGAATAGGGAGGAGCTGGCTATGTCCTCAGCCACCTCCTAAGGGCTTTCCACCCCTCAGAAATGAAGAATCTTCAGTTTTGGCAGTAGCGCAGCACGTTCCTGCTCAGATGGGCAGGATGTCATTAGGAAAAATCATAGCAAGCAGCTCCAGCTTGCTTGAGGGCAGATCTCATGCAGCAATGTTACCTTACTATCTGTCCTCACACTGAAAACCTGTTACAGAAACTAGCCAGACACCAGCCCAGCTCAGCCTCCAGGAAGCCCTCAGCTGTCCAAGGCATCAGCTATAAGCAGTATTCTCCATCTGTATGGCCAGGAGGCCCCATAGAAGGCACTCAACCACCATGCCAACAGACCCTGTATCAGCTAGGAAAGAGTATTCAGAAAGGCAGACAGACCTGTAGCTGAGCGGTTTTTTTTTTAATCCCAGCCCTAACAACTCTTAATTGATGTTGCTAACAACATTCTTAGTTCTAGCCAAAACCATAAAGATTCCTTTAGCCTGAGTGACAGGCTTCCAGGCTACAAGAATTCTAGACTCAAAAATGAGCTGAGGTGTTATTCCTAGCTTTCACTCTTGGCTCATGGAACCCTGTGAATGTTTGGGTAGGGTGAGAGTGGACTGGGGTTTCTCTGGTCTCAACCGGGTCCCTGGATCTATCAGCTGCCTCCATACAGTCTGCTGATAAGTCCAGCTGTTTCAAGACTCTCCAGTTGTAGTTAACAGACTGTACCACATCCACTCTGAACCGTGAAAACTGAATTACAGCTCCAGAATCTTCTAGAAATACATCTAGGCGCACAGGTCACAATATCTAAAATTGCAGCATATAGTCTCATTAAAATACTTTCCTTTGGCAGGGGATACTCCATGCCTTGCTTATGCCTCCCTTTTCCTGAGACAGTGTCATTTCTATCCATTATAAGCACATGGAGGATGGGGAAGGAGATGGCTCAGCAGGTAAGGGCATTTGCTGCCAAGCCTGATGACCTGAGTTCAATCCCTGGAACCCACATGGTAGAAGGAGAACTAACTCCTGGATGTTGTCCCTTGACCTCTAGGTGTCTCTAACCTCCCAAAAATAAATAAATGTAAAACAAAGCAAAAACAACCCCCCACAGGAGGTAATGCGTCTAAGTAGGAGTTTATTCACACAACCATAGATAAGGTCTTCTTCTCTAGTGTCCACATGCCCTTTGAAGCTATTTGGCTTCAGGCTTCTTTTCTCCACCTGCAAGCTTGAGATTCTCAGGGGGCTGACGATAGGCAGGGAAAGCCTCCCAGGGGCTGTTCAGGTCAAACTTGCGGAACTCCTGTGCCAACTCCACTGGTTCAGCCACCACCCGCTTCACCTCATCATCATAGCGTAGCTGCAGGAACAAAAGGAAGAAGGCTTGATGGCTGAGGAGCCCATTTTCACATGACCATGAGTGACACAGTCCCTTTCCCTCTGTCCTTGACTGCTGTTCCATCCCCTTTCCAGGCTCTGTCAGTTTGCATCCAAATGTGCTACCCATCAGGTCAAACACCCCAATCAGCTAATGTGTGGGATTCTAAAATTGCCTTTACTTCTTGTGTGCTGCCAGCATTAAGGATTCCCCTGCCATAACACATTGTAAGCTCACAGTTCACCCTTAGAATGACAGGCCCTGATCCCAGGTTAGGAGCACTCAGTGGCTGCAAAGAGTAAACTGAAACTGACACACAACTTCAGGTCCCGTGGCCTTGCTATTTTCACTGTCAAGAACTAAAGCTGTTGGAGCTGGAGAGAAGCTCAGGGGTTAAAAATGCTTGCTGCTGTTTTGGCTCCCACCACACAGGCACGTACATATATATGTATTTAAAAATAGAAAATAAAAACCTTAGCCAGACACAGTGGTGTACATCTTTAATCTCAGCACTCGGGAGGCAGAGGTAGGCAGATCTCTGTGAGACTGAGGGCCAGCCTGTGCTACAGAAACCTTGCTTAGAGTTCTGCAACCCCCAAAAGATCTAAAGCCAGAGGGCTGCTGCAGATGTAGGTTAGTGGAAGAGCACAGTACTCGCCTTAGCATGCCTGAGGCCCTGGGTTCAGTCTCCAGCACCATACATACACACAAAGAACCCTAAAACTGTATGTGGCAACACTTTTCTTGGTCTTAGAGAGTCAGCTGAATAAGGTAAACATAAGTACTGGGATGAAGAGGCATGCAATATAAGAGTCAACAGGGGCATGAAATGGAGAAGAGAGGAAAGGGGCCTATGCATAGGGCTGCAGTGCCATGCATCTCAACATACAGGGCCACTGAAACCATCTTTTCTCAGTGGCCATCCTTTTTTGGGTGTGTGCAGTGTATATACATGTTCATATGGGTGTGTGCAAATGTGTGTTCATGTGAAAGCCAGCAGTCAACAAGAGTGTCTTCCTTGGTCATTCTTCACCTTATTTAGTGTGCATATGTATGTGTGTATTTGTTGTTTGCTTCTGTATACAGCAGGTTAACTGACCTACAAACTTCTTGAGATCTTCCAGTCTCCACTGCCCATCTCACTGTAGGAGCACTGGGATTATATATGTAAACTACCATGCTCAACTTCACGTAGATTCTACTCAGGTCCTCATGTAAGCATTTTATCCACTGAGCCCTTTCCCTTATTTTTTTGAGAGAGGGTCTCACTGAATCTGGAGTTCATATATTAGACTAGGCTGGCTGACCAGTGAGCTCCAAGGATCTGCCTCTCTGTTCTCCCCTTCCAGTACTATGGTTATATATACCCTCAGCTTTTTACATGGGTACTGGGGACCCAAACTTGGATCCTCATGCAGACACTTATAATTGAGCCATCTTCCAATTCTTTACCTCTTTTGAGCCAATGCTCTTAACCGCTGAGTCACCTCTCCTCTTTTGACAGGGTCTTGCTATTCAGCACAGGATGGCTTTGAACTCAATCCTCCCACCTCAACTTCCTTAGTGTTGAGGTTGTAAGAATGTACCAATGCACCTAGCCATCAGGAGCTGTTTTATAAATTTCTTTTGTAACTATTTTTTTCACATTTTAAAAATTGAATTTTTGTGATTTTTATACAATATGATATGATAGTATCTAGAGCCCCTTCCCTGTTTCCATCTCCCTTTACTGCCCCTCCCTGCCCAATTTAACATACTCCATTTTATGTATAATAAAGCCTCTAGGGTCTAATTTGTGTCTCCTAATGCCTTCACTATGAGTCCATTCATTGGAACCTAGTTAACCTAACAAGAGTCCTATGCTTGAAAGAGACTGTCACTGTCCCTTCCAGCAGCCATCTGTTGCCACAATTTCCTTTGATGAGGTTAGAGCTTCTTACCCACTTTCTTGTGTCTATACTGTTTTTTTTTTTTTTTTTTTTCTGGTTAGAGCTTACATGGGATCAGTAGCAATTCTTGAGGATTGAATATTTAATGTCCTCCCTGTGAAATGCCTTCACAAAGGATGGGGGCAGACTCTTGTTTTTAAGGTTGCCTTGATAATTCAAATGATCATTACAAAGCACCCTATTTTCATGACCCTTCCTTGCTTCAGAGAGTTGTTACTCTACTTCTCAATAAAATTTTGTTTGCTTGCCCTTAAAAAAGCAAAATGGAGCCAGGCATGGTGGTATATGCCTTTAATCCCAGCACTCAGGAGGCAGAGGCAGCTGTGACTACAGGAAGACCCTGTCTCAAAAAGACCAAAAAAATAAAGGGCTGGGCATGGTGGCACATGCCTTTAGCCTCAGCATTCAGGAAGCAGAGGCAGGCAGATCTCTGAGATTGAGGCTAGCCTGGTCTATATAGTGAGTTCCAGACCAGCTGGGGCTACAGAGAGACCCTTTCTCAAAACACAAATAAAAAAATAATAATACATAAATAAATAAAACGATCATTATAATACTCAACTGACATTTACATTATAATAGGTTTTGCATATATATCTCTTAAACACCATCACATATTTAAGCCATGGATGTTCCCATTATACAAATGAGAAAACTGAGTCATAGTTAAATAACTTATCTCATATTACAGAAATGAAACTAGGACCTAACTCTACAGTCCAGGCTCTTAAAACACCATAATCCACAGACCATATTCCCCATCATGCCAAGGATCTTCAGACTCCATGACTGCTACCCAGTTTTAAGGCTCTTACCTCAACATAGCCAGAGAGGGGAAAGTCTTTCCGGAAAGGATGTCCTTCAAAGCCATAATCTGTCAGGATCCTTCTTAAGTCAGGATGGTTAGCAAAGAAAACTCCAAACATGTCCCAGATCTAGAAAAGAGAGGCTCTCAAGCAGCCAGTCCATCAGAGCCAACAGCAGGGGAATTGCACTACACCACATCCCACAGTTACAACCAATCCCACAACTCTGGCCCAGAATAACTCACCTCTCTCTCATACCAATTGGCCGCCTTATGCACAGAAACGATGGATTCAATGGGCGTCAGCTCATCTGTATAGGTCTTCACACGGATCCGAGAGTTGAATCGAAGAGACAGCAGATTATAGACAATCTAAGAAGAACAGAGGGAGCTGGAGGAACAAGATGGCCATAGGCTGAAGAGTCTGGATGACTCTGTAAGAATACAGGGTGAGTCAGGATTCCATCTCTGATCCTGCTTTCAGTTTGAAGCTCACACCTCAAGATGTCCTGATTACAACTACTTACAAAAGCTTAGGTCACAATTGTGGCTCGGCATGCTTGCTTTTGAACATGCTATTACCTTTGGAAGACCTCCCTGGCACACCTATCCCAATCCTTACTAGGTTAATTTCTGCTTTTTAGCTCATCCATTAAGACCTGAACACAATGGAGGCAGGAGGACTGCTGGGAGTTCCAGGTCAGCCTGCTCTACATAGCAAGGACCAGGCCATTAGATTACATAAGGAGACCTTGCCAAGATTTGACACAACTGTTCTCTATGTTGAAAGAACCCTCCCAGAAGGGCTAAGCAATCCTCTTGTGTTCATTTCTTTTAAAAATTACTTGTTATCATTGTATGTGTGTGCATGATGCGTCTGTGTACGTGAATACCACAGCACTTGTAGAGATCAGAGGTCAACTTTCAGCAGTCAGTTTTCTCCTTCCACTGTGGGTTCTAGAGATTGAACTAAGGTGGTCAGACTTGCACAGCAAGCAAGCACTTTACACACTGAGCCATCTTGCTGGCCTCCATCTTATACTTTTTGTTAAAAGTTGTTATGCTAAGGCACAACTTACTAGCAGTTCCATTTTTACTACTATGCATTTAAAAAATAATTTTATTTAGCTACTGTATCAATGTTCATGCTTTAAGCAAGTCTTTTTGAGACAGGGTCTCCCTGTAGCCCTAGCTAGCCTAGAACTGGCTACATAGACCAGGCCGACCTCAAACTCACAGAGATCCGCCTGCCTCTGCCTCCCAAATGTTGGAATTGAAGGTGTGAGCCACCACGTGGTACACGCCTAGTTTAAGCAAATCTTCTATCAAAAATTTATTTATTGAATTTTTATGTGTATGTGTGTGTGCTTGTGTGTATGTATGTGTTCCAGATGCTTACAGGCAGTTGACAGCCACCATCTGGGTGCTGGGATCCAAACCCAGGACCTCTGGAAGAGAAGGAAGTGCTAGTGAGCTCTGAGTCATCTCTCCAGCCCTGTCAAATGATTTTTACAAGAAACTGTATTTATTACCTTAAAAAAGAGGCTCTAACTTATAGACAAGTTTACTGAGAGCTTTCTTAACACTACATGAAATGTTATATGTGGGAGGTCTCAGCTTTGTTCATGTTCTAGTTTTGTATTTTAAAGTTTGCTCCACTGCTGCTGCTACTACTGTTTGTATTTTCACGATCAAGATAAGTATTCTAATACAGTATCCTTCATCATTTCATCTTTTAGTGCTGGAGATTGAACCCAAGACCCTGTGTATGCTAGCCTTGTGTTCTGAGCTATACTCCTAGTCCCTATGTCTAATATTTAATTGTTTCTCTGGCAATTCTTTCCTGGATTCTTTGTTTTCAGTAATTATACCTATAATGAAATCATCATTCTAAAGTCACCAAGGTAAATTCTCCTACTCTCATGAGAGCTTCTAATTCTTTTAGTTAGCAGAAAAGTCCAAGGCCAACCACAAAAGAGCCTCTTGAACCATGTAACATCAGATTCCTGTGTGTATATAAAGCACAAATTTTATGTGTGGGGAATGTTTTTTATTTCTAAAACTGCCAGGAACTGGGGACTGGAGAGATGGCTCAGTGGTTCAGAGTACTGACTGCTCTTGCAGAGGACCCAGGTTCACACCGAGGCTAACAACCACCTGTAACTCCAGCTCCAGAGGATCTGACCTCCTCTTATGACCTCTGTGGGCATTGCATGCGTGTGGTGCACTTACATGCATACAGGCAAAACACTCATACACATAAAATTTTTTAAGTTATTTTTTAATAAACCTGGAGCTAAGCACAGTAGTACGCACCTGTAGTCCTGGCTATTCAGGAAGCTGAGGACTACCTAAGCCAAAAAGTTCAAAGCCAACCTGAGCAACAAAGTGAAATCTATTTCAGGTCATATGGCTAATTAATGGCAGAGCCAGGACCACAGCTGAGGTCCACCTAATTCTGGTTTAACTGCTGTGTTTTGCAAAATTAGGGGATGAAAGAAGAGAAAGAGATCTTTTTTTAATTGTATGATGTGTATGGAGCTCAGAGGACCACTCTGTGGAGTTCTGGGTATTGAATTCAGGTTATCAGGCTTGTGTGGCAAGAGTATAACATGCTGAGCCATCTCATCAGCCTGATAAAGAGATCATAAAGGATATGGGAAATCATTGATGGAATACATATAAACAAGAAAGCAGAAAGGGGTGTAACTGGACAAAGAAAGGAAATCAGCTTGGAAGAGGGAAGGGACAGAGAATGCACTGGGGAAGGGAAATGAATGAGAACAAAATAACATAATGGTATGAAGATGCCATAATGAGAGGCTGGAGAGATGGCTCTGCAGTTAGAGCACTGGCTGTTCTTTCAGAGGACCCAGGTTCAGTTCCCAGCACCCTTATGGAAGCTAACAATTGTCTATAACTCCAGTTTCAAAGAATCTGATGCCCTCTTCTGACCTCTAGAAGTACTGCATGACACAGGTGCACTTACATACATGCAGGCAAAACACTCATACACATAAAATAAAAATTAATTAAAAAAAGATGCCAGAAGGAAAACCATATCTCTATAATCTAACATAAATATTATTTATTTATGGGTTTGGAGAGATGGCTTAGAGGTTAAGTTCAAGTAATTTTCACTACTTTTGCTTGGGTCTGGGTCAAGAATTCACCAGAGGACCACAGTTTGGTTCCCAGCATCTATCTGGTTGCTAACAGCTGTCCATAACTCCAGTTCCAGGGGATTTGACACCCTCTCTAACCTCTGTAGGCATAGTACCACACAGGTGCACTTACATGCAGGCAATACATGCATACACATAAAATATATATTTTAAAAAATTATTTAATCAAAAAAATGGGGGGGGGGGTGTTGAGACAGAATCTCATTATGTAGCACTTGCTGGCCTGGAACTTGCTATATAGACAGGCTGGCCTTGAAAACTCAGAGATTCACCTGCCTTTGCAATTAAAAGTATTCACCACCACACCTGACAAAAATTTTAAAACCAAAAGGACTGAAGAGATGGCTCAGTGGTTAAAAGCATATACTACTCTTCCAGAGGACCCAAGTTTGATTCCTATCACCCATATTGGGCAGATCAAAATGCATGTAACTGCAGCTCCAGGGAATCCAATGTCTTCTGGCTTCTAAGGGCACCTGTACTCAGATGCATATACACATACACACTGACTTTAAAAAACAAATAGCTTTTAAAAAGCCAAGCAAAAAGCCTGCCATGTTCTACATGACCCAAAATGAAATTGAAACTGTCACCCTGAAAGTTTTCTATCCCCTTTCTTACATTTATCCCTCAAACCACAAATTTCCTGACTAACCTCAAAACGGTTCTGCCGAGTTGGGACATCCACTGCTGTCAAGTCAGCCAAGGACTTGAATTGTGCATTGGTGTGATCCCTGAGGAAAGTCAGCACTGGGACAACTCCATCAGGATGGATACAGATTTCTAACTCATTGAAGCAGGTCACCTGCAGACACAGAAATGAGGAAAGAGAAAAAAAATTGTTACCTAAGGAACAGCTAACTTCAGCTGAAGTCACTTGGAAGGTAAAGAAATAAACAATGTGGTACATTCTTGACGCAGACCCAAGCAATAGTAATGAAAATTACCTGAACTTGTTGGACATATTTGGGTAGGATTTCAGCCACATACTCTCCAAACACTGACAGCTGCTTGTGGGCCACATCATTCTGTGGTCTGACAGTGGCTGGAAGGAAAAGGCATATTTAATAAAGGAAGGGAGAAGGGAGCAGTTGGTCCTGCCTCTGGTCTCTTGGACTTAAAAGAGGCTATTATCTCTAGGTAGGGCTTTTTGCAGAATCTTAAGAAAGGCACAGTACCTCTTCTAGAGATTAAGACGTGATGAAAACTTGGGAAAACTCCACCTCCCTTTTCCAGAACACAAAGACTCTTATTACTAGAGTTGGGGTCACTTCTTTTCTACACTATTCCATAGCTCTACTCCCATACTTTCTGCACTAATGATAACAAAGCAATAGTGCCAGCTCTCCTACAGACTGGAGGGGAACCAG
The DNA here is from genome assembly GCA_035773235.1 of Eospalax fontanierii. Classification (NCBI taxonomy): domain Eukaryota; kingdom Metazoa; phylum Chordata; class Mammalia; order Rodentia; family Spalacidae; genus Eospalax; species Eospalax fontanierii. The sequence continues at coordinate 18,254,784 of CM069526.1, forward strand.
ACTTCTGTTTCTCATTCTCTCTTTGGTATCTATACCAGGTTTTCAATCAAAGAATTACAAAACTGAAAAGGAAACCTCAAAGACCGCCCACCTCTCACTCCCAGCCCCTCTGTGTACCTACAAGAAAATGAAGGTCTAGAAATGGGAGAATGCTAGGTTTCCTATGTCCCAGTATGTTTTTGTTGACTGTAATGTAAAATTATCATTTACTCATCTATGCAAATCTAAGTCACTGAGCACCTAAACATCACAGCCATTAATGATTAAGTATTCTCTCCCTTAGCAGCAGGCAAAACGTGCTTTGTCAGTCACTGGATCTATAACTGGATAATTATCTGGACTGTTTCATGATGTACAGATAGTAAAATACTATCCAACTCACGAGGCTGTCAAAAGGACCAAAGGAGAACATTTACTAAAAGGCTTAATTAAGCCTTCAGGGTCTAGTGTACAATAAACATTAGATTGTCGTGAATCACTATTACTTCTGAACTTTGAGGCTCAAAAGTTATGTTGTTTGCCCTGAAAGAACTAACAATTTAATCAGAGAAAACGGGGATCATAAAAACGGGCAAAGGGGAATCAAGATCAGGACAGATATAGAGGATACGAGAGTTTAATTCTAACCGCAAGGTGGAGAGCGCTGCAATCAGCTCTCCAAGAACACTCAGAGCTTTGCCAGAAGGGCCCAGGGAAGGGCATCGTAGGGCAAAGATAAAACACCTGACATAAGCAATGAACCGGCCCCACTAATCTGGAGAAGGGCGCTGTCCGCACATACTCACGGCGCTTGTCAGCCGCAGTGCTCTCCCTTCTCACCCTTTGCAACAGTACCGTGGGTCGCCCAGCGCCTGCACAGGGAAATAAAAGGCACAGACGCGGATGAGGCCTGAGGAGGTCTGTGTTAGGCACGCTTTGCCACTGCCCCTGACCTCAGTCGGCTGTCCTCTGCTCACCCCTGGCTAAAGATGCGGCCCCCAAGAGCCCACGCCACCAGATCCTGGTCGCGGAAGCAGCCATGTTCCCAGGATGCCGACCAGGCAGCCGAGGGAGAACTCACAGGACTGGAACACGGAGCCCCAAGGGCACGGACCGGAAGCGGAAGTGTGTAACGAATCTTCTTCCGGGCAGACGCGGGGCGGGAAGCAGAGGTTCCGGGTTCTGGGCTTTGGCATGAAAGGAAGTAACGCAGGTGAGAAAGACCCGCAGGTGGGAAAACTGTGAGGTGTACGTAGTCCCGGCTCGGTACAGCAGAGACTGGAGAGAAGGAGAAGACGCCAAAGAACCAGACGGGTGAGAGAAGGGGAAGGGGTGGGCGTTCTGGGTTCTAAGTTCCACACCCCTCCCCTGCTCTTGAGCTCTGCTTTTGATGAGGGAGACGACAGACGGTTTCCTAGGAGACCGTTTCCTAAGCGACTGCAGGTGGTGCGGGAAGATTGCACAAGGTGATGGACTTCCTTGTGCCCCCAGCCGGGGACGGCTGGGCTCTGTCTCAAGTTCGGGAACCGAGTTTCTTCAAGAACACATTAGGGCGAGCGGGTAAGTAGGGACAGCAGCCCAGAAGATAAAAGTGTGGATGTACAGGGCCAGGCCTCAGCATAGGAAGGTCTGCACTCCATGAGCGGGTGAAAAGGGAATCTGGCCACAAATAAATGGGTGTCTTTTTTTCATCACTTTTTGGTTTTGCTTCCCCTGAGGCACTAGTTTTGTACCCAAATTATTTGGTTAAGTAAAGTTTTTAAGATCTTAGCCTTCTTCTTTTCCCTTGTTTTCATGTGTTGATTTAAGTCTTACCAAGTCTTTTGTTACATCATAAGGAATATCTATCTAGTCTTCTCTCAAAAAACAGCAGAGTTAGAACTTTAATTGGATTCAAATTGGAGGAGAGGCTCCACTGCAGAAAAACAAACTCTACTTGGGTGAAAGTGTCATAAATATTGGTAGGGCCAGGAATAAGGCAGTTTGGACCCACTTTGCTCCCATCTTCCCCTTTTTCTCATTACTTGGGGAGTTGGATTCACAGACTATGACTGTGAATTCTCCAAATACTCAGGGTGGTATTGCCTTGCAGACAGCTGGCAGAGAGAGAAATTGGCTACCATGGAATCACCAGAGGAGCCTGGAGCATCCATGGATGAGAATTACTTCGTGAACTACACTTTCAAAGATCGGTCTCACTCAGGCCGAGTGGCTCAGGGCATCATGAAACTATGCTTAGAGGAGGAGCTCTTTGCTGATGTCACCATTTCTGTGGAAGGCCGAGAGTTTCAGCTCCACCGGTTGGTCCTCTCAGCTCAGAGCTGCTTCTTCCGGTCCATGTTCACCTCCAACCTGAAGGAGGCCCACAACCGGGTGATAGTGCTACAAGATGTCAGTGAATCTGTTTTCCAGCTCTTGGTTGATTATATCTACCATGGGACTGTGAAACTTCGAGCTGATGAGCTGCAAGAAATTTATGAGGTGTCAGACATGTATCAGCTGACATCTCTCTTTGAGGAATGTTCTCGGTTTTTGGCACGCACAGTGCAAGTGGGAAACTGCCTTCAGGTGATGTGGCTTGCAGATAGGCACAGTGATCCTGAGCTCTACACTGCAGCCAAGCACTGTGCCAAGACCCACCTGGCCCAGCTGCAGAGCACAGAAGAATTTCTCCACCTGCCCCACCATCTACTCACTGATATCATCTCAGGTAAGTTCAGGGAAGGGGCTTAGCATAGTCAACTAGTTGAGTGGGCTCAGTGGATGTTCTGCTTCAGTAGAACCTTCAAACCTCCTGGTGTCAGTTTATATTACCATTCCTGGTCGGGATTAGATTGAGCTTGATTATTATTATTATTTTTTTTTATGTATATAAGTGTTTTGCCTGCATGTGTGTAAGTGTGCCTGTGTTGTGCAATACCTGCAGAGGTCAGAAGCATTGGATTCCTGGAGTTACAGATGGTTGTTAGCTACCATGTGGGTGCTGAGAACCAAACCCGGGTCCTCTAGAAGACAAGCCAGTGCTCTGGACCATTGAGCTACCCTGAGGTTGAGATTCATTATTGAGAGTCAATTGAGCTGCTGTCAGACAGAGTGCTTTACAGAAGTAGCAGCAACAAAATAAAAAGCTGTATCACTTTCCCACAAAAGGAAGTAAGAAGCTAATCTTTCCTGAGTAATGCTCTCATCGGTCCTGTACCTTCCATGGGCCAAAGGACTAGTTACCCAAATAAATTGATGGTGATAGTGATGAGTCACAATATCTAAAATAGGAAACTTTTTAGTAATGATCAACTTTAGTAATAATTCTGCCTCTTCTAGTGAGGTATAATTATTTAAATGTGAGCTCTCTGGTCTAGTAGGTGGCTTCCATGGCATACTGGAGTATGTCATGCCATCTTACCTTCTGAGTCGTCTCATCAGCCCTTGGCCTGGCCATTTTGATAGCCACTGGTTAAATTGTCCCTGGCTTGAAGTTGATATGAAGCGGGGAGGAGGGTGTGTTTTAATTTGAAAAAGCAAGGTAGCGCTAGTGGTGTAACTTGGTGGTAGAGCACTTGTCTGATGTGCATGAGACCCTGGGTTTGATATAAGCCCTGAAGAAAAAGAAAAGCAATTTCAGGTTGATTTCATATGTATCTATTGGATGTATACAAAATAAAATACATGTAATGGTACTCTAATAAAGTGGTTCAAGTCTTTAAGATTGTCATGAGCCCCTTTAAGATTGTCATGACCATGCTTTTCCTTTGGCTCTCACAGATGGCGTTCCATGTTCCCAGAACCCAACAGAGGCAATAGAAGCCTGGATCAATTTTAATAAAGAAGAAAGAGAGGCTTTTTCAGAGTCACTCAGGACTAGCTTGAAGGTAAGGCAAATACATAGTCTCCATGCATTCCAACCATGAGTTGGCCTGGCTTTATTTATTTATTTATTTTACAATTTTTATTTATTGGGATGGGGTGCGGTAGGTGGGCAGAATGTGTACCATGGTGTGTGTGTGTGTGGAGGTCAGAGGACAACCTGCAGGAGTCAATTCTCTACTTTCACCAAGTGGGTCCTGAGAATCACACTGGGGTTCTCAGACTTGGCAGCAAGTAGCTTTATCCACAGAGTCATCTCATTGGCCTGGCGTGTGTGAGTGTGTGTGTGTGTTAGGCGGGTATAGATATTATATTTGTGTGGTACATGCATGTGTGTGTACACATACCCACATGCACAAATGTGGAAGCCAAAGTAAGATGTCCTCTGTCATTCTCTGCCTTATTGCCTTGAGACGGGGCCTCATTAAACCTAATGCTTGACGGTTTTGGTGAGGCTGGCTGGCTTATCTTTGTTCCTTGGTGCCAGAGTTGAGGCACGTGCAGCCATGTCTAGCTTTTTACATAGGTGTTTGAGGTTCAGCAGTCCTCATGCTTGTGTAGCAAGTACTCTTACCCCAAACCATCTCCTCAGCCCCTGGGTTGGCCTCTTTGGTAGCCACTGAGCAAATTATCTCTGATTTGAAGTTGATACGAAATGAGGAAGAAGATGAGTTTATAATACAAGAAGCTATCAGTCTGTGAGGTTCAAATGTCGTAGAGCTTTTGTTCTCTTCACTGAGGCTATCTTCATGAAAGAACTACTGTCATCGAATTAACAGTCCTAACCAGATATGGTGGCTCAACACTTGGAAAGTAGAGGTCAAGGCAGGAGGATCAGGAGTTTAGTGCCAGGGTAGGCTACATAAGACCCTGTCTCAAAAAGGGGGCTGGGAATACAGGCTAGTTGTTAGAATGCTTGTCTTGCATGTACAAGGCCCTGGATTTGTTTTCTGACACTGAAGAAAAGAGAAAGAAAGCAACAAGAGCAGATGTGATGATATACACCTCTAATTCTTTGGGAGGATCAGGCAAGAAGATCATAAGTTTGAAGCTACCTTGTGTTTCCTTGCAAGACCCTGTTCCAATAGTTTGTGAATAAATAAATAAAGCATACTATAAGGGTGAATGCAACAGATTTCTGCCCCTGCATAAAATGCCCAGAAGAAAATGATGAGAGGAGAACCAGGATGATTGAAAGTAACTGAGGGAAGCAGGTGTGAGGCTCAGGACTTTAAGGACACCTGTCTCAGCAGAGCCTTCACACAAGCTGATGTGTCATAATGTCAATTTTGCCAACAGGAAATTGGGGAGAATGTGCACATTTACCTTATCGGAAAAGAGTCTTCTCGTACCCATTCGTTGGCTGTGTCCTTGCACTGTGCAGAAGATGACTCCATCAGTGTAAGTGGCCAAAACAGCTTGTGCCACCAGATCACTGCAGCCTGCAAGCATGGTGGAGACTTGTATGTGGTAGGAGGGTCCATTCCACGGCGCATGTGGAAATGCAACAATGCCACCGTCGACTGGGAGTGGTGTGCACCTTTGCCCCGGGACCGCCTCCAGCACACCCTTGTGTCTGTGCCCGGGAAAGATGCCATATATTCCCTGGGTGGCAAGACACTGCAGGATACCCTCTCCAATGCAGTCATCTATTATCGGGTAGGTGATAATGTTTGGACAGAGACAACTCAGCTAGAGGTGGCTGTGTCAGGGGCCGCCGGTGCCAATCTCAACGGAATAATCTACTTACTGGGGGGTGAGGAAAATGATCTGGACTTCTTTACCAAACCTTCTCGACTTATCCAGTGCTTTGACACAGAGACAGACAAGTGCCATGTGAAGCCCTATGTGCTGCCCTTTGCAGGCCGCATGCACGCAGCTGTACATAAGGATCTGGTGTTCATCGTGGCTGAAGGGGACTCCCTGGTGTGCTACAATCCCTTGCTAGACAGCTTTACCCGGCTTTGTCTTCCTGAGGCCTGGAGCTCTGCCCCATCCCTCTGGAAGATTGCCAGTTGTAATGGGAGCATCTACGTCTTCCGGGACCGATATAAGAAGGGGGATGCCAACACCTATAAGCTTGACCCTGCCACTTCAGCTGTAACTGTCACAAGAGGCATTAAGGTGCTGCTTACCAATTTGCAGTTTGTGTTGGCCTAAGGCAGTGAGGGGAGAGCAGCCAGCCCCTTCACCCTTCCCTTTTCTGCACATCCCCAGTCAAATTGGAAATTCCCCAGTGCCCCAGTCCAGAGTAATATGTTAGTCTGGACCCCTATTAGAAGCGCAGCACCACAGCCCACCTCTAAACTCATAGACAGTGTTCTGTTTGGGGCTCTTTAAACTGTTGCTGCTCAGCTGGCTACTTGAACTCTGCCATCCCCAGTGATCCTGTGCCTCACTTCAGATTGCTTATAGCCAGCCTCTTCTCAGACTTAGGCACAGCCTCCCCTTTACCTGATCAGTGTTAAATAGAAGCACCTTGTTTCCCCTGCATAAAGAGACCCGTTCCTTCCTTCTATAGCCAGCAAAGTGGCTAGTTGTCAATTTTCCACAATGAATTAAGTATTAGAGTTTTCCTTCAGGATGGGACAATGAACTCAGCTAAAGATGTACTTCACCAGCAAGAATCAACTCTATAATTCAGGACATTCCTTTTAGTGTTTTCTCATCTGTCTGTCAGGAAAATAAACTTTGGTTGTATTTTTGGCTTATTCAAACAGATAAGCCAGAAAATAGAAACAATTATTTCTGATTAATAGCAGAAACTGTTTTTCAAATTCAAATATTTAAGATCTCTGGTCTTTTGAAAGCTCTAAGCTAAAGCGAGAGTTAGGAACTGTTCATACAAATAAAGTTTTTGAAGGGATATGTATGTCTGTGTTGAATTCTGAAGTGTTTGACTTCTAGAGGGGAACTAATTACCCATGCATTCCCAACTCAGCAGTCCTGCCTGTACCCCATACAGCCTTTTACATCTAGATCACAGCTCCACAGTGTGAGAGGAGTGGGGTCTTGGGGCCAGTGAAATTGGATTTTTTTTCTGTCTTTCTTTTTTAGTGCTAAGGACCAAAATCAGTGCCCTGCTCATGCTGGGTAAGCGCTATGCCAAGTTGTACAGCCTGAAATTGGAGCTCTTATGGTAGCAAAGAACCAGATCTAAATACTTCTTTCTCTAGCATTCAATGTCTATGAGTTATGGTGCCAATGTCATTACACACAATATTAGGAACACAAGAGATTTTTTTGTTAAAAGTATTTCTTTGACCCTGTTCAAGAAAATAAGATTTAGTCACACAGTCCTGTTCTCTACAGTCACACAACAGTGTTATTTCAGGAGAATGAAGGTAAAGGACTCAAATTCCCACTAAGCACATTTGTGTTGTGTCAAGTCCTGGCTTAAGCCCCTTTGGTCCTGTTAAACATTTTTACTCTGTCTTGGAGTTGCTGGGTTCATTTTTATCCACATCTTTCATATTTCGATGGGGCTTTTACTGCCGCTGAAGAAATCTCCTTGTAGAACTGTTTGAGAACTTCCAACTGGCTGGGCCTGATGTAGATGTGTGACCGGATTTTGGTGATCGCTTGTACAGCTTCTTCTGGGCTCCATTTGTGTACCTGAAGCAAAGTTAGGAAATCAGCTGAGAAATGTGTGATGATGCCCTTGACCTCTGAACAGGTGCTGAAGGGTACCCAGAATTTGATTTTAAAGCACTTGGGCCAGCAAGATGGCTCAGCAGGTAAAGGTACTTGCCAACCCTGTGTTGGATCTCCAGGACCTACATGTGGAAAGTTAACCAACTCCTATAAGTTGTCTTCTGACCTCTACACATTTCATGGGACCAGTATGCACATACATGCTTGTACATACACATAAAATAAAATGTATTTTAAAATAGTAAATGAAAAGACTGTATTTTAGGGGGATGTTGAAAACAGTGCTCTGGCTGGCCTGAGAAGCACAGGCCTGTAATCCCAGCTCCTCTCAGGGATGAGGCAAGACCAGAACTTCAAAATTTACCTGAGTTACAGTTCAGGGTGAGCCCAGGCGAATTAATGAAACCCTGTCTCAAAACTTAATAAAAAGAAAGCCAAAAATGCATGTGGTCGAGCATGCTTTAGTTCCAGCACTCAGGAGACAGAGGAAGGTAGATCTCTGCGTTTGAAGCCAGCCTGAGCTAAATATATAAGATTGGGTCTCAAAAAAAAAATAATAATAAAATACTTGGTTAATGAGTATAAAGCTGCTAGATTCAATGCCTAGGACTAAAAAGAATTCGTCCTCCATTGCTGGGTGTGGTACTCTGGAGGCAAACATTACAGGATCACATGAGCACAGAAGTTCCAGAGGTTTAGGCCAGCCTGAGCAACATAGTAAATATCTCAAACCCCCCAAAAAACAGGAGCTGGAGATGTGGAGATACAGCTTGCAGTAGACCGAGGTTTGGTTCCCAGGACCCCCCTTGGTGGCTAATAACCATTTGTAACTCCAGTTCCAGGGGATCAAATGCCCTCTTCTCACCTCCATGGCTACTGCACAACCTGAGTACACTTACACACATAAAAATAAAAAAGTCCCAGCACTTGGGAGGCAGAGGCAGGTGGACCTCTGTGAGGTCAAGGCCAGCCTGGCCTACATAGTGAGTTCTAGGCCAGCTGCGGCTACAGGAAGACCCTGTGTCAAAAGAGACAAAAAAAAAAAAAAGTCACGTTCCATTATTAATCCCCTTAATCAACCAATCCCACAATACTGTTAATTCCTGCTCTGTCAAACCAAGAAAAGTTGAACACATGAAGCTGAAATCCTAAGGTCAAGGCTTCCTAAGTCTACTCAATGTCTCTGAGCTGGGATTTTGGTAGTAAGAATTTCTAGAAGAAGGCTGCTGATGTAGCTCGGTTGGTAGAGTGCTTGCCCAGCATGCATGAAGCCCTGGGTTCAAGTCCCAGCACCATATACACTGGATTTGGTTCACTTACCTGTAATGTGAGAGGTGGTGGCAGGAGGATCATCCTCAGGTACATACTGACTTTCAGGCCAGTCTGGGCTACATTCACAAAACAAACAAGAATTTCTAAGAGTATATGGTAGAATTTTCATTTATATGGTAGCAATTCATTATAGCTAGAAAAATTAGTACTTTTTTCCATTTAGGAAAGACACTTTTGTGTCTTAAGCATGCTCATTGGTTTGGAACTCAATGAGCTTAAATCCAAATTCTAGCTGATTGGCTCAGTTCTCATTTGGACCAAAATACTCTTCTGAGACCGCTTCCAGCAGACTGTTTCTCTTTTCTCTTTTTTTTTGACAGGGTCTCACTGTTAACCCTGGCTAGCCTGTTACTCGCTATGCAGACCAGGCTGGCCTCAACTCACAAAGATCTGCCTAACTCTAACTCTTCACCTCTCACATGGTGAGATCAAAGGTGTGTGCCACTATACCAGGCTCCTTTTAGTTTGTTGTTGTTGTTCTTGTGTATGAGTGTTCTTGCTTGTATGTATGTAAGTGCACCTGTGTGTACAATGCTTACAGAGGTCAGAAGAGGATGGATGTTGGATCCCCTGGAACTAGAGTTAAAACTGGTTGTTAGCTGCCTTGTGGGTGCTGGCAACCAAACCCAGGTCCTCTACAAGAGCAGTCAGTGCTCTTAACCACTCTCCAGCCTGTAAATATCTTCCTTGTTCTTAATATCAGGTTTGTGGGGTCGTTTTATTGTTGTTTGGCAACAAAGAAAGGACCTCCCTGTACTCCCAGCTGGCCTGGAACTTCTATGTAGACCAGACTAGCTCCAGTCTCACAGACATCCACCTGCCTGTGCTTTCTCAGTGCTGAAACTAAAGGTATGCAACACCATGTCCAGTCCTCTTTTTGGTATTTTTTGAGACAAGGTCTCATTGTATAGCTTTGGTTAGCCTGTCACTCATGCTATATAGACCAGGTTGACCTAAAACTTGAAGAGATCCCTTGCTTCCACCCACTAGAAGCTGGGATTACAGGTGTATACCACCATACCCAGCTTCCAGCAGAATATTTGTAATGAAATTCTTGGTACTGTTTAGTCACACACTCACCAGTGCATAGTAACAGGGCCAGGCTGATTATTACATTTCCTTAAACTACCCACATAACTTTGGAAACATTATGCAAGGATCATATTAATAGCAAAAATAAGTCAAGCTGGGAAGGGAAAGACAGCAGGGAATAATAAAAGACTACACATCCTGCTTGCCAATCAATAATTTTTCCCTGAATACCAGGGAATAAACTCAGGGCTTGATGCATGCTTAAGTAGGCCCTCTACCACTGAGCTTCATCCCCAGCCTGACAATAAATTCTCATACTGTGGCACATGTGCACTCACACACAGAAACATACAACAGATATATAAAAACCAAAAAGCATGAGTGCCTATAACTTTACTCTGAAATAGGTCAGGAAACTTCAGTATGTTGGAGTTAGAAATGATTGGCACTTAGAATCTGTAGTATAGATTTTCCAACATGCTATTTTGAGCCTTGAACACACTATGTAGCCAGTAGGTGAGGATATTCTTGAATCCCTGATTCCCCTGCCTCCATCTTCTAAGTGCTGGGATTATAGGTGTGGGCCTATAACATGCAATTTTACACCGTGCTGGGTGGGGCCCAAACACAGGACCTTATGCATGCAAGGCTAGCATCCTAACAACTGAGCTACAGCCCTAGCCCCCTGACATGTTATTTAAAACAAGTGTTTCAGCCAGGTATGGAGGTACATGCCTATAACCCTGGTACTCAGTAGGCAGACAGAAAGATTGCTGCAAGCACAAGGCCAGCCTAGACAACATAGTGAGTTCTGAGCCAATCAAGGCTATCTAACAAGACCCTATCTCAAACAAACAAAAAATAATTTTCTAGTTCTCTGCTGGGTTGAACAGCCTTTGCAACTCCAGTGTTTCAGTGCCTGCTGTAGGAAGGCACTTGAAATACTTTCTCATTTAGGCTGAGGAAACTGAGCATTAGAGAGGAGAATTCACATTTCTCTATCCCAACTGGCAGGTGGCAGATCCAGAGATTGGCCTGTGCACAAAGCTTGGGTGTTTGACATGATACTGTACCACCTCCTGACAGCCTGGGTAATAGCTTTCTCCAGCCAAACCTGGCCATAAGCCATGCTATTGAACCTTCGGAAATCTGTAAATGAGGCTACTCCAGAGATACCTTTCCTACCTTAATCAGATATGCTGCCACCATAGTGGCACTTCTGGAGCGCCCAGCTTTACAATGCACGTAGACACACTGGCCCAGTGACTGGTACTTAAGAGCAAATTCAACTCCTTTTCGGAGGTTGGCCAAGGTAGGGACTCCTGTCATGTCGACCGTGCTGAGCCGCAGCTGCTCAACTCCTACTTTCTTCCATTCCTGGAAACAGGTCCGCCAACATAAAAAAAAGAATGAAAGAATGATGTGAACCACATGAAGGGGGTAGGGGGCAGGCAGCAAAAAATAGAAGTTCAGTTTACTGTACCATGACTATTTCCTCTTTTCTAAAAAAGAAACCTTTACAGAAAAAAAATTTTTTTTTTGTCTTTTTGAGACAGGGTCTCCCTGTAGCCCCAGCAGGCTTGGAACTCGATATGTAGACCAGACTGGCTTAGATGTCACAGAGATCCACCTGCCTCTGTCTCCAGAGTGCTGGAACCATGCCCACCTCAGAAATGCTTTTTAAATAACTGACCTTTCATCAAACAACTATGCTGCTATTAGAATTATGTGCAAAATTTAAAATCCCTCTCTCACTCTCCCTCTCTCTCTCTCTCTCTCTCTCTCTCTCTCTCTCCTCTCTCTCTGTTGTTATTAGGGATTGAACTCAGGGTTCTGGCTATGCTAGGCATGTAGCCTGCCACAACTATACACCTAGCCTTTAAAGTATTTTTCAAATATTCTTTAGGTACTTGAATTTTTAGCTGCAAAATACTAGCTGGGCTGGAGAGATGGCTCAGTGGTTAAGAGCACTTACTGTTCTTGCAGAGGACCCAGGTTCAGTTCCCAGCACCCATGTTGGGCAGCTTACAACCACCTGTAACTCTAGCTCCAGGCAAACAGAAATCCTCGTCCTGTCTCCACAGGTACCTGAACTTAGGTGCACATACCCACACAGACAAATAGTTTAAAATAAAATAAAATTCAGCGGCAGATTGCCTGACATGAGAGAAGGCCTGAGATTCTCAGCACCATTCAGAAAAACGTTCTGAATCTCTGCTTTTGCCTGATCTAAGGCCTTTTCAGTGGTCCAGCTGTAGGACAGGGATACTACAGACTTTTCCATAAATGCAAACATCTTTTTATTACTTTTTTTGAGGGGTACATAATAAAAAAAATAGGGTTGTTTTAAAATTAAAAGAATACACATGACACAGGAGCTGAGGCTCATGCCCAGATCCCCAGTACTTGGAAAGTTAAAGCATGAGGACATTCTGTGAGTTCGAGGCTAGGCTAAGTTACAGAATAAGACTCTGTCCACCACCACTCCACTACCTTTACGAAGAATAATTTATGAAGAAAACAGAGAAATGAAATAAAACCTTCAACAAATTGGACAATCGTATTTTTGCTTTAAAGATTTCAAACACACTCCAGCTACTCTTTTCTTCTTCTTGTTTGTTTAGAAAATAGGGCCTTAGGTAGCCCAGGCTGACCTAACTCACTATGTAGCCAAGGATGAATTTGAACTGATCATCCTGCCTCCTCTTCCCAAGTATTGAAATTACAGATGTGCTCCACCATGTCTAGTTCCTTACTGCCTTTGCATTCTTCAGCAAGTACCTAAAAACCTTATGATTCTCAGTGTCTAATCCTGCTTATAAAATTAACAACTTGAAAACAGATTTTTGCAGCTTATACATCAATCACACCAGAACCACTTTCGGAGTTGCTAAATACTCAGATTCTTAAACTCCATCTGAAAAGTTCCCGAGTCAGAGTATCTGGGGGCTGGATGTGGGAATTTGCTATTTTAGCAAGACTGCCAGATGACTCTTAGGCATATTAAATGTGACAAAGATTGCCTTGGAGATCTCTTTTCTCTAGGCCAGTGGGATGATAACACTCTGTCTTACAGATGGCAGTGCCTCACACTGAGAGAACAGGCATTTTTTATGGATCCCTAGTAGTTTTGGTCACCACTGTTATATACAACTGACCATATTGATTTACCATTTTTGGCTAATGATCCCTGAGATGTTCTGATAGAGTACTATGGGAAATCCAAGTAAGTTATGTACTGGTTTTTATTTGGGCAGGGGTTGTCTTGTTTTTTCAGACACGGTCTTATGTAACCCAGGCTGGCCTTGAACTCACGATATGGACAAAGATGAGCTTGAATTTCTGATCCTCCTGCTGTAGGAATTACAGGCCTGAACTACCATATCTGGTTCTTACTCCATACTGAGGATTGAACCCAGGGTTTCATGTATTTTAGGCAAGCACTGTACTCTACTAACTGAACTACATTCCCAGCCCCCCTCTGAAGTTTTCCAATGATAATTTAATGACATAAAATGTGTAATAATATATCTAATAATATAATAATACTGGGAGGCTAAGGGGATGTTTATTTATTTATTTATAAACAGTCTCCCTGTAGCCATGGAACTCCTGTGTAGACCAGGCTGGACTTGATCTCACAGAGATCCACCTGCTTCTGCCTCCTAAGTGCTGGAATTAAAGGCAAAAGGCATGTGTTACCATACCTGGCTTCTTGTTTTCTTATTTGTGTGATTTTTTTTTAATTAAAAAAATTTTTATGTGTATGAGCGTATTGTAAGCGCACCAATGTCATGCAGTGCCCAAGAAGGTCAGAAGAAGGTATTCGATTCCCTGAAACTGGAGTTAATGGATAATTGTTAGCTGCCATGTGGGTGCCAGGAATCAAACCTGGGTCCTCTGCAAGAGCAGCCAGTGCTCGTAACTGCTGAGCCATCTCTCCAGCCCCTGTGTAATTTTGTTTTTACAGACACTGTCTCATGTGACTTAGGCCGGCCTCAACATCACTGTGTAGCCAAGGCTGGCCTTAAATTCTTGATTCCCCTACCTCTATACCTTGAGTGCTAAGATTATTCTTCCTTCCTTCTTTTCTTTCTTTCTTTTTTAAAATTTTGAGCAGGGTTTGGGTGGTGCATGCCTTTAATCCCAGCACAGCAGAGGCAGGTGGATCTCTTTGCGTTCAAGGCCAGCCTGGTCTACATAGGAAGTTCCAGGCCTGCTGGGACTACAAAAAGACCCTGTCTCAAAAAAAAAAATTTTTTTTTGAGAATTTCATTCATGAATATTGTATTTGCATTATTTCCATCTCTCCCACCCACAACTCCTCCTACATCCCCTCAACTGCCTCTCAATGTATTTTCTTATAGTTTGCCTTTATCTCAAATGGTTCACTGCCTAATCCATACTTGGTGCTCAGTAAGTGTTGAATGAATGAAATCAGCAAGGCACACAAAACTTGCCTTTCAACTTCAGTACTGAGGTCAGTGACCAAAATTACAGGTACAAGATGGGTGTGTTAGCAAATGCCTGTAATCTCAGTACTTGGGGGTGGAGGCAGGAGGATCAAGGTCTTTAGCTGCTTGCACAGCTCTTGCAAAGTTGCCCTGGGCTACATGAGACCCTGTCCCAAAAAATTTAAAAAAAAAATTTAAGTACGATTTACGCATAAAGATCTTCCCCACTGCCGGGGTTTTTTAAACAGAGCTTCCTTGTGTATCCTTAGCACACAGAGAACTCACTATATAGACCAGGCTGGCCTGGAACCTGCAGCCATTCTCTTGTCTCTACCTCAGTGTGAGGTTCCAGGAATGAAGCGCCCACGCTGGCTAACTGGCTTTCTTTTTCAGATTGAGTCTCCTTTTGTGGCCCAGGGCCCTCTTGAACGTTCCTCGGCCACATAAGTCTCAGTGACTCCAGGCTCACACGACTTCTCGTTTGTCTACTTTCGGTATCTTTTGCAATGATTTCCCAAGCACCTCCAGCTGTAATTTAAACCTGAATGGACAGACTGCGTAGCTAGTGGAGGTCACTAGCCTCGGACACCAGTCTCTGGGGCACGGTCACCCGCAGCGCTCCCTCTCGCCCAAACTTCGCCAACTTTCCCAGGCCCCATGGCCCGGACCCGGCCCTCACCTTTGCGCTGTTGCACAGGAATCTCGTCTCGTACTCCTCGTTCATAGTGATCACCCCGCGCACGTTCTCATCCAGTACCAGCTGCCGAGGCAAAGAGGGGGCTCAGCTAGGGCCGCGGACACCAGGATCCCCACGGGGGTGGAGGGCGGCGCCGAGACCCGGGTCCCGCTCCCCCGGCCCGGCGGCCTTGCTCACCCGGTGCGTCATGCTCCGCAGCGGCAGCGCGCCCAGCAGCACCGTGCGGTCGATGCGGTGGTACCAGTCGCGGTGCGCCCGGCCCCGCACCCGCCCGCGGAACACCGTGTAGAGCAGCGTCGGGTAGAAGAGCATCCGGGCCATGCCGGCCTCCAGCCACGCGGGGGCCGCCATCCCTCTCCACCCGGCTCCCGGGCTCGCGGCCAGCCACCGCGAGAAGGACGCGGAGGGCGAGAGCTGAGGGCCGCCTGGCGCCTCCAGCCCCGCCGGCTCTCGGCCCCGCGGCTCCGGGTCTGGCTCAGGGGCCCCCCGGGCCGACACCTAGGCTCCGGGGGAGGGGCCGGCCGCAGAGGAGCAGGGCGGCGGGAGGGAAGCTGGGAGCCGGGCCGCCCAGCGAGCTTCTTGGGCCGGAGGCCTGCGAGCCAAAGCGTGGAAAACGAGGCCCTGCGAGTGGCCCGGACCGTAGTGGTGGGGGGATCGAGGGGGGTGACAGCAAGCGGGGGTGACCCCAAGAGAGGGAGGCAAGATCCCCAGCGAGTGGAACTGTGACCCCACCTAGGGAGGGGCCCTCTCTGCAATCTGTGTGAAAAAACCTGTGGGCGAGTGACCCAGGGTGCACCTCTCCACCCGAGGGAGGAGGGCCGGTAGGTTTCTCTAACCCCGGGGCGGAGAGGAGGGCACGACCCTCTGAGGGGGAGGTGGGTGGTTAAGCAGCCCGGTAGCCGCCTGAGCCTTGAGCCCGCAAGGAACAGGCGTAATGTCCTAGGGCAGTGGATTTCTTCCTCATTCCATGTTTTGTTTTTTATGGGACAGGTCTCACTATGTAACCCTGTCTGGCCTGGAACTCACTATGAGACCATTGCTGGCCTAGAACTCACAGAGATCCACCTGCCTTCTAATGCACCAGCATGAATGAGTGTATTGCCTGGATGTATGTAGGCACGCCTGTGTCGTGCAATGCCCGCGGAGATCAGAAGAGGGCGTCGGATCCCCAGGAATAGGAGTTACGGGCAGTTGTTAGCCGCCTTGTGAGTGCTGGGAACTGAATCCCAGTCCTCTGCAAGAGCAGCTAGTGCTCTTAACCACTGAGACATCTCTCCAGCTCCCCTTCCCATTTTCTTAAGGTTAAGTTCCCTCCTCCTGACCAAACCAGTATAGAGTATGAAAAAACATATCAAATATTAAGAAAATATATTTTCTTTATAGCACTACTAATTGTTTTTTATTTTCATATTTCATGTCTCTCATTAACAGTCAAAAAATATTATTAAAACTCAAATATAAGCCAGGCCCAAATATGCCTGTAATCCCTGTTATACAGGAAGCTGAGGCAGGAAGATCACTTGAGCCTAGGAGTTAAACACCAGCCAGGACAAGGTGGTGAGACTCTCTTCTCTATAAAGAGAATGTTCTTAATGCCGCTTATTTATATTTAAATAGTTCCCTGAAAGTGAGTATGTCATTATTTTAGCTCTTTTATTTTTAGAGGTTTACTTTCTCCTTGTCAAAGTAATAAATACTCCTAACCACTGGACAATGAAAGGATATATAAGAACTGAATCACTTATAATCCTACCATCTCAAATACTCTTTTTTTTCCTTCAATTTTCTTTTCAGTGTATAATTAACATAAACTAGTCAGTCACCAGGACACCCACTTGTAATCCTAGCAGTTGTTGGGAGCAGAAGGATCAGAAAATTCAAGACCAGTGTCATCTATATAGTAAGCCCAGGCCTGTCTGGGCTACAGAGTGAAACCCTGCTCTAATAAATAAATTAAAATAAATAAGCTGGGTGTGGTGGCACACGGCTTTAGTCTCACCACTTGGGAGACAGAGGCAGGTGGATCTCTCTGAGTCCGAGGCCAGCCTGGTCTACATAGGGAGTTCCAGGCCGGCTGGGTCTACAGACAGTCCCTGTCTCAGAAAGACCAAAAATAAATAAATTATGGGATAGTTGATATTCTGACAGTGGCTGGGTAGATAAAAGTACTTGCTGACCACCTGAGTCTCATCCTCAGGGACCGATATAGTAAGAGAGAACAGATTCCTGCAAGTTGTCCTCTGGCCTCCACACGCATCCTGTGGTATTCATGCACACACATGTAAATAAACATTAACATCTTCTAGTAACAGCTTGAGATATCATTTATAAGCCATAAAATTTAACAACACACCCTTTTTACATTTATTTACTGGGAGTACAAGTGTAGGCATGTAGGCTAAAGGACAACTTGAAGGAGTTAATTCTCTCCTTCTACTACATGGGATCAAACTAGGATCTTCAGACTCCGTGGCAAGTCTCTTTATATGCTAGGCCATCTTGCCAGCCCTGATCTGTCCTTTTAACAATTTAGTGGTTTTTAGCATATTCCCACCATGATCTAATTTTAGCATATTTTCACCCCCACATGAAATCCTATACCCATTAGTAATCACTCTCCATCCCTGCATCTGCTGTGACCACTAACATACTCTCTGGATTTCTGTATTCTGGATATCAGATACATGGATTCAAATAGTATTTGTTTTATGCATATCCACTGTGCTGTGGAAGTTAGAAGTTGTTATAATAGTGGTGGTAAACTTTTTGACACAGGGTCTCCCTGCAATAGCCATAGTTTGCCTGGAACTTGCTATGTTGACCAGGCTGGTCTACATCTCACGAGAAATGCCTGCCTCCACCTTCCAAGTGCTTGTGCTTTTTTTTATTATGTGATATTCTGAGGATTTTCCCCTATTGTCACCTTGACTTTATAACTACCACAACGAACCTAACCTCTAAACTATAACATGCTCATCTTCCTACTAGACATTTAGGAAATTTTGTATTTATAGATTGTGTTCATTTGTTCCTTCATTTGTTTGTATTCTTTTATGAGACAGGGTCTCATGTAGCCCAGGCTGGCCTCAAACTTAATATATAACCAAGAATGACCTTGAATTAGTCTTCTTGCCTCCACTTCCCAAGTGCTGGAATTATAGGTGTCAACTGCCACAACCAGTTTATGCTGTGTTAAGTATCCAACCCATGGTTTCATGCACACTAGGTGAACATTCCACCAGCAGAGGTACATTCTTAGCCTCTATTTCTAGTTTTGTTATAAAATATTTCCATCATGCACCCTTTATGTACTTTCTAAGTTTAGAATATATATATATGTATATGTATATATATATATATATACATACATATATATAATATGTATGAGTGTATGTAAGTGCACCTATGTCATGCAATGCCCTTGGAGGTCAGAAGAGGGTGTTGGATTCCCTGGAATTGGAGTTATGGACAGTTGTTAGCCATCGTGGGTGCTGGAAATTGAACCCAAGTCCTCTAAGAGCAGCCAGTGCTCTTAACCACTCAGCCAACTCTCTAGCCCCTAGAATCACTATATTGTGATAGTTTCCTAAAAGTAAAATTCCTACATCCTATGGTCTTTTTTTCCTAATTTTCCCTTGGTACAAAGTATATTACTTGAAAATTTCTTTTCCTTGTGCAAAGCCCAATCCTTAAGATACAGATTTTTAGAAAAACATCATTTTTAATTGGGCGTGGGTGGTTGCAGGCCTTTTGTCCCAGCTCTTGGGAGACAGAGGTAGGCAGATATCTGTGAATTCAAGACCAGTCTTGTCTACATAGTAAGTTCCAGGCCAGCTGAGGCTACAGGGAGACCCTCTCTCAAAAAAAAAAAAAACCCAACACATTATAATTCTATGTGTATGAGTGTATTGCCTGCATGTATGTAAGTGCACCCATGTCATGCAATGCCCATGGAGGTCAGAAGAAGGTGATGGATCCTCTGGAACCAGACCTATGTTGTTAACTGCCAAGTGGGTGCTGGGAATCAAACCTAGGTCCTCTGCAAGAGCAGCCAGTGCTCTTAACTGCTGGGCCATTTCCCCAGCCCCAGAGATACATGTAGAGTTTTGGAATATTATGAGCATTTTCGTAATAAATGGAACCATAGACTCTATTTAACAGTAAGAATTCATGCAGTAACTAACTTGTACAATGATGTCTTAGCATCTGTTTTATCATGTTTACTCAACAGCACATTGTATCCTTAAATGTATTTTCTAATTTTATCTTTTACTTTAAACTATGATTCATTTTCATTTTACATTTATTTATTCATTCATTCATTTATTTGAGACAGGGTCTCACAATGTATCCCTGACCTGCCTGAAACTCATTATGTAGACCAGGCTGGACTCACAGAGATCCCTGTTGCTTTGGCCTCCTGAATACTGGAATTAATCTAGGATACCTGGCCAATGCATTTTATTTTTTGGATTTAATTTTTCATGTGTATGAGTGTTTTGCTCATGTACTATATAATATGTATATTATAATATAACATATAGTATGCTTATATATAAGTACGTATTGTGTGTGCAGTGCCTGAGGAAGTCAGAAGTCAGAAGAGGATGTCAGATTCCACTGGAACTGGTGGCGTCACAGAAGGCTGTGGGCTGCTATGTGGGTGCTGGAAACTTAGGTCTTCTGCAAAGTGCCCATAACCATGAAGCCATCTCTCCAGCCCACACATTCTATTTTTTTATATTTTATTTTTATTATTCTTTGTTATCTTATGTGTATGAGTACATTGCCTGCATACATGTAAGTGCATCAGTGTCATGCAGTGCCCTCGGAGGTCAGAAGAGGGTGTCAGATTCCCAGAACTGGAGTTTTAGATGGTTGTTAGCCACCATGTGGGTGCTGAGAATCGAACCCAGGTCCTCTGCAAGAGCAGTCACTGTTTTTAACTGCTGAGTCACATCTCTAGCCCCTGCATTCTATTTTCAATGCACTTAAAATATACATGTTTTTATAAAAATTGACATATTATTTACTGTTTGGTAACCTGTTGTTTTATCCAGTGGTATTTATGAGTAGTACAACATTTCAGTGTTAATCATTTTCAGAAAGCTGATCTGGGCATGGTGGCTCATGCCTGTAATCTTGGCACTTGGGAAGCAGAGTCAGGAGGAAAATAGTTGAAGATCATCCTTGGTTATATAAGAG